>CM026897.1:80148253-80641620 GCA_015227895.2 Colaptes auratus | reverse complement strand
CTTAAGTGTCATAAACATGGATGATAATCTTCAAGAGAATAAATGTAATGCATCATAATATTGTGAATAGAGATCACAGATCTCTGAATCGGGTCTCTGAATTTTCAGGTCACTCCTGTACCAGCGCTATTTCTTTTCTACTCCTTGCTTTGTTCTTTTACCTCAGAATAACATTAACTTTTAAAGCAATACTTTTAATTTTGCAGTTCATAGAGATGGAAGAAGCAGATAAATGAATAGTTAACTAAAATGAATAATTAACTATTGTAACAATAATGTGACTGTTAATTCATTAGTGTCACTTCCTTAATCTAGAATCAAAAATACACCTGTAATTAAGAGAAGGAGGCTGTAGTAGAGGTGGCCATCATAGAGATAACAGCCATGGCAGTTACAGAGGCTTGCAACTTAGTTTCACGTCAGCAAATAGTATTATTTTATGGTTATGGATAATGATTTTTGAGGTGGATAGTCATATATTAATTTATTGAACACTTAAGGGAAAATCTGATCAAATATCAGTTCTGCAGGACTGTTTTTGTGCTGGTGTTACATTTTATTGATGGATTACGTTTCTGGGAAAAAGGAGGTTTCAAGATAAGTAGTGCATTCTTTCAAATTGAAAAATATGAAATGTAGTAAGAGTTCCTGGGGACCTGACTGTGAATAATCAGAAGTAGGAGCTTTGCCTGTCTGTACGACTCAGCTTTGCTTCTCTGTAAGAGTCTATTGGTCCTTAGGGCCTAAAAGAAGCAAATATTGACAGCAGTGCTTAAATCAGTGTGATGGTTTTTACTGCAGGCATTTTTTTGCTTTGCAGAGGCAGAATGGTCACGCTGTTGTATGGTGTTCTTTCTCTTTTCTTCTTTTTTTTTTTTTTTTTTCCCCTTATACATTTGATTTTCCAGGTGAATGCGACTTCAAGCACTCAATTGACCCAGTGTTCCTCCCAGGAAATTATATAAGCAAGGTGAAATCTTCTCTTCTTCCACTTTGTCAACAAAAACCTTGCTACCGGTAAACTCCTCCAAACAACACAAACAGCAATGGATTGTGCTGCCCAAGTTTATGTCATGTTGGCAGCAGATGGCATGAAATAAACAACCCACTGTTTTTATTCCTGTACACTTTCTTTTTTTTATTCAAATGAGCAATAGGTTTAGGCCCCAGAATAACATGGAATGTGAGTGGAGAAGGCTGCACTTGTTCTGCTGAAGCAAGGATTACTTGTTACTTGTTTTTCTTATCAGAAACCACAAAACAGCTATACCCATGGAATAGCTGTGATGTTCAGTTCACTGACCACTAGAGAATATATTTTGGTATGTGCTGATAAAGCATGCAGTGGCATCTGTTACAATGAGACTTATATTGCTGCTTCTGCTATTTCACTCTTTTCTCCCTCTTGCTTCTCCCACCAATGAGGAAATAAAAGTACATTTTATTCTTGTTCTTTCTAAAATAATAACCAAATCTATATTTTAAATTCCTCTGGATCATACTTTCCATTCTGCTCTCTTTCTTCTGCTGTATTTTAAAATCAACTCACAGGGAAATTTAGTTGTACTATTATTTGACTGCAGGATAAAAAATTGGTTTGTAAAAGCCAATTCCAATTGGTGGTGATTTATTTGGTTTTGAAAATATCAAACAGCTGAATGTTTGATAGCTCAAGATCAAATTTGAAGTAATTTCCTTGATTTTTCTTTAATCTCCAAAGACAGCAGGAACTTACCTTTCTGAATGCTTTTTGATTGTAGGTTAAAATAAAAAAGAAATAGAAAAGAAGCTTGTGTGTATATCAGGGTACATTATATTCTGAATGACCCGCAGTGGTATCACCATTTAAAGCACAATTTGTTTTGTCCTCAATAAATAGACATATTTAATTCAAATACATCTATAAATATTGCCATTTGTAGGATTTAAGTCATGACCATTATAACTGTTATAGTCATAATTGATCACCCAATCTTTGTTCCATGGTAACGGTTTGGATGTTGGTGTACTACAATAAAACTGCCATTGCTATGCCTACACCAAGTGATGCTTTGATCCCAAAATGAACTTCATGCGAGAACAGAGGTTTGCACTTGTCTAATTGCTGGCATTTTCACACCCTGTTGAAATCAGCTGGCAAAACACGCAGGCATGTGCAAGAAAGATTGCTACTCCCAAGCACATTTATGTTAATCCTTCTGCATTAAGGCCAGCAGAAGGCATTTTAGAAATAATTTTCTAACGAATTTAGAAATTCAGTAATGACAGAATAGGGAGTGTGTAATGTATGTGTAATAAGGAGTGACTGAATGCTAAACAAGGCAAACATTTTTTTCCTATTATGAATAAGTAAGATTTGAAATCCACTGACTTCACAGAATCACCAAGGTTGGAAGAGACCTCGAAGATCATCGAGTCCAACCTGTCACCACAGACCTCATGACTAGACCATGGCACCAAGTGCCACATCCAATCCCCTCTTGAACACCTCCAGGGATGGTGACTCCACCACCTCCTTGGCCAGCCCATTTCAATGGCTAACAACTCTCTCAGTGAAGAACTTTCTCCTCACCTTGAGCCTAAACTTCCCCTGGTGCAGCTTGAGACCCTGTCCTCCTGGTGCTGGTTGGGAGAAGAGACCAACTGCCTTCAGGTAGTTGTAGAGAGCAATGAGGTCTCCCCTGAGCCTTCTCTTCTCCAGGCTAAACAATCCCAGCTCCCTCAGCCTCTCCTCATAGGGCTTGTGCTCAAGGCCTCTCACCAGCCTTGTTGCCCTTCTCTGGACACCTTCAAGTGTCTCAATGTCCTTCTTAGACTGAGTGGCCCAGAACTGGACACATTACTCAAGGTGTGGCCTAACCAGTGCTGAGTACAGGGGCACAATGACTTCCATGCTCCTGCTGGCTGCACTATTCTTGATGCAGGCCAGGATGCCATTGGCCTTCTTGGCCACCTGGGCCACCAGGATGAATTAAGAGCCACTGTGCTGCTGGGATGCCATGACATAGTGTCTATAACTGAAACTTGGTGGGATGACTCCCATGACTGGAATGTAGGGGTAGATGGGTATAAGCTCTTTAGGAAGGATAGGCAGGGAAGGAGAGGAGGAGGTGTTGCCCTCTATGTCAAGAACCAGCTGGAATAAGTGGAGCTTCACCTGGGGAGGGATGATGAGCTCGTTGAGTGTGTATGGGTTAGAATTAAAGGCAAGACAAGGGAAGGAGATATTACTGGGAGGGTCTCCTACAGGCCACCTGACCAGCAGAACCAAGCAGATGAGGCCCTTCACAGGCAAATAGAACCTGCTTCTAGGTCACAAGCCCTGGTCCTCATGGGGGATTTCAACCACCCTGACATCTGCTGGAGGGACAACACAGCAAGGCACCAGCAATCCAGGATGTACCTGGACTGCATAGAAGACAACTTCCTCCTCCAAATGGTAGAGGAACCAACAAGAAAAGGTGCTACACCGGACCTTGTTCTCACCAACAGGGAAGGGCAGGTAACCAATGTGAGGCTCAGAGACTGCCTTGGCTGCAGTGACCATGAAGCAGTTGAATTTCATATCCTCAGGGCTATCAGGAGAACCTATTCTAAGCTTACGACCCTAGACTTTAGGCGTGCAGACTTCGATCGCTTCAGGAATCTGCTAGCCACAGTGTCATGGGACGAAGCCCTGGAGGGAAGAGGAACCCAGGACAGCTGGTCAGTATTCAAGGACCACCTCCTCTGTGTCCAGGAGCTATGTATACCAACAAAGAGAAAAGCAGGGAAGAATGCTAGGAGGCCTGCCTGGATGAACAAGGAGCTCCTGGACACACTATTACTTAAAAAGAAACTCTACAGGAAGTGGAGAGAAGAAAAGCTAGAACAGAAGGTATATAAGGAAGCTGCCTGAGCAGCAAGAGGCCTGGTTAGGAAAGCCAAAGCAGAGTTTGAATTGAATCTAGCCAGGGAGGTTAAAGGGAGCACTAAGAACTTCTACAGGTATATTAATGGCAAGAAGAAGAGTAGGGAAGGTGTGGGCCCCCTCAGAAAGGAAACTGGTGAATTAGTCACAAGTGATGTGGAAAAGGCTGAGGTACTCAATAACTTCTTTACCTCAGTCTTCACTGCAAGGGCCTCCAGCCACACTCCTGGAGTCATGGCAGGCGATGCCAGGGTCGGGGAGGAAGAACTGCCCTTCATAAGTGAAGCTCAGGTTCGTGATCACCTGAAGAACCTGAAAGTGTTCAAGTCCATGGGACCCGACGGGATACACCCACGGGTGCTGAGAGAACTGGCAGATGAGGTTGCTAAGACCCTCTCTATTATATTCCAAAAGTCATGGCAGACTGGGGAAGTCCCCACAGACTGGAAAAGGGCAAACACTACTCCCATTTTCAAAAAGGGTAAGAAGGAGGAACCAGGGAACTACAGGCCAGTCAGTCTCACCTCTGTGCCCAGAAAGATCATGGAGCAGATCCTCCTGGAGGCACTACTGACTCAGAAGAGTAGTGAAGAGGTGATTGGGAGCAGTCAGCATGGCTTTGCCAAGGGCAAATCCTGCCTGACAAACCTGGTGGCCTTCTATGAACAAGTGACAGCATTAATAGATGAGGGGCGAGCAACTGATGTCGTTTACCTGGACCTGAGCAAAGCCTTCGACACTGTCCCACACCACATCCTGGTCTCCAAGCTGGTGACACACGGGTTTGATGGATGGACCACCAGATGGATAAGGAACTGGCTTGATGGCCGCACCCAAAGAGTGGCTGTCAATGGGTCCATGTCCCAGTGGAGGCCAGTGACAAGCGGAGTCCCTCAGGGATCAGTCCTGGGACCAGTCTTGTTCAACATCTTTGTGGGTGACATGGACAGTGGCATTGAGTGCACCCTCAGCAAGTTTGCTGATGACACCAAGCTGTGTGGTGCAGCAGACATGCTGGAGGGAAGGGATGCCATCCAGAGGGACCTGGACAGGCTGGAGAGGTGGGCACAAGCCAACCTCATGAGCTTCAACAAGACCAAGTGCAGGGTCCTGCATCTGAGTCGAGGCAATCCCAGGCACAAATACAGGCTGGGCAGTGACTGGCTGGAGAGCAGCTCAGAGGAGAGAGACTTGGGGGTGCTGGTGGACGAGAAGCTCAACAGGAGCTCTCAATGTGCACTTGCAGCCCGGAAAGCCAATCAGATCCTGGGCTGCATCAAGAGAAGTGTGGCCAGCAGGTCAAGGGAGGTGATTCTCCCCCTCTACTCAGCTCTGGTGAGACCCCACCTGGAGTACTGCCTCCAGTTCTGGAGCCTCTATTACAAGAGGGATCTGGAGGTGCTGGAACGTGCCCAGAGAAGGGCCATGAGGATGATCAGAGGGCTGGAGCACCTCTCCTATGAGGACAGACTGAAGGAGTTGGGGCTGTTCAGTCTGGAGAGGAGAAGGCTCCGAGGTGACCTCATTGTGGCCTTCCAGTATCTGAAGGGAGCCTCCAAGAAGGCTGGGGAGGGTCTTCTCGGGATGTCAGGTAGTGATAGGACTAGGGGGAATGGAATGAAGCTGGAGGTGGGGAGATTCAAGCTGGACATGAGGAGGAAGTTCTTCACCATGAGAGTGGTGGAGCCCTGGAATGGGTTGTCCAGGGAGGTGGTTGAGGCCCCGTCCCTGGAAGTGTTTAAGCCCAGGCTGGATGAGGCTGTGGCCAGCCTGATCTAGTGTGGGGTGTCCCTGCCCATGGCAGGGGGGTTGGAACTAGATGATCCTTGTGGTCCCTTCCAACCCTGACTGATACTACTATGATAAGAATTGAAGCAATCATTTAATACTGATAATTAACTATTGCAGGCTAATTATGTCAAATTAGTTTCACTTAGATTAAGTGAAACCAAAGTGACCACAAAGTGTGGCTCTGAGGTTATGATGTACAATATATTCAAAGTTAAGTGAGCTAATTGATGTCCTGAAATCTGTATATCTTCCTCAGTACTACTGAACCTGCTAATCTGAGTGTGATTCACTTTGTATTCACTTCTCAGAGTGAATACAAATATTCTTCTGCATACTGACCTACCATCTCTGCCAAACAGTATTCTCTGCCATGTAGAAGTGAGGCTGGTGTGTGAATACACTTTTTGCATATTATACACTGGCCTGAAAAATTACATGTCTTCCACAAAGTCAAAAAGACCTTTTCATAAGACTGAAGGCTGAGAATTTAAAGTATGCTTTTTTAAACTGAAACTGCTGTGAAGTCCACGAGTTACTCAGAGTCACTCGTAGAACCCCTAAGTCTGAAGATATGAGAAAGAAGAGACCATGATGATGTTTTTTTCCTTCTGCTGAACAGGAGAAAGATTCTCCTATCATGTCATGCAAAGGGCTTTTCCCTGTTAACAGGTGCTCCTAAGAGGTAATACATACATTTGTGGAAATCCAGTTGTTTCCTGTTTTCTTACCATTTAAGATTAATGCAAGCTCCTTCCAATTTTTATTTGACTGAAGTGATCTCCTTTTAATTTAAGATCTTCAATTTATGAGTTTGTTAACTAGATTTACTTTTTAAAAAAATTTCAAATTGAGCCATATCAAAATTATCATCTGAAGTAATACTTATATTGCCCCCAAAAATGACATTTTCGGATGTCCTCAATGCATTTGGTGCTTTATATTGAAATGGCTTGTTAGCAGAATATCTTTTTAGTTGGTATATAGTTGCTTGCAATGGTTTTGGACTTTCTCTTGATTTATAGATCATCCCATTAATAACATGCAGGAGAAAAGAACACAAAATAAATTGTAAGTTATTCAGAAGTAGTTGGTGAAGTGATGACAAGCTCATAACAAATTGACACTCTTGCCCAATGAAAGAAAAGTCTCTTTAAAAAGCTGTTATTCCACTCGTATCTTGAAAATAGCACTATTGTCTTCAAGGCATCACTATTAATCATTCTGAGTATGAACACAGCAAAGTGCTTGCTGGCAATAACAGCAGGCTGAGACATTGACTATGAAAAAAGAACCTCAACACTTTTTACAACACATATTGAGACTGTGCATGGTATTAGAATCTCTTGGACATATTATTTTGAAACCAGTCTTACATGAAAGATTATAGGTTGAGCTGTTCTATTCTGTGAAAGTGCAGCAATTCAGAGCTGAAGCTTCATGCTTTTCCCTTAGCTGGGATGACATCATCAAATTTCCTATGCTTAGACCACAAGAATAGGGAGAGAAAGTATTCTGTACCTAAAAACATCTTACATTGTTTGGTAGCCATCAAAATTCTTCACAACAGTGAATAGAGCAAATATGCAATCTTTACTGAGTAAAGTCTTTTGTCCAGTTGAAGGAGTAGGAAGATAGATTAAGGTAAGGGAAGGCAGGTTTTTGGGAAGGCACTGAGTGTCAGCATCCCCTAAACTGCAGTTTTGCAATTTTCATACTGAGAACTGAGATGAATGCCTACTTTCAGTTTAGTCTTAGCTTCAGAGTACTGGGAGTGGGTCGGATTATTTTCTCTAGCCTTTCTAAAACTTAATTAATTTTTATGCAGTCAGATACACTTTAACTCAAGCCTTTTTCACCTTTTTGGTCCGGTTGATCAAAACCGGTGGAACATGTTCAATGGAAAGCTGGCTCAGAATTTTCAAAGCCAAGGAGAATTCCTTATCTTTCTATCACACATTATAAGCATTTAGCAGAAATGAGAGGAGATTATTTCTGAAGCACGTGGAAACAATTTGTCAAGATGATTTCTAGAAGCCCTCTTCATTTAACAACTGCTTGACAACAGCTGTTACACCAACTAAAGGCCAACAAGTCCATGTGCCCTGATGGCGTGCATCCATGAGTGCTGAGAGATTTGGCTGATACTGTTGCTGAACCTCTCTCCATCATCTTTGAAAAGTCTTGGAGAGCAGGAGAGGTGCCTGATGAATGGAAGAAAACAGATATCACTCCAGTCTTCAAAAAAGGGAGGAAGGAGGAGAAGGAGGACCCAGGCAACTACAGACCAGTCAGCCTCACCTCCATCCCTGGAAAGATGATGGAGCAGCTCATCCTGAAGGTCATCTCTAACCACATGGAAGAAAAGGTGGTTGTTGGGAGCAGCCACCATGGATTAAACTAAGGGGAGATCCTGCCTGACTAATCTGATAGCCTTCTCTGAAACTATGACAAAATGGGTAGATGAAGGAAGAGAAGTGGATGTCATATACCTTGATTTCAGCAAAGCTTTCGATACTGTCTCCCGTGACATCCTCATAGAAAAGCTCAAGAAATGTGTCATAGACTGTTGGTTTGTGAGGTAGATTGCAAACTGGCTCAACAACTGAATTCAGAGGGTTGTCAGCCATGGCACAGAGTCAACTTGGAGGCTTGTGGCCAGTGGTGTTTTCCCAAGGGTCGGTACTGGGTCCAGTTTTGTTCAACATCTTTATCAACGACCTGGATGAGGGGATTGAGAGTACCCTCAGCAAGTTCCCTGATGATACAAAACTGGGAGGGGTGGCTGACACGTGTCAGGCTGTGCAGCCATCCTGCGAGAAGTGGACCAGCGCATGGCTACTACGTGGAGAGATGAGCTGCGGCAGGACCCACCACTGGGACCAGTTTGTGCTTCAACTCCAGAGGATCTTTCTGCACTCGATTCTTACTCCAAGGTGAGCAGGGGACCTTAAAAAGCAAAGGCTCCTAGAACAGGGGAGGAGGGGCAGAGGGGCAGGCTCATCTATGCGCAAGCACAGGAGAGTGACGTAGTGAGGGAGCGTTGCCACAGCAACTGCTCGAGACTCAAACACAGCGAGAAGCGGACCAGCGCAAGGCTACTATGTAGAGAGACAAGCCTTGCCAGCAGAGAGGGGTGAGCAGTGCGAGGCCAGGCAGGAAAGAAAGAAAAAAAAAAGAAAAAGTCAGTTCCTCGTAGAAAGTGAGCCACGTTTAACACTCGGTCAAAGGCTGTTAGTAAAACTGTGAGTACCCAAACAGAGCCCACATGTAAGCCTGCAAGCATGCAGGCATTCAGGCAACTGGCTGCAATGTGCTTTGGAGCCTGGCTCTTGAAGTTGAGGGTGGCAGAGACAATGCCTGCATTCTATCAGCAATCGATGGTCTGCTTAACCTAGTGGCTGAACTAAAGGATGAAGTAGAAAGACTAAGGACTATAAGGGAATGCAAAAGGGAGTTAGATTTGTGGTACCAGGCTCTTCAGACCCCCTTAGCAGAGGAAGGTGACACAAGAAACAGGGTAGAATGGACACAGGTGCCCGTCAGAAGGGGCAGGGGAAACCCCTTTCAGCCCCTCTTGCCTCCTCAGTTGCTTTTGCACAACAGATATGGGGCAGTGAGGTGGGTGATTTTGGAAACACAAATAACATCACCTGGGGGGCAAATCAGTCCCCCCCCCCCACATCAGAACTTGTACACATGCACTCCCCCCTGCAGAAGAAAAAAATAAAGAGGAGGGTAATTGCTATTTGTGATCCTCTTCTGAAAGGAACAGAGAGCCCCATATGTTGGCCGGACCCCTCCCACAGGGTACTCTGCTGCTTCCCTGGGGCCTGGGTCAGGGATAGTAGCAGAAGGCTGTCAAATGTATAGCCTTATAGGTACTATGCCTTGCTAGTTATGCAGGTGGGGAGTGATGGGGATGATACCATAAGTCTAAAAACAATCAAAAGGGACTTCAATCCACTGGGAAAAGTACTTGAGGGATTGGGGGCACAGGTAATTTTTTTCATCAATCCCCTTAGTTGCAGGTAGGAATGCTGAGAGGAACAGGAAATTGTGCCTGGTTAACAAGTGGCTCAGAGGCTGGTGCAACCCAAAACATTTTGGAGGCTTTGATCTTGGGGAACTTTATATGGCTCCACGTCTGCTAGTGACAGATTGGTTATATCTCTCTCAGAGGGGGAGGAAGATCCTGGCACACAAGCTGGCAAGGTTTGTTGAAAGGGCTTTAAACGAGGCTCGAAGGGGAAGGGGGTTCAATACAGCAGATGAGCTGATGGAGGCTGAGGGTGGTAAGCCCAGCTGAAGTGTATGTTCCATTAATGCACACAGTATGGATATGGAGAGCTGGAAGCCTTGGTATGAGAGGAAAACTGATGTTGTTACCATCACAGAAATGTGGTGGGATGACTCACACAACTGCCCTTGCCCTTGTTCTTGTGGGTGACATTAACCTGCCAGACATCTGCTGGGAATTTAACACAGTACAGAAGAGGCAGTCTAGATGGTTCCTGGAGTGTGTGGAGGATAGTTTATTGTTCCAGCTGTTACGTGAGCCTACCGGGGTGCAGCCCTGCTTGACCTGCTGTTTACAAATAGAGAAAGGCTGGTGGGAGATGTGGTGGTCAGAGGCTGTCTGGGGTCCAGTGAAACCAAGATGGGCATCAACAAAACCTCCACACTGGACTTCTGAAGGGCAGACTTCAGCTTATTTAAGGAAAGTTCCTTGAGAAACAGCCCTTAAAAACAAAGGCGTACAGGAATGCTGGATCTACTTCAAGAAAGAACTCTTGAAGGCATGGGAACAGGCTGTCCCAATGTGCTGGAAGATGAGCCAATGAGGGAGGCAGCCAGACTGGATAGGCAAGGAGCTTCTAAAGGAATTAAGGGGAAAAAAGAGAGTATAACACCTTTGGAAAACAGGGGAGATATCCCAGGAAAGTTTAAGGATGTTGCTAGGTCATGCAGGAAAAAAATTAGGCAAAAGCCCATGTAGAACTTAGCCTGGCCACTACTGTAAAGGAGAATAAAAAATGTTTCTATAAATATATTAATGGTAAAAGAAGAGGCAAGGACAATCTCCACTCTCCATTGGATGCAGAGGGGAATATAAAAAAAAAGATGCGAAAAAAGCTGGAAGGACTGTGGTGGTTTCAGGCTATGCCTTGAAAATGTAGCTGCAGATTTTGAGCAGAAAAGTAGAAAAATATAAATAAATCACTATTGGGTGTAAATAGGAAAACAAAAGATTATTCTAAACAGATTCATTGGTAAATATCTGGAATAAGAGGAGCTGTACCATAAGAATTCTTCCCTTATGATCCCAGCTGTTTTGTTTTGCTCAGGAGAGATAATGTGCTTTGGCTGACCTTGGCTAAGTCTGACCCACTGCTTCTCTTTCCTCTCCTCTCTCTTTTGGGACCGGGGGTGGGGGAGCAGTGGAACAGCTTCTCTGGTCTCTTGACCAGGGTGGGGCTTTCATGTTGTTTGCTAATTGTAAATGTCTGTATAATATTGTAAATACTGTGTATTTTGTACATATTCACTGCATTCCATTGTAGAGTGTAGTTTTTGCTTGTAAATACAGCTTCATTTGCTTCTGAGTTGGTCTGGCTGAAAGTTAATGCTTGGGGGAAACTTCAACCCACCACAGGTACTTAATACCTTCTTTGTCTCAATCTTCAATAGTGGGTCAGGTTGTCTTCAGGACAAGTGGTCTCCTGAACTGGAGCCAGGGACCAGTATAGTGCCCCTGTAATCTAGAAGGAAGCAGTAAGGGATCTGCTGAGACACTTGGGTCCTCACAAGGCCATGAGATCAGATGGGATCCAACCTAGGGTGCTGAGAGAGCTGCCAGATGAGCTGGCCAATAGTCCTGGATCATTGAAGAGGTTCCTAATGACTGGAAGCTGGCCAACATGATGCCCATCCATAGGAAGGGCTGGAAGGAGGAACCTGGAAACTACAGGCCTGTCAGCCTGACCTCAGCACCAGGCAAGATTATGGAACAAGTCATCTTGAGTGCAGTCACACAGTGCCTACAGGATGGCCAAAGGATCAGGCCCAGACAGCATGGATTTAGGAGGGATAGGTCCTGACTGACCAACCTGATCTCCTTTTGTAATCAGGTTACCCTCCTAGTGAACCTGAGGAAGGCTGTTAATGTAGTCTTCCTGGACTTCAGCAAAGCCTTTGACACCATCTGCCACATCTAACTCTCGGCAAAGCTGGCAGCTGGTGGCTTGGACAGATTCACTCTGAAATGGGTCATGAACTGGCTGGAGGACCGGGCCCAGAGAATGGTGGTGAATGGTGCCACATCCAGTTGGCAGCCAGTCACTAATGGTATCCCACAGGTATCAGGGCTGGGCCTGATCCTGTTCAACATCTTTACAGATGATCTGGATGAGGGGATTGAGTCCATCATCAGTAAATTTGCAGATGACACCAAGGTAGGAGCAGGTGTCAATCTGTTGGAGGGCAGGAGGGCCCTGCAGACTGACCTTGACAGACCAGATGGGTGAGCAGAGGCCAATGGGATGAGATTTAATAAGGCTAAGTGCTGGGTTCTGCACTTTGGCCACAACAACCCCAAGCATTGGTACAGGCTGGGGTCAAAGTGGCTGGAGAGCTGCCAAACAGGGGACCTGGGGGTGCTGGTAGACAGTAGGCTGAACATGAGCCAGAGGTGAGCCCAGATAGCCTAGAAGGCCAATGGCATTCTGGCCTGTATCAGGAATACTGTGGCCAGCAGGACAAGGGAGGTTATTCTTCCCCTGTATTCACAGTATCACAGTATCACCAAGGTTGGAAGAGACCTCAAAGATCATCGAGTCCAACCTGTCACCACAGACCCCATGACTAGACCATGGCACCAAGTGCCATGTCCAATCCCCTCTTGAACACCTCCAGGGATGGTGACTCCACCACCTCCCCAGGCAGCCCATTCCAATGACGAAAGACTCTCTCCATGAAGAACTTTCTCCTCACCTCTAGCCTAAACTTCCCCTGGCACAGCTTGAGACTGTGTCCTCTTGTTCTGGTGCTGGTTACTAGAGAGAAGAGACCAACCCCTTCCTGGCTACAACCACCTTTCAGGTAGTTGTAGAGAGCAATGAGGTCACCCATGAGCCTCTTCTTCTCCAGGCTAAACAATCCCAGTTCCCTCAGCCTCTCCTCATAGGGCTTGTGCTCAAGGCCTCTCACCAGCCTTGTTGCCCTTCTCTGGACACGTTCAAGTGTCTCAATGTCCTTCTTAGACTGAGTGGCCCAGAACTGGACACATTACTCAAGGTGTGGCCTAATACAATACAATACACCAGGTTGAAAGAGACCTTCAAGATCATCACGTCCAACCCATCAACCAATCCAACCCACCTAAACAACTAAACCATGCAACCAAGCACCCCATCAAGTCTCCTCCTGAACACCTCCAATGAAGGTGACTCCACCACCTCCATGGGCAGACCATTCCAATGGGCAATCACTCTCTCTGTATAGACCTTCTCCCTAACATCCAGCCTAAACATGCCCTGGCACAGCCTGAGATTGTGTCATCTTGTTCTGGTGCTGGCTGCCTGGGAGAAGAGACCAACCTCTGCCTGTCCACAACCTCCCTTCAGGTAGTTGTAGAGAGCAATAAGGTCACCCCTGAGTCTCCTCTTCTCCAGGCTAAGCAACCCCAGCTCCCTCAGCCTCTCCTCATAGGGCTTGTGTTCCAAACCCCTCACGAACTTTGTTGCCCTTCTCTGGACACGTTCCAGCAAGTCAATATCCTTCCTAAACTGAGGGGCCCAGAACTGGACACAGTACTCAAGGTGCGGCCTAACCAGTGCTAAGTACCTGTGAATATACAAACCTGGACATTTCCTGGGGTCCAGATTGTCCAGGCAAGCATGTGGCATGTAATGAACATTGTAACACACCTGTGAACTGTGTGTGCCCCTGGCCATCTTTGGATATGCCCCATCCTATAGCTTCAGCTCTCAGGTTTCTCTGTTACCAATGGGCATTAAATTGTCTTCAGACAATATTTAAAACAGCTGAGATGGTAGGCAATTTGCCTTGTTCTCACCCAGAAAGCAACAAGAGCCAAATGCTGCTGGAATTGCAGCTGAAGAGCTTGCCCTAGCAGGCAAACCACACTTTGGCCTTGCACCTGTAACAAGGCAATCAACTCTCTGAGAGCCCTGTCCTGGAGACAGGGGAAGTACCCTGAGAGAACTGACTCTCAGAAGAGCTGCACTGCTACAGCCAGCGAATTGCACACAACAGGAGAGGGCCCTTTGGCCCTCTCTGAACCAAGAGCTGCTTGGATTATGGTTACAGTGTCTGGGAAGATGCTGGACAAAGGAGCAAGCTGTGAGTACCTGGCTAATTTGCTACAGATTTCCCCTTGTGGGAAACTGCAGATTGTGACACCTTTATTTCCAATTTAAATTGCTGTATTGGAAATTTTCAGATTCGTGCTTAAATTGTTTAGCTGTCTTTGTATGTGGAATATATTACCCACAACCAAATAACAGAACCTGTAAATAAGTTACTGTGGTGTCTGAGGATACCACTGCCAGAAATATTAAATATAAAATATATATTTTATTACACAAACTAAATAGAAATGTTCAAAAGTTTAGTTTGAAAGAGGAGCAGCAGGGGTGCTTAGAGGAATGGAAAAACAAACATCATTTAATATCAGACTCTACAGCAAAATGATATATATCTGATTCACATTTGAGAATGTAAGTGCTGTGCAGTGCTGGAGCACACAATAAGGATTTTCCCCTTAAAATGTTATCCTTTATTTTCTTGGCATTTTGAACATAGAAAATTTTGATTTAAATCTTGTCAGTAGGGTTTTTTTTTTAATAAGTTGGATTTGTTTGTTTTTCCTATGGTTTACTGATTTACTTTAAGACCAAAGTCTTTTTGTTAATTCTATATTTTGACCCATGTCTTAGCGATCAAAATGCAAACAGATTCACAGTCTTGGTTACATTTCAACATGCTAATTGCTAAACCATTAAGGGAAAGAAAATAAGTCATACGAGCAGTTGTTATTATGTATGTGTATGCTTAATATCTGATTTTCAGCATAACTTCAGACTGCAATGCAGGTTAAATATCCCTTGCTGATTTATAAGTATAATGTAAACTCTAGGCTCGGTTAATGATATTGCAGCATAAAACTGTTCTGTTGTAAAGAACTTGCTTAGCTCTGCAAAGCTCTGGGTTCATTTCAATGTGATCATTCAGGCACTATGAAGGGATTATGCTTTTTTTTTTTTTGTGAGTACATGAATGAATAATAAGTTCAACAAACAGGAGTTACTTAATGGCTATGTCAAAGAAATAATGTAAGATGTTCTGAATTTCAATCTATAATCCACAACACTCCTTGTCTGCCTGAGGTCTGTGCATTAAGGAAGGCAGCATTAGGGAACTACTGTAAATGGTCTTGACTCTTGAGCAAAATGTCCAAGACCAGGAAGTTGAAAAGGAGTGCAAGAGAGGAAGTGTCCTTTGTGTATTTTGTGTTTTGATTGCACCTGCCTTTCCACACCTGACAAACACTGCTTGTGTGGTATTTGCAAACCTGGAGCATATGCTTGTTTTGTGTCTCCACTTTCAATGAGTTATTTACCTTAAGAACTAAGAAAGTAATGCAAACACACATAAATACTTGAGATTCAGGAAAAGCAGGATGGAAATGTGGAAAGAATAAGGACTGGTATTTTGTGGGTGTATAAAGTAATGTTAAAATACTAGTTCATTAAAATTGTGGTGAGAAGGATAAATACATTGGTAAGGGGGACCAGAACTTTGCAGTCTTTGAATATTGGATGTCATCAGTCTCAAAGTAACATGCATAATTTGTTGATACCTTTTGTTGGAAGTAATATCAATAGATATGCAGTGCAGGACATGATAGTACCTTGTGTGCTCTATTCCTCAGGCTAAAAACAAGCAAATAAACAAAAGGTGAGGGGGAGATTTGGAAGACTTCGCAAAGGAGGTATGGGGGAGGGCAGGCAGAGCATAGGGTGTGGAAATACAAAGATTTATCCTGGTGGAGTCTAGAATAAGGAGTTTTAAATTCCGAGTTGTACCCCAACTTCATCCTTACTCTTTTTCTGAGAAGGGCAAAGTTTGTGACCTTTCATTTTCTATACTCCTCCCTGCCCTTCCTGTCACAGGCTATTACTGAGGTGTTTTTTTTTCTTGATCTTTGTTGTTATTTTATAAGACCAAACCCAATCCGTGCACTGTAGTTCTGCCTAAAATATAAATCTGCAAATTTTTATAGTTATTATTCAACAAAAACATACCATTTAACTTCCAGGCCGTAACTGTGGAATTTGAAAGTGACAATTTGACATATTCTGCAAAACCTAAGCTTTATTTTATTTTTTACATGCTTTTTTAAAGTAGATAACTAGTCATCACTAAACTCTCAAAGCATGTAGCTTCTATCTCTTAATTTCATTTCATCTCCTACCCCTCCAGCAGCTCTCCAGAATGTACTACTAGTGGCTTGCCTTTTAGATTTGCCAGAGACAAGTAGTTATGCCAACAAGTATAGTTATTTGACAGCTTGCTGCTGTTTACAGTATTCTCCTTTCCCCCAGCTGGTAAATATTGCTCTATGCCTCTTCTTTTATCATAGGGAAATTGGTACTTCCTCACAGTGCACTTCTCAGATTGTTTTAAGGGGCATTACAGAATGTTAATTCTGCACAATGTGTTTTTTTTCAAATTGACATTTTTATAGATTCATAGAATCATTGAAATTGAAATATCATCAGATCCAATCATAGATCTAACAGTGCCAAGTCTGCCACTCAACCATGTTCCTAAGTGCCACATCTAGTCTTTTAAATAAATACCTCCAGAGCTGGTGACTCCACCCTGGGCAGCCTAGTGAGTGCTTTACAACCCCTTCTGGTGAAGAAATTTTTCTTAATATCCAATTTAAACCTCCTCTCATACAACTTGAAGCCATTTCCTCACTTGCTACATGAGAAAAAAGACTGACACTCACCTGACTACAGACTTCTTTTCAGGCAAGATAATCACAGTTCACAAACCTTGTGCTCTAGAGATCTGTTTGGGTTCTCTTTGGACATGCTCTAGCACCTCGATGTTTTTCTTGTAGTGAGTGGTACAAAAACCACAGTGTTTGAGCTTTAGCCTCACCATTGCTGAGTACAGGGGGACAATGATTTCCCCACTTCTGCTGGTCACTCTATTTCTGGTACAGGTCAAGATGCTGTTGGCTTTCTTGACCACCTGAGCACACTGCTAGCTCATGTTCAGGCAGCTACTGACCAACATTCCCAGGTCCTATTCCACAAGGCAACTTTCCAGCCACACTCATAAACCTGGAGCATTGCACAGGGCTGTTGTGACAAGTGCAGGACGTGGCACTTGGCCTTGTTGAAGCTCTTATAATTGGCCTTGGTCCATTGATCCAGCCTGTCCAGATCCCTCTGTAGAGCCTTCCTACCATCAGCCAGGTCAGCACTCCTGCCCAGCTTGGTGTCATCTGCCAGCTGAGTGTGTGTTCAATAACCTCGTCCACATTACAGATAAAGGTAATACAGAGAATTGCTCCCAATACTGAGGCCTGGGAAGCATCATTTGTGATCATCTGGCAGCTGGATTAATGCCATCAACACTTTCAAGGCCTGGTCATCTATCCAATCTTTAACCCAAGCCAGGAGCAACCAGTTCCTCAGGAGCAATGCTATCAGAAACAGTGTCATAGGCTTTACCAAATTCCAGGCAGGCAAAATCTGCAGCTTTTTATATGTCCATGTATCATCTTGTCATAGAAGGAGATTAGATTAATCAAACCTCTCATAAATCTATGCTGAACTGAGTCTGATCCTTTGTGTGCCATGTAATGGCACTCAAGATGATCTGGTCCATAACATTCCCTGACTCTGAGGTCAGACTGATAGGTCTGTAGTTTCTCAGATGGATGTCACATTTGAGAACTTCCAGTCAGATGGGACACCTTTAGGCTAGCCAAAGATTGTGGGTAAATGATAGAAAGTGGCTTGGTGAGCACTTCCAACAGCTACCTCTGTACTCTTTAGGTGGGAGAGGTCAGTTGAATTGGGTGGTGAAATTGTTAATTTATAGACTAACTCTTGTGCATGAATGCCAAGAGTGGAAGGTGTGCTATGTTAAGCCCAGTCCAGGAGGGTGGGGCTGGAAAAAAACCCTAGCCTCAGGTGGGCAAAAGAAACCTGAAACTTGATGCAGTGGGCAGAGAGACCTGGTCCCTTCCCAGGGGGAAGGGTCCTCGGGTCAGAATCTATTCCACTTCCTGATCACAACCCTATTTAAGAGGGAGAGATTTCCCAGTTCGCTCACTCGCTCTCTCTCCTGCCCTCTGCACTCTGACACCCTGATGCTGTGATCTGTTAACTGCATAGTGTGGCCTGTTCCATGCTGTTCCAGACACCTAAGGAAACTGCATCTAAAGAGAATCTATCTTACATGCAGAGAATCCTTTGCCAGCTGCATCTGGTTTTGTATATGTTTTTATTTATCCTTTTTCCTTATACTTTTGTAACTTTCCATTTACTCAAATGTCTTTCATGTTTTGGTTAAACTTATTTTTCTAATTCCAAATTGATTCAAGACTGTTCTTTTGTAGATCTATCTCTCCTCCTCCCTGCCTAATTTGCTACTGGGAAAAAGGAAAAAGGGAAGCAACCTATGTCTGTTCCATTGGGCCTCTGGGCTCTGGGAAAATCTTAAACCACAACAGAAGGTCACTTGAAAATTATTTTGCCCTTAATAAAGACTAAATTGAAGTTCACTGACTACCCTTTTATTTATACTTAATTATTAAACTATGCAGTTAAGGAGGCAAAGGTGTTAAGGTTCAGTCCTAAAGTTTTGGCCATTATGTGTAAATGCTGATATTTTTTAAAGTTGCTTTTTGTCCACTTTGAAAACTTGTGGCTTTTTGCATGAAAATAATTTGGCAGCTAAAGCATGTAAATCCAGTACTGGGCAGTACGTGTTTGAATGTGTAGTGAAGTGATTAGGAAGTGGTCCCTACAGGTGATACAGTCATATTTTCTGAATAATGTGTGCCTGTCCTTCTGATATGAATTCTTATGTTATCTCACATATGTTGTGGACTTGAGGTTTTGGTAGCTAGTTTGGGTGAGAGT
Organism: Colaptes auratus; assembly: GCA_015227895.2. Taxonomy (NCBI): domain Eukaryota; kingdom Metazoa; phylum Chordata; class Aves; order Piciformes; family Picidae; genus Colaptes; species Colaptes auratus. Next base: position 80,622,729 of record CM026897.1, on the reverse strand, counting down.
AAATTGGAATTGCTAATGCAAACCAAACAGATAATTTATTGGTATGTTGACTAATTTAATCTTGTCAAAACTGTCAAATCCTTTTCAGAGTGATTGTCACTACCTCTTTGCTTTGGCACTCTATCACATATGCAGTCACTATTTATGTAAGTGATGTCAGATGGAGCTTTTTCTCTCTTACGCTTAAGACCAGAAGAACTATTTTGGCTTAATTAGTGATTGGACCAATTTTATAGCTTTGCCTTATTTCATCTTCTTATGAAGTTTGTAATCTGTCTGCTTTCCCCTAAATTTTAATTCTTGACTAATTTTGGGTGCTTTTGGAATTCTTGTTGTTCTTTTCACAATATATTGTAAAAAATGGGTAAAGTTTATCTCATTCATGCCAAACCCCAGCATTTTCTTCAAAGACTGTTCTTCTCTTTGGTAATTTCTTAGACATGTTCACTGGTGGTCTTTCTGCATTATACCTGAACACAGAGAAGTTGAATTCTTTCCACTAAGGGTCTAAGATGATTGATGCTAGTAAGTAGTAAACTTGATTTTACAAAAATCTCTACACATACCTGTTGCTGCACTGGGAATAATTTCATTGGAAACAGCTTTCTCTCATTTTAACATGTCTTGTAGTACTCCCTCATATTTGAGGAAGAGGTACTAGACTTACAGTTTACCATTTGTGATTGAATTTAATTTTCTTCTCCTGTGCAAACTGTCTATGAACAACCACATCTTAACACTAGTCAATCTTTCTAAAATCACAGAATTTTCAGGGTTCGAAGGGACCTCAAGGATTATCTAGTTCCAAACCACCTGCCATGGGCAGGGATACCTCACACTACATCAGGTTGCCTAGAGTCACATCCAGCCTGGCCTTAAAGTCTTCTAAGGATGAGGCTTCCACCACCTTCCTGGGCAACCTGTTCCAGTGTCTCACCACCCTTATGGTGAAGAACTACTTATTAACATCTAATCTAAATCTATCCTCCTCTAGTTTTGATCCATTCCCCCTAAACCTATCACTGCCTGACACCTTATAAAGTCCTTCCCCAGCTTTCTTATAGGCCCCTTTCAGAAACTGTTAGGCCACAATAATGCCTCTTTGGAGCCTTCTCTTCTCCAAACTGAACAACCTCAACTCTCTCAGCCTGTTCTCATAGGAGAGGAGCTCCAGTGCTTTGATCATCCTCACAGCCCTTCTCTGGACACATTCCAGCATGTCCATATCTTTCTTGTGATAGGCATTCCAGAACTGGGCATAGTAGTCCAGGTGGGGTCTCACGAGAGCTATGTAGAGGGGGAAAATAACTTTTCTCAACTTGCTGGCCACACTTCTCTTGATGCAATCCAGGAAAAGTTATTAATTATGCATTATTAAACTTGAGATATAAAAATTAATTTTAAAATTAATATTAAAATTATTATCCGATTAATCACTTTTTTTATACATATTCTAGTGCACGATTGTGAGGTATATCCCATAACTGGTTTAGTATGTACAACTTGAACCCAGTTAGAATATTTACAGAATTAATCTTGATTAAAGAACAAAGTGTGAAATTCTGCTGCTTGTTCACCAGATAGCAACTCAACATGTCTCTTGCGGCTGCTTTAACTATATACAGAGAAAGTTATGATGTCAGAGGCTTGAACTGGAAATGCCACGCAAGCTGGGCACAGGAGTCTTCAAACTGAATGTTAGTGGGTGCTGTGCACATGAAAAGATACACTCTGTCTTTGTATTGAAGCAAGTTTCTTAGCTACATTGAGCTGCTGCCCACCTGGCATGCTCCAGGCTGGTCTGTTCGGGGGGGGGAGGGCTCCTGGGGCTGAGGCTGCAGCTGGCAGGCCCATGGTGGGGGCTTCCCTCTGGACAGTGATGAAGGGGGCAGCCATATCCTCCCATGGCAGTCAGGGGGATAGACTTCTGCCAGTCATCAGGTTCCCTTTGCAGGACTTAGGTGGCTACCTAGGGAGAAGCCCTGGTGGGGTCAGCCCATGCTGTGCCAGGGCTGGCAAAGTGGCTTCAGATATGGAGGGCATGGCTACACAGTGTGGCCACTTCCCCTTAGATCAAAGGAGCTGACAGGACTCTCTCAGGGTGGTCCCAGCTTAGAGTTACCCTGGTATTTACAGGGCTGTGGAGCAGTGTGGTGGGGGCAGACACAAGTGGCAGCTCCCTTTCTGTCCTGCAAACAGAGCAGGGTCACACAGGGTGTGGCTGGGCACTGGTCCTACTCATATGAGCTGGTACACACAAGGTTGTGGCTTGTCAGTCTGCTGCTTTATAGGTGTGGCAGACATTTGGACTGCTGGGATTTGGGCTAGTTCCCCTCTGGGCTAAAGGCTTACCCTCAGGGTGCAGTCATCTTTAAGACATGGTGGGCTCTCTTCCAATCTGGTGTGACTGTCAATATGACGCAGTAGCTTTCTGGAGTTTTCAGTGAAGGACCTTCCTTTGCAGATTTCCAGGTACTGAGGCTCAGCGGCCCTTCCCAGGGCTCTTGAGGATGCTAGCTTTTCTCCATATTGAAGAGGCTGCTAGCTTGCTTGTGTGTGGAATGAGAAAACTTTCTACCAGTGAGCTTAATAGCAAAGGCCTTAGGTAAAGAGGCAAAGAGAGAGGGTGACTTGTTTACAAGTTGGGATAATACTTATTAGTTTCTGTTGTGAATATGCCCTCAGAATGAGCAGCAAAGATATCAGTGAACATATATGTTATATATATAAACTCTGTAACGGGGTACTTACAGTCATCCTTCACAGGTATCGATAATCGGTTGGTGGAACTACCTTTACAGAATGTTTATACATGGGCTCTTCAAACAAATCAAATGATTCATAGAATTTAGAATCAAAACTGATTCAGAAAGCGGCGGGGGAGGGGTTTATCTGTGACTGGCAACCCTCCACCCAGAACAATTTGAGCACTACCCTAACTGAAATTCTACAAAGAAAGGCTTGGCTTACTCACAAGCTGAGAACTTAGTGAAATCTTTCCTTGATAATGTTTATAGTCCAGAGAACGTGGCACAGATGTGCTGTAATAAGGAAATAGAAAATAGCGCTGACTGCGTGGCTGTGCCGCGTGGCTGCTGCTTCTCTCAGAATACAAAGGTTCCCCGCTCGGGGCTGGGGCTGTAGCAGGTCAGGAACGGTGGTGTGCATGGGCTACCAGGTTTTCTCCTGCGGCGATGGATCATGCAGTGGCTGATCCCACAGGGTACGGTCCAAGGCATTGTATACAGCTGGGTGCCAGTGGCAAAGTACCGCAAGGCCTCCTGGATTGCTGGTTTGGGTCCCAGGCAAGGTGGACCACAGCAGCACTGACATGCATATAGGCATAGGCTTGAACACGAGTGTGGGGGCACTTGTTTACTAAACAATCCATATTTACCATTTGCCCCAATGCATACTGGTCCAATGAGCATCTGTTGCTAACACAAAGATTAACCAATGAACTGATATTTACCAAATATGGTATAAGCATATGCTGTAAACAGGCAAACAAACATATAGCCTGTCTACACCCAGGCAGGTTGTTTACCTAGACTCAGTGGCGCTAGGATCCCCCCCACTGCTGCCTCCAGAAGGGAGGGGGAACAAAGTGGGGGTTGACACACACACAGAAGCATGTTCTGGAAATATTTGGGGCACAATCCTGGCCATAAGCACCATTCACTAGTTTCTTGAGGCTGGATTTGGCCAATGGGCAATCTTGTAAACACACAGCTTTAGCCTATAGAAAGCATGAAGCTAGAATTATGCCCTTACTTGGCAGGAGCATGAGCATCCCATGTGATGGGTGCATGTAGTTGTTTACCTCCTAGAAGGGAGATTGGGATTATACCACCTGGCTGTTGCTCTGGTCTTTGTCCTCCTCAGCTCTGGCCTCAGTACTCACTCTGAAAAGGAGGGTGGAAGGGCGAAATGTGCCCAAACATGTTTGGACAAGTTTTACAGTATTTGGGGCATAATTCTCAGCATATGATGCCTTCTCCACAGCTTTGGCCCACCTCTCCAGCCTGTCATGGTCTCTCTGGATGGCATCCCTTCCTTCCAGTATGTCTGCTGCACCACATAACTTGGTGTCATCAGCAAACTGACAGGGGCATTGAGTGTACCCTCAGCAAGTGTCGCCAACAAAGATGTTAAACAAGACTGTTCCCATTACTAATCCTTGAGGGACTCCAGTGACATGGACCCTTTGACAACCACCCTTTGAGTGTGGCTGTCAAGCCAGTTCTTTATCCACTGAGTGGTTCATCCATCAAACCCATATTTTACCAGCTTGGAGATCAGGACATCTTGTGGGACAGTGTCAAAAGCTTTGCTCAGGTCCAGATAAATGGCATCAGCTGCTCTCCCCTTATCTATTGATGTTGTGGCCTTGTCATAGAAGGCCACTGTGTTTGTCAGGCAGGATTTGCCCTTGACAAAGCCATGTTGATTGTACCAAATCATCTCTTTGTTTTCTTCTGCCTCAGCAGTGCCTCCAGAAGGATCTGCTCCATGATCTTAGTGGGCACAGAGGTGAGACTGACTTACCCAGGGTTCCCTGGAACATCTTTTTTTCTCTTTCTGAAAATGGGGGTTATGATTCTGCTTTTCCAGTCAGAGAGGACTTCACTGGACCGCTGTAACTTTTGGAATATAATAGCGGTTTAGCAACCTCATCTGCAAATTCCCTCAGTACCTGCGCGTGTATCTTGTCAGGTCCCATGGATTCTTACACTCTCAAGTTCTTCAGATGGTCATGAACCTGATCGTCACTTACAACAGGCAATTTCTTCTTCCAGCCCCTTCAATTGTCTTCTGTGACTTCGCATGTGTGGCTGAAGTCCTTGCCAATAAAGAAGTCATTGAGGATCTCATATTTCTCTACATCATTTGTCACCAGTTCTCCTATTTTCTTTCTGAGGGGGCCCACACCTTTTTTTTAGTTTTTCTTTTACCATTAATGCACCTATAGAAACTTTTGCTATTCCCCTTGATCTCCCTGGCTAGATTTAATTAAAACTGAACTTTAGCTTTTCTAACCAGGTCTCTTGCTGCTTGAACAGCTTCCTTATGTGTCCTCCATTCTAGCTGTCTTTTCTTCCACTCCTTTTTGTGTGACAGTGTCTAGGAGCTCCTTGCTCATCCAGGCAGGTCTCCTTATGTTTTTTCCTGCCTTTCTCTTTGGTGATATACTTTGCTCCTCAGCACTTAGAAGGTGATCCTCGAGTATAGATCATCTGTCTTGGGGCCCCCTTCCCTCTAGGGCTTTGTCCCATGTTACTTTGCCCAGCAGATACCTGAAGAGGTCAACTTCTGCATGCCTAAAGTCCAGGGATGTAAGCTTGGAATACACCCTCTTAGATGCCCCGAGGATGTTAAATTCTAGCACATTGTGGTTACTTCAGCCAAGGCTGTCTGTGAGCCTTATATTGGTCACCAGCACTTCCCTGTTATTGAGAACAAGGTCCTTGTTGGTTCTTCCACAATTTGGAGGAGGAAGTTGCCATCTATTCCTTCCAGAACATACTGGATAGCTGGTGTCCTGCTGTGCTGTCCCTCCAGCAGATGTCAGGGTTATTGAAATCCCCCGTGAGAATCAAGGCTTTTGAATGCAAAGCCACTTTTATCTGCTTTTTAGGGCCTCATCTTCTTGGTTCTGGAGGTCAGGTGGCCTGTAACACGCCCCTACTGTGACATCACATTAAAATCACTAATAGCTTAGTCTTGTGGGTATGATACTGAACAGAGTGAGAGAATAATTACTACATGGAGGAGGAAGGAGTGGAGAAAAAAGGTGATTAAGCGACTCACAGAAATCTGTAATAAAATTGTTTTAGCTGGAGAAAATCCTTCCTAAATAGAGTAATCTTAAAGGCCAGAATGGAGTTCCAAGTATTTGTTGGCTCCAGACTCCCCTTTTAGCCACTTGGTATAACAATTGCTTATGTGAAATGCCCTTGCAGTTTCACACAGCTGATTTTTTTATTTTATTTTATTACACACACACACCACCCCCCCAAGCCCCTCAGCCAAGGTGCACAGGATATGCTGCATTAATTTACCAGCATGGGGAGTTAGATAGACATGACTTTGTGTACTGATAATTTTCCAAATCATCTTCAGGTTCAATGAATTACATATTTGTTTGTTTTGGTGGTTTGAAAAATCCTTCTATTTCTTTTCATGTCTGAAATGGTTCATATTAAAGCTTTCATAATACCCTTCAGTTTCTTTGTTAAATTGATGTTTAAATTGGAATGAAAGTAGGAACCTTGGCAGTTTGGATAATTCACTTCATCTGGTGGCCAGCTATGTTAACAATCACATCATATGCCAGCACTTACACTAGATGAAAGGAGTCCCTGGGGCACTAGAAGTGCATTTTCGAAGCAGAGTGAAAATACAGTTATAGTCTTTGTTTCATCATTTTATTCTGTGAAATGGTAAATTACTTTAACTGAAAATTTTGAGTGTTAAAAGCATAATTTAAAGGTTATGTAGAGGGCTATTTTGGGTGGATTAACTTTGGAAGTGGAATGACAGTTGATCATTATTCTGGACAGGAAGTATTCAGCACAATGTCAGCAAATTATGTCTTTTTATTCCAATGTATTGAGCTCTTGGAGGAAATGGTATGTTGTTAGCATATGAATAACATCAAAGCCCCACATTGCAAGATGCATTTCAGTCTTCTGAAATAAAATTCGTGGCCTCCCCTTCATGTCTTTAAGTGCCTCCCCTTGTAATATAGTGCATACTTGAACCCAAAAGCATTTTCTTTCCTACCAGAGGCAAACTGAATTTTAGGATTCCATTGGTGGAGCATGAGTACACATTCTGTCAGTTGGCAAAAGCATTTGCAATAGAAAATTGGCTTCCTGCATAAAGAGTAAAAGCTATTTGATGAAAAATATTTTTTTTTTGTAGGAAAAGTTATTTGTTTGTTTTTAAAGAGCAATTCTCATAGAATGCATTTTTGTCATCTCTGTTTCCCAAATGATAGTAGTGACTATAACTACCTTGAATGAAAAGCATGAGTTTAAACAGTTCTTTGTGTTTGTGGTTATTCTGATTTGGCCTTTATTATTGTGTCCTGTGATTACCTTTCTAAAATTAATCCAAGTTACAAAAAACCCCAGAACCCACAGATTTATTGGTCTAGTGTCCTTAATAAATATGCCTTTCCTTCCTTCTCTTCTCCCCTAACAAAGACAAGCATGAAATCTTTTATTTTAGAGCTGGGATACTGCACACAGAAAGAAATTCTTCTAACTTGAAAATTTCAACTAGACCTAGTCTGGGTGGTGAGAGAATTTTTGACAGCCTATCATAAAGTAATTCTAACTGTCAACTACTTATTTGCAGATATGTTTGGCTCGTGAAGACTTAACTCATTTTTTCACCTTAACTGTTTACTGGTGCAGGAGAAAAGCACTTGTAATTGAGGGTCAGAATAAGTTAAATTAAAAACACTGAACACCATGATGAAGCTAGAGGAAATTGGAGACTCAGTAACAGGAAATTTCCAGTGTTGTGAACACATCCCAGTTCATATCAAGGGTAAGTCTAGCTCAGATAGCTTTGTGTCTCAGATCAGTGTTGGATTCTTTGCTTTCTAAAATCAGCTGTTATAAATTTCCTTTTATTTTGTTATACTTTTTTAAAAGGCGAAATATGTATTTCCCAATTACCATTGCATTCAAATTTATAAAGATTCAAAAGCTGTTGTTTCTGAAAAACTATGCCTGTCTAGAAGAAGAATGCTGTATTAGGTTCTGCCCTTGTTCAGCTATACTCTCATCTCTTCCACTTTGAGCCCATGAGTAATACTGTTGAATTCAAGGAAAATACAAATGCTAAAGTGCTTCCCTGGACAGGAGACAAAGGGTGTCCTTCACTTCTAATGACAATACAGAGGGAGGAAGAAGGCACTCATTTGTCTCACAGTTACTAAAAATGATGTTGCTTACTTCGTCATCTTATTATCAATATGAAATACCAATCAGATTCTTGAGAGATACTACTTAGAAACAATTTCAGAAGAAAGTACAGGGTTTTTTTAATAGTGCTTGACACACGTACTAAGCTCACAACTGCACATACAAAACTAAGAAAACAACTGATGCTGTCTCACATGAAATAGTTACAATACAATACACCAGGTTGAAAGAGACCTTCAAGATCATCGCATCCAACCCACCTAAACAACTAAACCATGGCACCAAGCACCCTATCAAGTCTCCTCCTGAACACCTCCAATGAAGGTGACTCCACCACCTCCATGGGCAGCACATTCCAATGGGCAATCACTCTCTCTGTATAGAACTTCTTCCTAACATCCAGCCTAAACCTGCCCTGGCACAGCCTGAGACTGTGTCCTCTTGTTCTGGTACTGGCTGCCTGGGAGAAGAGACCAACCTCTGCCTGGCTACAACCTCCCTTCAGGTAGTTGTAGAGAGCAATAAGGTCACCCCTGAGTCTCCTCTTCTCCAAGCTAAGCCTCACCAACTTTGTTGCCCTTCTCTGGACATGTTCCAGCAAGTCAACATCCTTCCTAAACTGAGATGCCCAGAACTGGACACAGGACTCAAGGTGTGGCCTAACAAGCACAGTGTACAGGGGCAGAATGACCTCCCTGCTTCTGCTGGCCACACTGTTCCTGATGCAGGCCAGGATGCCATTGGCCTTCTTGGCTGCCTGGGCACACTGCTGGCTCATGTTCAGCCTACCATCAACCAGTACCCCCAGGTCCCTCTCTGCCTGGCCACTCTCCAGCCACTCTGACCCCAGCCTGTAGCACTGCATGGGGTTGTGGTGGCCATGGGGTTGTTGTGGCCAATGTGCTATGTACATATTTTCTCGTTTCATGCAAGACAAAAAAGAGCGTGGGAAAAAAAACCCACACAAACAAAACCAGAAAACCCATCTATTTTCTGTACACACATGTCTTGATTTAAAAAAAAAAAAGAAGTTACTATTGTCTTTACAAATATTTCCCCATCATTAAAGACTCACAATGAACTGTTTTTATTTCTGAAATTATGCTTGGGAAAATAGTTCCCTGAAATGAATCTAGTACTTTAAAGGATGAATCAGCCAACAGCGCAACGACTGCCCATTTGAAATTATTGCTGGTCTTGCTGCAGTTAAATGTATGCTGAAGAATTTAAGACATCTCAGGTAGTCTAAAATTCTTACCATGCCAACCCGGTTTTTGTTTTATTATACTATAAATAAATGGCAGAAACCACACACTGTTATTAAACAGTGCTGTGGTAACTCTTAGAACTGGCAATAAGTCAGTGGAAATGATGTGTTAAAATGAACTAAAATAAGACAAATACTTATACTTTTAAAGGAATGACTCCCACTCACAGGTACCCAGCTCTACCCATATTCATGATCTGATTATGAAAGGGGTGATTAAAGACTATGGTAACTGCCAAATGTACATAAATGCAACAAATAAGAACCTGAAAGACAAAGTATTATTCAAAAGTAAAAATGTCACATAATATTATTTGTGTTGATTTTCAGATGATCAGATCTATGGTAAAGTGCTTCTACTGGAAACGCACAGGTATTTTCACCAGGATCTTGAAAAACATTAGGGATGTTTTTGGCTTTAAAAGGATGATAAGCTGTTAAACAGCAACATTGCTGAACAAATCCCAGTTGCGGAAACCCCTGTGCTAAAGAGCTTTGTGCTGATCTGCTGTGAAAATTGGCAGAACACTCCAACATTTGCTGAATAAAACTGCAATGAAAATCTTTCCAACAAATTCTTAAGACAGTCTTTCTAAGGTATTATGTAACTCCTCTAGCCTAGTAGTATTTGCTAAATATAATTGAAATAAGAACAGTATTTCAGCTCCACACTGAGTGAATGAAGATGGGGTAAAAAAGGGTTAGGTCCTTTGTTTTTCTACAGAGAAAATACAAATAATGGTGTAGATCAATTTTGCATGTTTAGTATGTATCAGAGATAATTGAAAGAAGAGTTAAGAATTAGAAGAGATACAGAATACAGAATTAAGCAGGCTGGAACAGACCTTCAAGAGATAGTGAGGCTTGCCAAATAGACCCGTGCTTTGTTGGCAGAACAATACTTATTTGTACTAAAATAACATAACAAAAGGCAAACAGAAATATTTTACTTTGAGCCTGGGGACAAATTTCTGTTTATGATTTGTCTGTAAAGTGCCCACTTGGCAGGAGAGGGTATGAGGAGCAGATAACAAAGATAAGGATGAGTTCATACTTTCTACGTGTGGATAAGCACACTCTAGTCTTCTCCCTAAGTCTTCATTTGTTCACTCAGAGGTAAAATAAATAATGTTTCTTCCTACATTCTGTTGAGAGTGGGAAAAACCTTAAGGAGACTGCAACTGTGTTAAGTTTGTTGGTGCAGGGTACCCAGCAACCACCTCAAGGATTCTGGATTTGTTGCAGTCTCTCATAAGATCTTTGAACTATCCTTCCTATTGGTTCCTCTTATTTGAACCAGCAGGAGGCTGAACAGGACAAGACTATAACTTACTGATGTGTTCAGAGGGCTACAATCTTGTGAATTGTGTTTCCTGCTGACATGAAGAATAGGATGGAAGAGAAGAGCAGAGTAGCAGTACAATATATCATGATACTATCAAACCTCTGTACTCTGGGTGGTTTGTTTTGATCACCTTTTAAAGGATCAGTAATTTTAACATTATTGTGACCCTTTCTCTAGGTCAGCAGAATAGGACTTCTGTCCTTGCTCCTTCCCTCCTTACCTGTCACTATTGTATAAAAGCAATATATATATTTTTATTTTTTTTCCAGGACTGATGGTTATGGAAGCAAAATCATAAAAGGGATAAAAGTAGTGAGAACTTTGGAAGAAAATAAATCAGAAGAGCTCCACAGTGAAACCTAAAACTCTTCCAAAGTTGCTCCCTGGCCATTATGATACAGACAAAGAAGAGATTACTTGTAATAAAATCTGATTAGGCTTGCAACCTTCCCAAACATACAGGCCTAGGTAAAAACATTATTGTTTACAGTGTTACAATAATTTCACCTGAAATTATTCTTCATGGAAAGGTACATCAAACTTGACATTTGTTGAGTGCTTCCTTTAGATCCCAGGTATGGTTTTTTTCACTCATTTTATTAAAACAAACCAAACCAGGACAAAACAAAATAACGGGTAATGAAGAAAAGCAACACTGAAGCACTAACTCACTGCTTAACACCAACCAGTCTACTTTTGTCTCACACCTACAGTACTCTTAGATCTCAGTCTTGCATGGAAGGTATAAACATCTTTTGTATATAATCTTCAGTAGACACTACCTGGAAAACAGGGGAATTTTACCCAAATCAGGAATGTTTCTTTTTGTCAATGTATCAGACAAGGAAGGAGATTAAATCTATGGGAAGAAAGTTCAGTCCAATATCATGAGATAGAAACTATTCTGAAAAGTGGTTTTAGGTTTGTTATTATGTACTGATGCAGAAAAAATATCAATTGGGGAATCTTAAATTTATTGTACTCTGCTACAGCTAAACTTTGTTTACACCACGGCATAACTAGGTTGTGACAACATGAACCAAAATAAAGGCTATAATCAAAGTTTTGTGATAGACTTAAGATCAATATTCTTTGCATAGCAGTTCATTAAGTTCATCAACTCAGCTGAGTGTGAATGGGAAACTTTAACTCGCCATAGAAGAAACTTTGTTAGAGGTCTGTAGTGGTCCTGACATGCAAATTGGTCATCTGACCCAGGGCTAGGGCCGAAAGACTAATCAAACTATCTAGTGCTTCCTTAATCTGAGCAGGAATTAATCAAGCACTTGCCCCACATTGAATAGGTGTCAATTATTTTGTGTAATGTGGTGGGTTAAAGTTTCCCATTCACATTAACTAAACATGACTAACTTTGTTGGAAGCAAATGGAAGCTGTATTTACAAAGCAAAAACTACACTCTACAATGGAATGCAGTGAATATGTACAAAATATACAGTATTTACAATATTATGCAGGTATTTACAATTAGAAAATAACATGGAAACCCCTCTGCACTCCCCTCTGGGTTCCCAGAGAAGCAGGGAATCTGCTCCACTCACCCTCAAAACCTCCTCCACCTCCTCCTCCTCCTGTAATAGAAGAAAAGAGGAGATGGAAGGAATGTTATCTTATCTGTCTTGAGGCCAGGCAGAAGGCAGTTATTTCCCCAGCAGGACAGCTAAGCAGCTAAAACCACAGGAGAAAAGAAAAGGAATGAGAATGGAAGTGAAATGTGAAAGATGTTTGTGGAATAACTGCCCAATTAATTTGTTTAGAATAACATTTAGTTTTCCTTTTTACACCCAATTGTGAATTATTTCTATTTTTCTACTTTTCAGCTCAAAATCTGCAGCTAAATTTTAAAGGCATAGCCCAAAACTGCTACATTGAGTGAGGAGTTCTATTTCCTATGTGCCTCTTCTTACATAAATATTACTCAGTGAGGAATATTAGATCTTTGACAGAAATCTGTATTTTACTTTTGAGGTTCTAAGAACAATGTATGATGTGAATGTGAATATTATAGTTGCACCTGTACATACCTACATATTGTTGCACCTACCAACATTTCACTTGTCCTACTGCTTTGTAAACTACCTATCGCCTGATAGCATGTAAGTCAATCAGAAACAGGACAAAAGGGAGTAAAGAACATATTGTGATTCTCAGTACCAGTAAGTCCTGTGTATTAAGAATCTGACCATGGTGCATATACTTTGTAATTCTCACACAATCTTGTCTAGATTTCTTAAAATTCTGTCAGTGTGCAGGTAAGTTGATTTTCAAAAAATGAAAAGAAAAAATAATAACAAAAAAGTGCTCATATTTATTTTGAAGTAATTGAATTAACTTCTTTTTCTTTCTTAAATTTTCAGTTAACATTTGTTTACCAAATGCACCAGAATGGAGCTGTTGGTATTCTCTCTTGTAGCATGAGAAATATAGGGACCATTTCTACCAAGAAATGCTTTGGTTCTTTAAGGGAAAGTGGAAATAACTACCCACAGAGATGAGATATTTTACTGCTAAATGCAGCCTAAGCAATAATGGCATTTTATTTTCTACTTGTTTCTTTAGTAGAGTTTGGTATTGAGAGCTAAGAGTGGTGCTCTTTTTTTTTCTTTTTCTTTTTCTTTTTTTTTCCCCAACTGGGTACTATGGCAGGTAAATTTTGACATATCTTCTGCTTTTAATTTTGCTCAAAGAAGTCTGAGAGAGATTGCTCAATTCCTGACTCTTGGAAGAAGTCATAAACATTGTTGTGAGAATAACAGTAACAGAACTATGTACCAGGTTACTCACTACAGTGTGTGATGAAGTAGGTGAACAATGGGATTTATTGCATGTAATACTCTATGAAAATATACTAGTGAGAGACCTACCATTGTGAGCGGAGGTATATATTTCACTAATGGTAACATGAACAAAATGCAGGAGCTCAAAAATTACAGTGTGGAAATTAATACATATTGGTGATCTTCAGACAATGGTGGCACTGTGTCTACTGCAGTCTGTAGTTTCTGCTGTGAGCTTCCATAAAGCTTATTGGCCTTTGACACAGCATGTCACATAAATCAGTGAGGTTTAAATAGTGCTGCCCTCTTGAACACCTGCTTATCTGCCTTGAGAAAATTCTGTAGCAGTTTAAACATCACTTTATGACATTGTAAGTAATGCCTGCTCTAGAAGCACTTGGAAGAGCCATTAAAGTTAAGGGTCTATCAGCATTTCATTATAAAACTCGATTTCGAGAGGTTTATAACTCAGCCATTTAAAAATGCATTCAACTGAGACCTGGTATGAGACTCATTGCAGTTTTTAGTGTTGGACAAATTATTTCAGGTGGTCTTCTTATTTGTAAGGGAAGAGAAGAAGGATTGTAGGTATTAATATTTTTTCTTACAGTAGAAATTTTTTCTTACGGGCAATGAGCCTTGAACGTAGATATTTTATTTCCATACAAAATGTCTTTCTGATTATGTACTTTGAAAGGTCTTATCATGTCACATGCATTGATAGCTTGCAGTTATTATACTCCATATGTGCACACTTAATGACCATGCAACTTTTCAAAACACATTTTAAGAGAGATTTTAGATTGCTTCTAGTTTTATCAAATGGTATTAGGTGTTTTGTGTAATGGAAGACAACACTGAACTCATTAAGTTAGGGGTCATAATGATTTTATTTTTTCCTACCATAGTTTCTTTAAAAATCTGTCAAGTAACAGCTTTATCAGCTGCTAAGCACACCAGCGCTATGCTATTCTGAGCTGCTGAGAAGAGTTCCAAACTTTCTAGACAAAACAGCACTTGAACTTCAACTCATTGATGGTGAATGTGAGTCCAAGATGGTGAGCAAAACCAGTAGAAAGCACCGCTGCATAAGTAGACTATTGTACTGTATGCCATATTCAGTGTAAAAATTACCTTGATCTAAAGGGTAGCACTACAAAAAAGTAATAGTCTGAGGATATTTCAGATGAAGTGCTAAGAAATGACTATTTAAAAAATAAAATATTTAGTTGTATAATTACTTTGTAACTTTAGGGGTTTTTTATGTGACATGTTGACATTTAAATTACCTTGATTATGCAGGAATGACAAGTTATCTTTTATTGTTTGGTGAACATTGAGAAGTTTTCTTACTCTTTTCACTTGTCTTTTCAAATTAAAATATGGATAATTGCAATTCAAAGTAGATCATAGAATTATCCAGGACCTCCGAGATCATCAAGTCCAGCCATATTGCCCACTTCACCAAGTCTGTCTCCGAACGTTTACTCTTTTTGTATGAAGCTGGATTGCATAAAGAGTACAAGCATTTTGCGCTCCCTTAATGGAGAATAAATGTGAAGGGGAAATGATGACTTAAGGTGGTCTGAATTCAGCCAGCTAGCTGCAGAGCTGTAAGTCAGTCAATATCTTTTTGCCCTGTTATAGGTTCCCTTGAACATGTCCCTCTCTTACAAAATACCAGGTTAGGGAGGGACTTCGACATGTGTCAGCACTGCTATGATTAATTGTAGGACATTTTAGGTGAACAGGAACTCAGGTAGCCTGCAAAAAGCTAGGAGCACATTCTGAGTGGGGCAGGATGTTTCATTTTCTCCTCTGGGCAGCATGAGAAGGTAAAATTCCACATCAAATGGACATACATCTGTGGATGGGTGCACACCTACACATTTATATGCATTTCTAGGTAGTATAGAGATAAATTAGGCATAATGGAAATACGCCTTGTCTAGTCAATGAAAGTTTCTGTTTATCTTATCTTCTCTTGATAAGTTGTTTTCATAGACTCCTCTGACTGTTTAGCCAGATCTTACTTTGCAGTCATAGAATTTTTTACTGAGTGGATAGGTAGTAAACAGAAGCCACTTCTCACTGATTAGGGATTGCTTGTGTTTTCCTTCCTTATTCTCATATGTTTGGCAGTCCAACTTGAAATCAGCTCTTCTCATCTACCCCTTGCATCTGTTATACTGTTGTATTATAGATTCTTTACAGAATTTAGTAATGTTATTGAATACTGGCCCTGGTTATCTAGTTGCCTCCCATACTCCAGAGGCCTGTCAGTTTATAGGGACAAGCATTCGATGCTTGTTTTTCACACGGTCTGGTGCATTTCTGCCCTGCACAGTCCAGCCCAGCTTGGATACAAAATACATTGTTGCATCTTGATTTGGAAGCACCAAATGACATCCAGAAAACTGCCTATTCCTTTCACGCTGCGAACACGTTGTTTGCCTGTGAAGGAGGATTCTGGAAGCGAATGAGTGGGACTGGATGAAAGAAAAGGATATTGACAACTCAATACTGATCTGGCCTACAAGGACTTTCATATACCCTAGGAAGAGAGCTGTACACCTCAGATCTGTCAAGTTAGTGAAATAGAAGTTTATTTATTAAAACAAACTAACTCCCCTTTAATATTTTAAACTAGACTGTGGCAGGAGATGTGTGAGTGACCTTGAACAGATGACATGGTCAACATCTAAGTGATGTTAGGTTGATTTCCAGCATTAGACTGGAGCTAATGATGCCATGGTCTAGTCATGGGGTTTGTGGAGACAGGTTGGACTCGATGATCTTCGAGGTCTCTTCCAACCTTAGCAATACTGTGAGATGTGAATCAAGTGTTATAAATGTTGCCAAGCACAAGACTGGTAAACATTTGGAGTAAAGGGACTTTAGGGATCCACAGATTTATGACAAATGCAGCTGTAGTTTTGGAATATGTTTTCTGATTTGGGGCTCCTGTTGCATTGATCAGCTTTGACACCATTTTTTGAGAAATGTGTGTAGGGAAAGCGCCTGTGCAAAAGCAATAGGGCAACTAGTGATTTATGCTACTAAGATTTAGCCTGTTGCTCCTAACAAGCTTACTTAAAGCTGAGATTATAGGCTTAGCAAAAACATGAATGCATACCTAAATATATATCAACTGTACAATGTTTATAACTGTGGTACTGCTGTTAGCATTGCAGCAGGGGTCCAGACAGAAGTGTTGGAAGTTCCCCATTATACTAAATGCAAAGAAAAGTTTTTAGTGCTGATAGTGTGTGCCTTCATGCTTTGAAGCCTTTTGACCTTTAAGAAAAGGAGGGAATGGAAGAAAAAAAATACTACTCCATCAATTTGTTGTTTGTCACCTGAATGTTGTAGCTGGTCTTCTCATTCTTACTCAGTGAAACTTTCTTCCCACTATTCAGAAAAGGTGACATATACCACATCCTATGCCTACTCCTCTAAAAACCCCATCATCTTCAGTTATTGATTTGCTCTTCAGCCACCAAGGACTGAAATATGTTTGGCTGAGATAATCCACTTTCTGCCCTAGCAGTAAGTGAATCTCTGCTGAACTGCTATGGGGTACAGACTGGAATGATTGTTTCCACTGTGGCTCCCTTAGTGCGAAATCATAGTGCAATCTGGCTGCATTATTCCTTCTGAAAAAACATAAAGAGCAGAGGAAAGCTAATTTGTCTCTATGTATTGGTAGCCTTGAATGCCACAGTTTCTGATCAGAAAACGTATAGCGGTGAAATATAGGTTTAGATATCTGGTTATCATTCCTTGTATTTGTACTGTATTAAGAAAAATAAGTAGAAATAATAATGACAAATCTTTTTTTCAGTGTCTTGGCAGTGACTTGGCAGTTGTGGGAAGGACACAACACTAGTCTTCAATTTGGTTGATACACGAATAAAAAATACCTATGGAAAATAGTATACTCTGAGTTATTCCTCTTTCTTGGCAGCCTTAATTAATATGTTGTATTTCTTGTGCTGTGATAAAGGCTGAAAAACCATTAGAGTAACAAGGCAGTAACAGACTGTCGCCTCAGGGGATGAAGGCTCTTTCTGCTATCCAGTAAGCAGTAAGCTGTGGATCCTAGATCTGTGGGGTGTACTACATTGCTGTGGTGCTTCAGTGAAGTCCTACAAATATTTTGGCCAGATTGATCTGTGTAGTCTGAGCAGAAGCTCTCATGGAGATTCACTTTTGAAAACTATACATATGAGCCAGTTCTTAGTCTTCTTTTCCTTCCTACTCCCTCTATATAAATTAAGTTCCATTGCCATGGAAGCCAGAGTCACTGTGACATTCAATGCATTTCCCATTTACTAGCACTTCATGCTTTTGCTGCCAGTGTGTTTTTCTTCAGACTCTTAAGTTTGTGTTGAGTGTTTATACCCAGAAATAGAAGTAAATTACTATCTAACTCAGACCACTGGGAAGACATAACTGACATCCGAAACTGATACCTTTTTTCATAATTATTCTTCCTGAGACTGAAATGTAAAAATTGTCTTTAACATCAATTTTAGTGAAGCATCTACTTCTCTGGATAAGAAAGATGAGGGAATGGAGTATTGTGGCAGTTTTAGGCTATGCCTTTAAAAGTTAGCTGCAAATTTTGAGCAGAGAAATATAAACAATTCTCAGTTGGGTATAAAAAGGAAAACAAATTACTATTCTAAATGAATTTCATTGGCCAGATGTGCAAGATGTACCCCTTGCAATCTCACACATCCCACTTCGTTCCTTTCCCTCTTCTCTGGCTGCCTGGTTGCTTCACTGGAGAGAATCATATCTACTGACCTCACAGATAAGAACACTAATGATGCTTTGAGCTAACAGTGCTTCTAACGTCTTTCTTTTTCCTTCTAATTAAACAGAGAAAGGGGGTGGTAGTGGGGTTAGGTGAGAGTGGAGCGGTTTCCCTGCTTGTTCTGGGATACCAGAAGGGGTTCGGGGGGGGGGGAGGTCCATGGTGCTTTCCAATTGCAAATACCTGTATAATATTGTAAGTACCGTATATTTGTACATACTCATTGAATTCCATTGTAGAGTGTAGTTATTGCTTGTAAATATAGCTTCAATTTGCTTCCGACTAAGTGAGCCACGCTTTTGTTAGTGTGGTGGTAAATTCCAAATCACTACAAGTATATTTACATTTTTAGGGATGAGCATAACACCAGTAATTCTACAAGTCAGTACTTTAAAACAAGCCACCTTCTTTGGACAGGTGATGTGTTCATCAGCAGCCCAGGAAAGGTGCAAGTGAAAACATTACCAGGTGGTAGTTGAGGTATGCTGAATTCTGAATTTACTTCATAGTATACATATGCAACTCATTCTACCATTTTATAAACAATGTAGGAAATTACATATGTTTTCCAATATAACACACTAAAAACATTGAATAGTCATTACAACTTCTGAGTTTGAGTGCAAACTGCTTTATTAAGCATTCCCATGGCAGACTGCCACTTTACATAGGCCCCTGTTTTCCAGTTGCTTTTACTGGAACATCACTCATATTAGTTTATGAAGAAAACTGGAATTTTTTTTTTTTTTAAATTACAAAAAAAGCATAGCAAGTGGAGGTAGGAAGAGAAGAATTGATTCTCACTTTTAAGAATATGACATGCATATGATTATGTGAAAGTGGATAGGTTGCTACTGATTCATCATGAGTGTCTTGCTGGGAAGATGGTACAGATTCATAAATGTGATATTGTGGCAGGTTCAGGCTACACCTTTAACAGTTAGCTGCAGATTTTTGAGCAGAAGAGTGAAGAAGTATAAACAAATCCACAGTTGAGTGTAAAAAGGAAAACAAAATGTTATCCTAAACGAATTTCATTGGTCAGATGTGTGGGATGTATTCTAACAGTCTTGCATTACAATTCATTCTTTTCTCTCTCTTCTGGCTGTTGAGGCTGCTTTCTGCTCCACTTGGCTGGCAGAATCTTATCAGCCTAACCTTGAGATAAGAGCTCAAACTCTCTAACATCTCTTTCTCTTTTCTTCTAATTAAACAGAGGAAAGGCGGGGGGGTGGTTAGGGGAGAAGTGGGGCAGTTTTCCCCATTCAGGGGGTTTTCCATGCTGTTTTCTGATTGTAAATACCTGTATAATATTGTAAATACTGTATATTTGTACATATTCATTGCATTCCATTGTAGAGTATAGTTTTGCTTGTAAACATAGCTTCCATTTGCTTTCCTGACTGAGCGAGCCAAACTTCTTGTTAATGTGGTGGTAGATTCTAAACCATTACAGGTATGTAACAACAGATCTCAAGAGGTTTAAAAAAGGTGAGAAGGGACCTCTAGAGATTGTAATCCAATGCATCTTCTAAGTCAGGTACACCTAGATCATGTTGCACAGGAACATATCCAGGTGGGTTTTGAAAATCTACAGAGAAGGTGACTCCACAGTGTCTCTGGGCAGCCTGTTCCAGTGCTCTGTGACCATTGTACTAAAAGCATTTTACCTTATGTTTAAAGGGAACTTTCTCTTTTCTGGTTTGTACCCATTAATCCTTGTCCTATCACTGGGCACTACTGAAAAGAATCTGGCCCCATCCTCTTACCTGGCCTTTAGATATTTAAAAGCACTGATTGGATGCCCTCTCAGTCTTCTCTTTTCCAGGATAAAGAGGCCCAGGTCCCTCAGCTTCTCCTCATAGGGTAGATGCGCCAGTCCCCTGCATAGCACTTTGCTAGACTCTCTCCAGTAGTTCCCTGTCTCTCTTGAACTGGGGAGCCCAGGCACAGTACCATAGATGTGGCCTCACCAAAGCAGAGTAGAGGGGGAGGCCATACTCTGTTTAAAGCATCCCAGAATACTGTTGACATTCTTGGCCACAAGAGCACTCTGCTGGCTTGTGGTTAATTTGTTGTTGAGCAGGACTCATAGGTCCTTCTCCATGGAGCTGCTTTGCATCAGGACACCCCTTAACCTGTACTGATGCATGGGGTTGTTGATCCCAGTGCAGGAACCTATACTTGCCCTTGATGAACTTTATGATTTTCATCTCTGTCCAGCTGTCTAGCCTGTCCAGGTATATTAGAATGACTGCACAGACTTCTGGTGTGTCACCCAATCAGTGATAGGCAGTGAGGTAATGGCTTCCGGCTGCACCACGGGAAGTTCAGATTGGATATTAGGAAAAAGTCTCTGAGAGAGGGTGGTCAAGCACTGGGACAACCTCTCTAGAGAAGTCATGTTTCCAAGCCTGTTAGTGTTCAAGAAGCAGCTGACCAATGCTCTTAGATATATAGTTTAATCTGTAGGTTGTCCTGTACAGAGGTAGGATCTGGAATAAATGATCCTCATGGGTATCTTTCAACTCAGGATATTCTATGATTCAAAGTGCTTCAACTACACTGCCTAATTTGTGATTGGGATATGCAGACACAAAAATGAAGTTTCTGTCTGTGTTTTCACCTGTGTGACAAAAAAATGTTTTCTGCTATCTTGAGGATCCTTACTCCAGGACGGCCTTCTTACTCTTCAGAGTTATGCATTCATATTGATCTGTTCTTTTCAGTTTGTAATCCAAGTTCTAAATGTTAAAATGTCTATCATTTTTGCTGCTTTGTGACAGAACACTAGTATGCAAGTGGCTTAACTGTTCACAAAATTATTTAAAAAAAAAAAGTCTCAGTCCTTGATGCAGGGTTTGGATTAGAGCTTGGCACTGAAGCCATACATTTCTCATGCTTTCTGACATTTTGTTTTCCACGTCTGTAGTTGAAAAGTTAAGAAACTAACCTTCAGCAGCACATACGGCTAGAATGTGGGCTTTGGTGTTTTGAGGGGGACTTTGATTGTCTATGTTCATCTGTTCCTGTGCATGTAGATGCTGTATATTCAGCTTTGTACTTTTAGTTTCATGGTAGGAAATGATTATGTGTAAGATTCTGATTGAAAGAGAGACACCAATGATTTTTAACTTTTTATGTTTTTCAAATGGGGATTTGCTTACAAGGTCTGAGCTCAAACACTTAAACACTTTTTAAAAGGAAAGAGGTCTACGGTGGTAGTGACACCAAAGCAAGGCTTATCCATCTGACAAACGTACTTGCTGAATATGGTGAGATAGACCAGACCAGTGTCTTTTGAGGAGCTCTGTAGGTCAATAATTCTACATTATTTGCCCCTGAAACACCACTATAACCTTCTAAGACTCTTTAATCTTTCTCTAGACACAGAGTCTGATGATGTATGACTGATCTTTAGCACACTCATTCAAAACAGTTTTCTGTTCAGTCACTGTTGTGCTTAGTTAAGAGTACCAAACAGTGATTCTACAGTTGAGAACTGAGAAATATGAGTATCAGTTCTTAGGGTACTGTGACCATTTTAGGCTGTGCCTTTAAGAAAGGGACAGTGGCTGGAACACTCTGGCTGAATGTTTTGAAAAACATTCAGATATTCTAAACTAATTTCATTGGTAGATTGGTAGAATGCAACTTTAAGTTTTAGTTCAGTTTGAGTCTTAGTCTCAGTCTGTTCTCTTTGTTCCTGATGGCCTGTTTCTAGTTAAGAACACAATACAATACACCACCAGGTTGGAAGAGACCTTCAAGATCATTGCGTCCAACCCATCAACCAATCCAACCCACCTAAATACAATACAATACAATACAACCCACCTAAACAACTAAGCCATGGCACCAAGCACCCCATCAAGCCTCTTCCTGAACACCTCCAATGAAGGTGACTCCATCAACTCCACGGGCAGCTGATTCCAATGGGCAATCAATCTCTCTGTATAGAATTTCTTCCTAACATCCAGTCTAAACCTCCCCTGGTGCAGCCTGAGACTGTGTCCTCTTGTTCTGGTACTGGCTGCCTGGGAGAAGAGACCAACCTCCACCTGTCTACAACCTCCCTTCGGGTAGTTGTAGAGAGTAATAAGGTCACCCCTGAGTCTCCTCTTCTCCAGGCTAAGCAACCCCAGCTCCCTCAGCCTCTCCTCATAGGGCTTGTCTTCCAAACCCCTCACCAACTTTGTTGCCCTTCTCTGGACATGCTCCAGCAAGTCAATATCCTTCCTAAACTGAGGGGCCCAGAACTGGACACAGTACTCAAGGTGTGGCCTAACCAGTGCAGTGTACAGGGGCAGAATGACCTCCCTGCTTCTGCTGGCCACACTGTTCCTGATGCAGGCCAGGATGCCATTGGCCTTCTTGGCTGCCTGGGCACACTGCAGGCTCATGTTCAGCCTACTATCAACCAGTACCCCCAGATCCCTCTCTGCCTAGCAGCTCTCCAGCCACTCTGACCCCAGCACATAGCACTGCCTGGGGTTGCTGTGGTCAATGTGCAGAATTGGATGTGTTCAATCTCATGCCCTTGGATTCTGCCCATCTGTCCAGCCTGTCGAGGTCCCTCTGCAAAGCCTCTCTACCCTCCAGCAGATCAACTCCTGCTCCCAGCTTGGTGTCGTCCGCAAATTTACTGATGATGGACTCGATGCCCTCATGCAGATCATCAATAAAGATGTTGAAGAGCATGGGGCCCAGCACTGATCCCTGGGGGACGCCACTAGTGACAGGCTGCCAGCTGGATGTGGCACCATTCACCACCACTCTCTGGGCTCGGCCCTCCAGCCAGTTCCTAACCCAATGCAGTGTGATCCTGTCCAAGCCATGGGCTGATAGCTTGGCCAGGAGTTTGCTGTGGGGGATGATGTCAAAGGCCTTGTTGAGGTCCAGGTAGACCACATCCACAGGCCTCCCCACATCCACCAAGTGGGTCACCTGATCATAGAAGGAGATCAGGTTGGTCAGGAAGGACCTGCCCTTCCTAAATCCATGCTGGCTAGGCCTGATCCCTTGGCCATCCTGTAAGTGTTGTGTGATCGCACTCAAGATGAGCTGTTCCATAATCTTGCCTGGCACTGAGGTCAGGCTGACAGGCCTATAATTCCCTGGCTCATCCAATCAGCCCTTCTTGTGGATGGGCACCACGTTGGCCACCTTCCAGTCTTCTGGGACCTCTCCAGTGAGCCAGGACTGTTGAAAAATGATGGAGAGTGGCTTGGCCAGCTCATCTGCCAGCTCTCTCAGCACCCTAGGATGGATCCCATCCCGTCCCATGGCCTTGTGGGGGTCCAAGCAGCCCAGAAGATCTCTAACTACCTCCTGGAGCAGCAGGAAACTATGTAGCTCCCTGGCTCCTTCTGCCAGCTCTGCAGGCCAGCTGTCTGGAAGATGTTCTGCCATGCTAGTATAAATTGAGGCAAAGAAGGCGTTAAGTACCTCTGCCTTTTCCTCATCCTTTGTTACAATGTTCCCCTCCGTGTCAACCAAGGAGTGGAGGTTGTCCTTGCCCTTCTTCTTGCTATTGATGGATTTTTAGAACTTTTTGTTGTCCTTCACAGCAGAGGCCAGTCTAAGTTCTAAATGGGCTTTTGCCTCCCTAATTTTCTTCCTACGTGTCCTAGCAACATCTCTAAACATTCTGTAGGTTGCCTCCCCGTTCTTCCAAAGATGATACACCCCCTTTTTTTCCCTTAGTTCAATTAAAAGTTCATTACCCGTCCAGGCTGGCCGTCTGCCCCAGCGGCTCATCTTCCGGGACACTGGCACAGCCTGTTCCTGCACCTTCAAGAGTTCTTCCTTGAAGTAGGTCCAGCTCTCCTGGACCCCTTTGTTTTTAAGGGCTGTATCCCAAGGAACCTTCTGAGTTAGTTCCTTGAGTAACCTGAAGTCTGCCCTCCTGAAGTCCAGAGTGGAGGTCTTCTTGCTACCCCTCTTGGCTTGGCTGAATACTGAAAACTCAATTATCTCGTGGTCACTGGTGCCTAAACACCCTCTGACCACCACATCACCCACCAGCCCTTCCCTGTTGGTGAAGAGGAGGTCAAGCATAACCTCACCCCTGGTAGGCTCGTGCAGCACCTGGGATAAGAAGCTGTCCTCCATGAACGCTAGGAACCTCCTATACTGCCTCCTCTCTGCTGTGTTGAGATCCCAGCAGATATCAGGCAGGTTGAAGTCACCCATGAGAACGAGGTCAGGCGATCTTGAGACAGCCTTTAGCTGCCTATAGAATGCTTCTTCGACATCTTCCTCCTGGTTGGGTGGTCTATAACAGACTCCAATCAGGATGTCTGCCCTGCCGATCTTCCCTCTAATTCTCCCCCACAAGCACTCAACCTGATCATCCCTGATCTCCATCCCAATGGCATCTAGTGCCTCCCTGATGTACATAGCCACCCCTCCACCCCTTCTTCCTTGCCTGTCTCTCCTGAAGAGCCTGTAGCCATCAATTGCAGTGCTCCAGTCATACGTGTCATCCCACCACGTCTCTGTGATGGCAACTACATCATAACTTTCCTGCTGCAACAAGGCTTCTAGCTCCTCTTGTTTGTTACCCATGCTTCGTGCATTAGTGTTCATGCACTGCAGCTGGGCTGCTGGTTTCACCTCTAGCTCTAGCTTATCACCCCCAGCCTCCTGCCTGAGGTGACTGGTTTCAGCCCCTTCCCCCTTCGAAGCTAATTTAAAGCCCTGTCAATGAGACCTGCCAATTCCCTTCCCAGAATCTTTTTCCCTTTGGGGGACAGGCCATTCTCGTATACTGTGACCTTTCCCCTCCTCTGCGACAGATGTACTCCATCTGTTACCAGCTGACCTGGTGCAGTAGAAAGTTCTCCAAGATCGAAAAACCCAAAATTCTTTCGACTGCACCAGCCTCTAAGCCACTTGTTGACTACAGCTGCCGACCTGCTCCTTATCATATTCCGTCCTGCAACTAACGGTATCAATGTAAAAATTATTTGTAATTATTTGTATTATTTCTGTCTCTCTCTGAGCTACAGCTGCTGGATGGAGTCGACCTTGAATTAACAAAGCTAACCAGATAAGAAAACTAATTCTTGCATACACTTTTTGCTAACAGAAATACCTCCTTAATTACCTTTTTCTCTCTAACCCTTTTTGGGAAAAAAGGGAGGTGGGGAGGGAGAGGGGGGTAACCCTCCTGGCTGGAGGTCTTCTGTATTACGTTCATTGCTGTATATTTCTGTATATACTGTAAATACTGTATATTGTGTACACATTCACTGCATTTCATTCCTGCTTTGTAAATATAGCACCTTCATCTGCTTCTCCGACTGAGTTAGCTGTGGTTTCTCTTTGTGTGTGGGGGGAGAGCTTTCTCTCACCACCACAGGTACTGAGTTGTTTTTGTTCATCAGTGAATTTGAACAGAATAGTAGAACAGAATAATAGAATGCTCTGGGTTGGAAGGGACCTGTAGAGGCCATCTAGTACAACCACAATACAGTAAGCAGGGTTATCCCCAATGGGGTCAGGTTGCTCAGAACCCCATCAAACCTGTTCTTGAATGCCTCCAGAGATGGGGCCTCAACCACCTCCCTGGGCTGTCTGTTCCAGTGTTCCACCACCCTCATAGTAAAGAACTTCTTTCTGATTGATTTAGTTTTATATCAGATTGATAAGCTGGAAATATGATAAAATATTAATATGGTTTATTAAATATTAACATTATTTTTCTGAGCCAATTTTATTCAGATTCATTTGCCCAGTCAATGATAGGTTAATTACACATAATAGGATGCTAATAAACAGTAGAATGACAGTCTGGAACAATCAGAACTTGGAAGACAGAGGAACAAACTGGAATCTCCCTATATGTGTGAAACCAAGCAACACTACTGCCTTGGGTGGCATAGACAGACCACCTCAAGTTCACAACGGAGCTAACCAACAGGCAACAAACTATAAACCTTAGAAATAACCAGGTAAATTAGTGTAAGCTACTCATGAACCACCGAGCCATTAACTACCAAAACTTTTGCTGAATAAAGGGATGTTTGAGTTCGTAGTTATGATCCAAAGGGCAGTATCCAAAATTAGAGGAAGTGAGAGAGCAAACTGCTGTGGTGGAGACCTGACTCAAGCACTATGCTGCTAAGACAAGGGAGCTAAATGCCCTGAAGACAGGAACGAGTAGATGCTTCTTGCTGCCTTGAATCTCATTGACAATGGGGTGGGGAGAAGGAGAGAGAGGTAAAAGAGCAATAAGCACATGAGCAAATGAGCATGTGGGCTCTTAAAATCTTCCCCTATAAATTCCCTTTCTGAAAACTTAACAGCCCAATGGCACGTTAGCTATTCAAATCCCACCAATCAGTTCAAAATGTTTATATGGCGAACAAACTGCACACGCCTTCTCTCATAGCCTCTGACAGTGTAGTCGCCTGTCTGAAACATGAGGCTCAGGGTCCAGCTTCCACCCTCCTCCAGGCAGCCTTAATGGCACCTACCTATTGGCTTGTGGACCTCAATCTGGACCCTGCAACAGAGAGAGAGGAGAGAGGGGCAGTGGCTCAAACAAATTTAGCTGGCTTGTTAATGCCTGTTCAGGACACTGATGTTCATTCTAAACCTACCCTGCTCTAGTTCAAACCCATCGCTTCTTGTCCTGTTGCTACAGGACCTTGTAAAACGTGCCTCCCCAATACAGATTATCCCACATTCTTAAATGAAACAATAAGCATCTTAAAACTAAAACTACTTACTATTGGTAAGTAGCTGGTGATATTGTAGGAGACTGTTGCTGTGGTGCATTCAGGATCAGACTCTATAGGTTCAACTTAGTTGTTTGTGACAAATCAGGAGCATGTGTATTCTTCAATTTCTTGTGTTTGTGTCCCAGACAGAAAGTACTACAGAAATATGTCAGACAGTGTGTTACAGTTTTAAGTCATGCCTTGTCCACATTGTAGAGCCATGTGTGCACACAGCTGACTTCAACCATGGCAGGCACTTATTCATGTCAGTTTTGCTGGAACTGTTGTGCTGACAGGTACTGAGAAGCACAAGAATAAAACCTGTGGAATAAATGTATCCCATTTTATCTCTTTTTTTTTTTTTTTTGATCAAATTTTATTTGGAAAAAAACAAACTTGAAAGTACAAATTTTTCACTTATTGTTTCATGTGCTAGGTTAAATATTTTCTCTTTCTTTTCAATGTCTATAATATACATGTTTGGAAATGTAGTTTTCCATCCAATCCATTATTTAATATAATGGTCTCATCTTACTTCCAAACCCAGAGAGTGTAGAGTGGATCATAGTGGCATTTTGTGAGAAGAAACTTCAGCAGAAGAAAGTAATTCTGATTTTGGACCTTGTTCTGTCACCATGCTCTCGTGGCAGCTTACATGCTGTAGCAGTTTGGGCTGGGTGCCCGCTGCTGTGTTCATATGTGGGGTGCCTTCCTGTGTCCAGAAGTCCAGCCCAGTGGGTTCATACCATAATTTTCTGCACCACTCTAAGATCCAGCATGGGGTCTGGCACTTCCTATTTCTTCTCCTTGCTGTCACCTGGTAACTGGGTGAGATGTGCCGAGGCCTTGGGCCTAGCCTAGCCAGGGGGGATGGGCAGTCTCAGATTTGGCCAGCTGAGACTAGCCTAGCAGTGGGGGGAGGAGGAGTCCTGGGGATCTTGGGTGTACCCTTAGGTGGGGCTGGGATGTTTCTGGGTCTGCTTTGGGGTTTCTTTTGTCACTGTGCTTCTGGCTCTCTGTACCCCATTCACCGCTTTCCATTGCAACTTTCCATCAGTTTTGCAATCTGTTTGTCTGAGTCATTATTTTTGTCTGTGGTGGGGAGGGGGTCTGCCTCAATCCTTCACATTTTTGGCGTAACCAGCCAGAAGTTAGTTGTTGTGGCCACTCTGCAGATCAGATTGCAAAAGATGGAGACTTTAAATTTAGTTCTGGGTGTTGGTTTGGGTTTGGGAATTTGGGGCTCAAGTTTTATTGTCGGGTGATTGTGTGAGTTCTTGTGGATTGCAGGGGGGACACCTGCTGCTGTTTTAAGCAGGGGTGGTTCTTGACCATTGGAACTGGGGTACCACTTGAGAACACGGAACCTGCCCTCCCTCCACCTTTGTTCTCTGCGGAGCGGTAGAAGCGCTGGGGAGTGAAGTGGGGGAGGGGCAGCGGTGAGCAGATCAAAGTCAGGTCCGTTCTCGCTGCAGGGCTCTATAGTGTAAAAGGCATGATCTTATATACTGATATCTGCTATCTGTTTAGCTTTGGGTAAGCACCTGCAGGTTGCAGGGTTTATCTAGAACTATCAAAAAGGTGGTGAAACGTTACTGGAGAGGTCTGAAGAAAGGAGTTTTCATCATGCTACTTCCTTTAAGTCTGAATTCAGTGATGTACTTCCTTATCAGACAGAATCAAAACCCAAATTTTTCTTTACTGCTTGTATTAAGCTTTGGTGTGAAAAATATAGTTCTTTTCACAAAATCACTTATTTCCTTGTGAATCAGAAGCAGCTGCCGATGATGTGTTAAAAATCACACTTGTACTGTTTAAAGCACTGCCTAGACAACCTTTCTGTTGCAATGACTTATTTTATCAAGATTTTTGAATCTTGGTACTTTTCTGAGCATTAGTGGTTTTGCGAGAGTTTCAGAGTTTCCAAAATTTTATTGTCTAGATGAGTGTAAAAATCCCTTTTCTTGCAGTCTGGTAAATATAAAACTTGCAAGTCTTATTGCTTAAACTACGTCTGTGAAATTATCAGATCATACAAGCCTGGACACAGTGTAGACACATTTTATTCTTATCCCACTGACAATCTGCCAACCAGTTATCATGAGCTTCTAGCACTGTAGTTAGTGTATTTCTGCACAGAAATCAAATTTAATACACAGAGCCTAATATGTCTTACAACTTACTGAAACTGGTATATCATCTCTCTCTCTCTGTATAATAACTTTGTACTTTTTACTTTTCTGAGGGAATTAGGATTTAAAAGATTGCTTTGCCACATACTAAAGGAAAACACAAATCATTCTTAAGTGAGGAAACCTTTTGCATTCAAAAACTTCACTAATCACAGATATCTCTCAACGGTTTGAAAACTGAAGTATTTCTGGGAGTCATTCTTTAGGAATGGTTGGAAATTATTATTGTATGTTTCTCTGGGGAAAAAAAAAGCTATTTCCCTCATTTTGTTTACTTAAAAGGTAATGGGCTTGATTGTGGAAAGTCTTTGGATCTATACTGCTGAAAATATGATATTAATCTTTCAACTCTTGCTCATGTGGAGAATTCTTCTTCAGGTGATTAGGCTCTTTGAAATAATAACTCTTTGTAGGAGCAAAAGTTGCCACATCATGTCTGATCTAATCTGGGCTGCAGCACTTTTCCCCCTTCCAGCTATGTGTTTTGTGGTAAGATTGAACAAAGCCATGCAAATGATGATAACATACTGTAAAGAAGACTGTGCCTCTATATTTCTATCATCTTGTATCATGCACCAGAGACACAGCTGTTTTCTCCCCTGCTATGAAGACACAGATGCATATTAAACTGTGGTTTCTGGCTGCTTTTCAAAACAATAAGAAACTACACACCTGTCAGGTCTTGGCAAGCAAGAATAGTAAAATTACAAACTTTGTTTCCACAGTATTCTCTCACTGACAAACACACCATTGGCTTCATTTTTTTTCTCCATCACTTCTCAAAAGGCTTAGATTTCTCCCTGGAGGCACAAAAGAATTAAGCAGTTTTACTACTGCTTCTCATAAATGGCTTACTTTTTTGAAAGGGTACATTTTCATGCTAGGCTTGCTTTATTACTACTTTTCTTCTAGAACATTTTCATTTCGCCAATCAGATTTTTGCATCTGTAAGGCTTTGTGCTACATAACACCCTCCTTTCCTAAGGCAACCCAAAAGCCCTGCAAGCTAATGGCTCATTTAGTGATCAATTTGTCAAACATTCACAGATGTTTTTCTGGTAGTACAGTGCAGGTAATACCCATGTGAATGATTCCTTCTCATAAGTGGATAGGTAGAGGATTTGTTTTGCAAAGCATAGTGCAGAGTTCTCTAGCAGCCAACTTTCCCTCCTGTCTGTCAACCTTCTAAACACTGCACACAGTTTTAAATCTAGAAATATGAATGAACGTAGTAGAAAATTTCTGTCCTTAAGGAAGGTCCATTAATGATCTGAAATAGATTCCTAGGGTGGACTTAAGGGCTGAATTTCAATTTTAGCTCTTCATCTCTAGCTTTTGTGGTCATAGCTAAATCATGAACATTATAAGAAAGATGGGAGGTTTTTTAAATGTGTTTTGTTGGGCTTTGTTTTGCTGTTTGGGGTTTTCTGTTAGCTGTTACTGTTGTTTGTTTGTTTTGTTGGGGGTTTTGGTTAATTTTGTTTTTCTTTTGCTACTCGGTTTATTAACAGTAAAACCAAACCGAAGAGGATGATAATTAAGGTACTTTATAAAATGATTGAAAACTTCCCCACTTCATTCTTACCCTTACTTCCTCTCTCTTCCCAGTTTTTACAGCTGCCTCCTACTGCCCCTCCCCCCCAAGTTAAAGGAATAATCCAGAATTCCTCAGAAAGTCCTTTACAAGGAGTGTTCAAAACTTTGAAGACATTTATCTGAAATGATCTGTCAAAGATCCAGCAGAATGGAATCTTACTGAACTTTAACTACTTTATCCTACTTAAGCTGAAACAGAACTGCTGAGCCAAGCAATTTAAGATTCCCACAGCTGCACTAGCTATGTTTTCGTTCATGGTACTAAATTGTTTCCATTAGCCTGAAAAGGGTTATAAAACCTACAATCAATTTAGTTTCTGGGGCATTGTGTTTTGAATACCGTTTAATAGGGTGTGACAAAAACACATAATTTCTCCACATGTTCTTACATTGCAAGCAGATTTTGCTTGGTACTAGGCAGTGCACCAAATGTTATGGACAGAGAAATGTTCAGCAGAGAGAGATGGAATTGGAAATACAGGAACAGTACCAGCTAGAGTGCCCAGGGCATGACAAGAATCTTAAGTGCAAGAGACAAGCACAAAGGAATAATAGGAATTTTTATTATCCATTTGCTCATCAGCTCCCCAATTGCTATGGTTAGAAAACATTAGATTTGTTTAATGTAGGGGTAAAAAATAGATTAAAAAATGGAAGCATAAGTGAATCCAATTGGACAGGAATATATTTAATGCAAGTATTAATAAACAGAGATGGCTATAGGCAGAAAGAGGAGGATTCTTGCTTTCTTCCAATGAACTCAATGACTTGGATTATTTTCTTAGCCTAATACACCCACAGCATTTTTGTTACATGAATAACCACATTTATTTTAATAAGACTCCTTGATAGGTGAGGACAGATTGATTTACTTACCTTTACTAATGTTCCTAATCTGTTTATGTACCATACTTTCTTACAGTGCAAGCACTTCAGCCTGTGCTTTTCATTCATAATGTATCTTCAATCATTTCTTGCATGGGAAAATGAGACAGTTTAATCAGGAATTGTAAATAAATATGTTCAATCAAGTTATATAATTAAACATTTCTGAATAGTGATGTGGGGAAATAAAAAAAGGAAAAAAAAGCTGTCCCATGTGCTTAACAGTGTATTGGTGGTTCTGTAATTGTGTAATCATGTTCTGGGTGGACTATAAAAATGTGTGAATGCTGACCATCAAAAATGTAGTTCTATTTCTGACTGGACGAGCTCAAGAGTATTCCTTACATTTTTTTAAATTGTTTCTTAGTTTACACTTGACACTTTTTACATGGAAGAAAAATAAATTTCATAAATTTCACTTTGAGTCTAGAAATATATTACAATGTTAATAAGCCAGCTCCCTGCCAACTAGTGCTGTAGGGTAAGGAATGAATTAACAGAGAAAAAATGAATTGTGTTGGTTGTAGTGCACTGATTTCAAGGTGTGATATTTTATCTGACTTTTTCTTGGGAGTATTCTCTTTGGGCTCCTTTAAAGATATTAAAAATAAGGTGAGAACATTTCCAGATTGAGTTTTTAACCACAGAAAATTACCTGCTCCTAAAAGAATATGACATAGACACTCCTAAGCATCTTCTCACTAGTGTGTATTGTGTTGGTGTAGTTAAATGCCATATGGCAATAGGTGATATCACTAGTGTTTTTTAAGATTATGATAACAAAGTCCTAAAATGTATTGTTTGATGTGTAAAAAGTAGCAAGCGTTAAACCTGACTGAGAATTGCTACATAATCTTTTCATGCATCAATATTTAATTTGCCAAAACATTGCTTCCACTGTTCAGTTCAGTGGTTGGACTGAAGCTAGCTGTGGTAGAAGTAAAAGGGGAATTACACTATGTAAACCATCCTCTTTTTCCCCAAAGTCAAACAAAGTGTCCATCACACCTATGGGTGTTTACTTCACCTGTTTTTAGGCCTTTCCAACAACAGAAACATAACAACCTTGCTCATCTGTTCCAGTTCTCTGTCCTCTCCTCTGGAGAATTTGCTTCATACTTCAGCTAGTCTTTCTTACTACCATTTAGCTTTATGTTTTGTCTCAAATTTGGCAGAGATGAAGAACAGTTATTTCCCTTATTTATGGTTGGATTTTACAGAACAGAATGACATCACATATTTTTTTACCACAGCACTCATAATTATTTTCATTTTTTGATCTCACAGTATCACAAAGGTTGGAAGAGACCTCGAAGATCATTGAGTCCAACCTGTCACCACAGACCCCATGACTAGACCATAGCACCAAGTTCCACATCCAATCCCCTCTTGAACACCTCTAGGGATGGTGACTCCACCACCTCCCTGGGCAGCCCATTCCAATGGCAAACGACTCTCTCGGTGAAGAACTTTCTCCCCATCTCAAGCCTAAACTTCCCCTGGCAAAGCTTGAGACTGTGTCCTCTTGTTCTGGTGCTGGTTGCTGGAGAGAAAGGACCAACCCCTTCCTGGCTACAACCTCCCTTCAGGTAGTTGTATAGAGCAATGAGGTCACCCCTGAGCCTCCTCTTCTCCAGGCTAAACAAACCAAGCTCCCTCAGCCTCTCCTCATAGGGCTTGGGCTCAAGGCCTCTCACCAGCCTCATTGCCCTTCTCTGGACACACTCAAGTGTCTCGATGTCCTTCCTAAACTGATCGGCCCAGAACTGGATACAGTACTCAAAGTGTGGCCTAAGCCGTGCTGAGTACAGGGGCACAATGACTTCCCTACTCCTACTGGCCACACTATTCCTGATGCAGGCCAGGATGCCACTGGCCTTCTTGGCCACCTGGGCACACTGCTGGCTCATGTTCAGGCAGCTGTCAATCAGCACCCCCCAGGTCCCTCTCTGTTTGGCAGCTCTCCAGCCACTCTGACCCCAGCCTGTAGCTCTGCATGGGGTTGTTGTGGCCAAAGTGCAGCACCTGGCACTTGGACTTGTTGAATGCCATCCCATTGGACTCCGCCCATCTGTCCAGTTGGTCAAGGTCCCTCTGCAGAGCCCTTTGACCCTCTAACTGACCAACATCTGCTCCCAACTTGGTGTCATCTGCAAATTTGCTGATGACTGTCTCAATCCCCTCATCCATATCATCAGTGAAGACATTAAAGAGGAAGGGGCCCCAGCAGTGATCCCTGGGGGATGCCACTGGTGACTGGCCTCCAGCTGGAGGTGGCACCATTGACCACCACTCTCTGGGCCAGTTCCTAACCCAGCGCAGAGTGTTGCTGTCCTAACCACGAGCTGAGAGCTTAGCCAGCAGTTTGCTGTGGGGGATGGTGTCAAAGGCCTTGCTGAAGTCCAGGTAGGCTACATCCACAGGCCTCCCCACATCCACCAGGCGAGTCACCTGATCATAGAAGGAGATCAGGTTGGAGAGGCAGGACCTGCTCCTCCTAAATCCATGTTGGCTGGACCTGAGCCCTTGGCCATCCTGCAGGTACCCAGTTATTGCTGCCAGGATAATCTGCTCCATCATTTTCCCTGGCACTGAGGTCAGGCTGACTGGCCTATAGTTTCCGGGCTCCTCCATCCGACCCTTCTTGTGGATGGGGACCACATTGGCCAGTTTCCAGTCATCTGGGACCTCTCCAGTGAGCCAGGACTGGAGGAAAATGATGGAGAGCGGCTTGGCCAGCTCATCAGCACCCTAGGATGGATCCCATCCGGCCCCATGGACTTGTGAGTGTCCCAGTGGCTCAGCAGGTCCTGAACTAATTCCTCATGGACTTCTAGGGCATTACTCTGCTCCCTGACCCCATCACCCAGCTCAGGATGCCACTTGTCCTGCGCTCCTCCTGCCTTGCTGTTAAAAATGGAGGCAAAGAAGGTGTTCAGGACCTCTGCCTTTTCCTCATCTTCAGTCACTGTGTTCCCCTCCAGGTCCAATAAGGAGTGCAGGTTCTTTTTGCCCTTCTTTTTAGCGTTAACACATTATAGAATGTGATGATTCAAGATGATCAAAGCTAACTGTTATCCTAGCAATAGCAAATCCAGCTCTAAGCCATATTCCTAGGGGCCACATCTAGACACCCTTTGAATAACTTGACAGATAGTGACTTCTCCAGTTCCCTGTGCTGTACTTTACAGCCCTTTCTATAAAGAAATTGTTCTTGATATCCAACATAAACCTCTCCTTGTGCAATTTCAGGCCATTTCCTCTAGTTCTATCATTTTTTCCTTGGGAGAAGAAACCAACATTGACCTCTTTAAAGCCCTTTCAGGTAGTTGTAGAAAGCGAGAAGGGGTCCCCTCAGCCATCTTTTCTCCAGACGAAACAATCCCAAGTCTCTCAGCCACTCCTCATGAGTCTTGTGTTCTAGGCCCCTCACTGCGTTATTGCTTTTCTCCAGATGTTCTTCAGCACCACAATGTCCTTCTTGCAGTGAGAAGCCCAAAATTTAATACAGTTCTTGAGCTCTAGCCTTAGCAGTGTTGAGTGCAGGGGGATATCTGTCCACCAGCACCTCCAGGTTATTTTCTGCCAGGCAACTTTCCAACCACTCTTCCCCAAGCCTGTAGCATTACATAGGGTTGTTGTGACCCAAACACTTGACCTCGTTGAACCTCATGCAATTTGCCTTGGCCCACTGATTCAGCGTTTCTAGATCCCTTTGTAGATCCCTCCTAGCCTCCAGTAGATCAAGACTCCTGTCCAAGTTGGTGGCATTGTTTTCTAGCTATCTGGTAATTTCTATGCTTTCTTTTCAATTGAGCACATCTTACAGGACAGCAGGATCATCTAGGGCTCTGTGTAAGATAGGGGGATTCCTCTCTATATGTTCCACATCACAATGTGCAGTGCTAGTGCCTCACCTTCTCTATGGAGTTTCTGCTTATCCCTAAAGCCAGAGTTCCTACCTGCCCAGTATGAACTGCTGTACAGATTACTGTCTTTATTGAATTAAACCATATTTTTCTCCTTTGCCATATCACGAATCTGTTTGGATTCTTATGATTTCAAATTGCATTCACCAGTGTGACTTCAGTACACCTTTTTCTGTAGTCTCTGAACTGGCATCATGGTGTCCAAACCATGAGTGAAAATAGTGAAAAATTGTGAATTGTATATTGATACCTGGTTCAGTATGGCTGTAAATTTAAATTTTAGGAAATCTTTTTCATGTTAGTCATTACTGAAAACATCATAGACAACTGATCTCTTACTATCTTTTTGTTCTATCTTTCCTATCTCCTACCATAACTCACTTTTAACTTGTAATACACATTTTATTAAGGAATTGCTGATTCTGCAAAGTATTTCCTTTACCAAAGTGAGTTGGCTGAGAAGTTGTGAGGTTCTTCCAGGTGACCAGCATGTCCAACGAATCCATGAAGAACTTGCACTTCAGAAGAATGAATTCTGCATTGCTGGGAGGTTCCATTGGATGAAAGCAGAGGAACTGGAATGGACTGACACTTGAGCCTGAATAACAGACAGTTTGGGTGGATGCCCAGATGAAGATATGGGCTTTGCTGGACATGTCATCAGAAGATTTCTGCTTTGATGATATGTTTGGGTGCAGGGATTATTGTATGAAATAAGGGGTGGCATGTAGCAGTTTGGGCTGGGTGCCCTCTGCTGTGTTCATATGAGGGGTGCTTCCTGTGTCCAGAAGTCCAGCCCAGTGGGTGGACACAGGAAGCCGGGTATTTCATCCCATAATACCCTGTTCCACTATAAGATCTCAGCGCAGGGTCAAGTGCTTTCTCTTTCTTCCCTTGCTACCACCCGGTAACTGGGGAGAGATGTCTCCCGGCTTTGGGCCTGGTTAGACCCAAGGTTGGAGTGGGAGGGTAGCTAAGCAGACATGGCTGTTTGCCAGCTGAAAGTGAGGTAAGATTTTACCAGTATATTTTAAAGTCTATGCAGTTTGACATATTTTCTGACTAAAGCAAATTAAAGATGACCACACTACCTTATGTACATAAGGTGTCATGATCTGGTCCTGTATATGAATGAGGTTCTGAACACACAGTTCTCAGCTGGGTGATGCATGCCTACCAAACTGATGAACCTACCTGTGTCTATAAAAGGGTCCTCTAGAGAAAGTTAACAGTTACAAATATTAGAGCAGTTCTGCTTCAGCTAAAACAATTAACAGTTTTTTCCCAGGAAGAAGGTGTTTGTGTGAGATTTTTTGAAGACATGAATACAATAGAACACAATAAAATAAACCAGGTTGGAAGAGACCTTCAAGATCATTGCATCCAACCCATCAACCAATCCAACCCACCTAAACAACTAAACCATGGCACCAAGCACCCCATCAAGTCTCCTCCTGAACACCTCCAATGATGGTGACTCCACCACCTCCCCGGGCAGCCCATTCCAATGGGCAATCACTCTCTGTATAGAGAACTTTTCCCTAACATCCAGCCTGAACCTGCCCTGGCACAGCCTGAGACCGTGTCCTCTTGTTCTGGTGCTGGCTGCCTGGGAGAAGAGACCAACCTCTGCCTGTCTACAACCTCCCTTCAGGTAGTTGTAGAGAGCAATAAGGTCTCCCCTGAGTCTCCTCCTCTCCAGGCTAAGCAACCCCAGCTCCTTCAGCATCTCCTCATAGGGCTTGTGTTCCAAACCCCTCAGCAACTTTGTTGCCCTTCTCTGGATAGGTTCCAGCAAGTCAACATCCTTCCTAAACTGAGTGGCCCAGAACTGGACACAGTACTTGAGGTGTGGCCTAACCAGTGCAGTGTACATGAATTGTTTTCAGTTGTCACCTTCCTCTGGTTTTGTGCTACTTTTTTGTTTAGTGTGAAAAAATACAGAGTGACCTAACTTCAAGCCTTCTTGGAATATAGTTTTATGTTACTACTGTTCATGGTAGCTACCAGGAGGTTTAAATTACATATCACAAAGCATGGTCTATCTGATTTCTATTGTTTGAGAACCAGAATTCTCTAGATAATGCAATGTATACAAAAGATCTGCATGTAATAAGGACTTGTAGGAGTCATGCTCTGAATATGATTTCTTTAGACTGCAAATGGCTTGCAGATTAAATTATTGATTGTCTTTTGCAAGGTCTTGAGATGAAATGTTGCAAGTGAGATTGAATCAGAATCCTTAAATAGGCAACTATTTATACTAGCAAAAAGACAATAGAGAACACAGTCTGATGTTTGTGTAGGCCAAAGGAAGATCCATACTAGAACTTTTTCTCACCATGACTTCTTTTTGTCAGACCTGAAAAGGAGAAAAAGACGGTATAATTAATGGCCACAGGATGTTATTCATGCAATGAAAACTCATCTTGTGAACTTTATGACAGTATTATGTGACCCCTACAAAACAGTTTTTAAAAATCAGTTTTTAATAAAGGTGCCTGTCAGTTTTAGCTCTCTTTAAGTTCAATGGTTTTACTTCTCATGGATATTTTTACCTTAAGATAATTCAGTAAATTCAGCTATTGTTGAATGGGATGTTTTGTGATTGAAATGAAAGTTTATTAGTTGGCAGATCACACTGAACAATTGTGGTGGGTTGAAAATTCCCCCCAACATTAAATTGCCAGATCAGCTCAGTTGGAAGCAAATGAAGCTGTATTTACAAGCAGAACTGAAACCTAAATTGAAATACAATGAATGTGTACAAAATATACAATATTTACAGGTAATTACAATTGATAAATAGCACAAGACCCCCCCCCGGCCAAAAATCAGAGAAGATAGCAACAGCTTCCCTCTACCTACCTCCTTCCTTCTACCCCTCTGGACACAAAGGGACAAGAGAAAGAGCCGAGAATATTTTGTTAGACGTACCCAAAACAAAGCAATGCAGCCAAGGTCAGCAAAGAGCCAGCAGAAACACCAGCCAGAGTGAAGAAGCGGAAAAGAGAACATTAGTATATACAACCCCACTTTGTTGATAGTCTGTACAATGGGATTATTTAGAACTTATCACAACTTTCCTTTTTACACCCAATGGTGATTTATTTACATTTTACTACTTTCTGGTCAAGATCTGTGGAAAATTTTCTAGGCATAGCCTGAAACTACCACAACAATATTGATTTTCATCATTCTTATGGAAAAAAACTGGCAGAACACCAATTAATGGAAATAGCTGCCTAAATTTTACTCAGAGATGTCAATAAAGCTTATTGTTATTTTTTGCAAATTAAATTAAATATATTAAAAATGTTCATTAACAGAGCATTATTGCTCTGAGAATTAGTTTCAAACTTGGTATAGTGGAAGGAGCCTGCAGAAAAAGCAGAACATTGAAGAAAATACTGATGATTTCTATAAAAGCATTTAAAATTTTGTGTTAGTTCTCTGAGGATCTGGATATCAGAAATCACATAATCTGAAAGTTCTTGAAGCCGGATCCTCTCAGTTCTTAGCTTTTTGCTATTACCATGAGGCCTTTTGCCTCAAGAGAGAGGCTAAAATTTTAGGTACAAAAGGTATAACCACATATGTGATTTGTTTGTAATGCAGTGTACTTTATTTATATTCTAATTTTGGTTGTGTTAATGGGTCTACTGTCTTATTCATCCTTGAGACTACATATATCTTTAAACTAATTTTACAAAATGCACTCCCAAAACACAATTTTCGTCATGATTTTTTCATCAATACCCTTAATTGCAGGAAGGAATACTGAAAGGAACAAGAAAGCAGCTGTAATTCACAAGTGGCTCAGAGGCTGGAGCCACCAACAGAATTCTGGGGTTTTGATCTTGGGGAACTTTCTATGGCACCAGGTCCACTAGCAACAGAGGGAATACAGCTGTCCCAGAGGTAGAGAAAAATCCTAGCACATGAGAACAGCCTATCCCACAGAGGGGAAAAAGTTTCTAAGAAGGGAGTTGGCAGGTCTCATTTGACAGGGCTTTAAACTAGACTTGAAGGGGGAAGAGGCTGAAACCAGTCCCCCCAGACCGGAGTCTGAGAGTGAGTGGAATCTGGAGTAAGGGGTGAAACCAGCAGCCCTGTGCATGTACACTAGTGCATGCAGTATGGGTAACAAATGAGAGAAGCTGGAAGCCTTGTTACAGCAGGAAAGTCATGATGTAGTTGCCATCACAGAAACATGGTGGGATGACTCACACGACTGGAGCACTGTAATTGATGGCTACAGGCTCTTCAGGAGAGACAGGCAAGGGAGAAGGGTTGGAGGTGGAGGCCTGTACATCCCGGAGGCTCCAGACACCATGGAACTAGAGATTAAGGATGATCAAGTTGTGTGCCTGGGGGTGAGAATTAGAGGGAAGGCCAACAAGGATGACATCCTGTTTGGAGTCTGTTATAGACCACCCAACCAGGATGAAGAGGATGATGAATTATTTTATAGGCAGCTAGAGGCTGTCTCAAGATCACAAGACATTGCTCTTATTGGCAACTTCAACCTGCCAGATATCTGCTGGGAGCTTAACAGAGAGGAGGCAGTCTAGAAGGTTCTTGGAGCATATGGAGGATAGCTTCTTATCACGGCTGCTGTGTGAGCCTACCAGTGTTAAGGCTCTGCTCAACTTTCTTTTTACAAACAGAGAAGAGCTGGTGGGAGTTGTGGTGGTTGGAGGCTGCCTGGGGTCCAGTGACCATGAAATAATTGAGTTTTTAATATGCAGTCAAGCTAAGAGGGGCAGCAACAAAACCTCCACTCTGGACTTCCAGAGGGCAGAGTTCAGGTTACTTAAGAAACTAACTCAGAAAGGACCTTGGGAAACAGCCCATTGTGGTGGGTTAACACCCTTTTCTGAAAACAAGAGAACAAAGCAGGGTGGAGGGTTTGCAGGTACTTTTCACTCCCTGCAGGGCATTTTTCCCCTGAGAAGCTGAGTCTGTTCCACTCCCCCATCTCTGCCCAGCTAGGGTATAAAAAGCAGGACATCGTAGCTGTTAGCCACTTCTGGCTCCTGCCTCTGCTGGATGAGAGCTACTGCAGCTGCCCTCCTGCTCCTCTGCCACGTGGTCAGACCTGATCCTTCTCCCTGCTGCCTCCACACTTCCTCAGAGAAAGGCTGGTTTTGTATTATTCTCTTGTTTTTGTCCCCCTCCCATCCATCCTTGTTCCTTGCCCCTGTGAACCTTTTTCCTGTTATTGTTATATACATATATATAGATTAAAGACAACTCTTTACCTCCCTACTTCCAAGCCGACTCCAAATTATTGTTTGGTGGATTTGCTCCTTCCTTTTCTGCCCTCTCTGTTGGGAGAGGGGGGCGGGGAGAGAGATTCTCAGCCTTGCCCCCACCTAAGCTCTTAACATCCAGTTAAGGCTCAAACCACCACACCCTTAAAAACAAAGGGATCCAGGAGGGCTGGACCTACTTCAAGAAAGAATTCTTGAGGGCGCAGGAACAGGCTGTGCCAATGTGCTGGAAGATGAGCCGCCGGGGTAGATGGCCAGCCTGGATGGGCAATGAACTTCTGAATGAATTAAGGGGAAAGAAGAGGGTGTATCATCTTTGGAAGAAAGGAGAGGTTACCCATGAAATGTTTAAGTATGTTGCTAGGTCATGTAGGAAAAAACTTAGAGAGGCAAAAGCACATTTAGAGCTTAGACTGGCCGCTGCTGTGAAGGACAACAAAAAATGCGTTTACAAATATATTAATGGCAAAAGGAGGGGCAAGGACAACCTCCCCTCCTCAGTGGACATGGACAGGAATACTGTAACTAAAGATGAGGAAAAGGTAGAGGTACTTAACACCTTTTTTACCTCAATTTTTAACACCAAAATAGGTTGTCTTCCAGACAACTGGCCTCCTGAGCTGGCAGATGGAGTCAGGGGGCAGTATAGTTCCCCTGTGATCCAGGAGGAAGTAGTTAGAGACCTCCTTAGCTGCTTGGATCCCCACAAGTCCATGGGACCAGATGGGATGCATCCCAGGGTGCTAGGGAGCTGGCAGATGAGCTGGGCAAGACACTCTCCATCATTTTTCAACAGTGCTGGTTCAGTGGAGAGGTCTCAGATGACTAGATGCTGGCCAACATGATGTCCATCCACAAGAAGGGCCAGAAGGAGGAACTAGGGAATTACACACCTGTCAGCCTGACCACAATGACAGGCAAGATTATGGAGCAGGTCATCTTGAGTGCAATCACACAGCACTTCCAGGATGGCCAAGGGATCAGGCCCAGGCAGCATGGATTTAGGAAGGGCAGATCCTGCCTGACCAACCTGATCTCCTTACATGATCAGGTGACCTGCCTGGTGGATGTGGGGAGGCCTGTGGATGTAGTCTACCTGGACTTCAGCAAGGCCTTTGATACTGTCCCCCACAGCAAACTGCTGGCCAAGCTATCAGCTCATGGCTTGGACAGCAGCACTCTGTGCTGGGTTAGGAACCGGCTGGAGGGCTGAGCCCAGAGAGTGGTGGTGAATGGTGCCACATCCAGCTGGCAGCCAATCAGTAGTGGTGTCCCCCAGGGATCAGTGCTGGGCCTGAACCTGTTCAATATCTTTATTGATGATCTGGAAGAGGGGATTCAGTCCATCATCAGTAAATTTGCAGATGTCACCAAGCTGGGGGCAGGTGTTGATCTGTTAGAGGGATTTAGAGCTCTGCAGAGGGACCTTGACAGGCTGGACAGATGGGCAGAGTCCAACAGCATGAGATTTAACACATCTAAGTTTTGGGTTCAACACACTGTCCACAACAACCTCATGCTGGGGTCAGAGTGGCTGGAGAGTGGCCAGGAGGAAAGGGATCTGGGGGTTCTGGTTGATAGTAGGCTGAACATGAGCCAGCAGTGTGCCCAGGCAGCCAAGAAGGCCAATGGCATCCTGGCCTGCATCAGGAATAGTGTGGCCAGCAGGAGCAGGGAAGTCATTCTGCCCCTGTACACTGCACTGGTTAGGCCACCCC
The DNA here is from genome assembly GCA_015227895.2 of Colaptes auratus. Taxonomy (NCBI): domain Eukaryota; kingdom Metazoa; phylum Chordata; class Aves; order Piciformes; family Picidae; genus Colaptes; species Colaptes auratus. Next base: position 80,580,234 of record CM026897.1, on the reverse strand, counting down.
TTGAGTACTGTGTCCAGTTCTGGGCCCCTCAGTTTAGGGAAGAGGTTGAGTGGCTGGAATGTGTCCAGAGAAGGGTAACAAAGCTGGTGAGTGGTCTGGAGCACAAGCCCTATGAGGAGAGGCTGAGGGAGCTGGGGTTGCTTAGTCTGGAGAAGAGGTGGCTCAGGGGAGACCTTATTGCTGTCTATAACTACCTGAAGGGAGGTTGTAGGTAGGTGGGGGCTGGTCTCTTCTCCCATGCAACCAGCACCAGAACAAGAGGACACAATCTCAGGCTGTGTCAGAGGAGGCTTAGGCTGGATGTTAGAAAGAGGTTCTTCATAGAAAGAGTGATTGGCCATTGGAATGGGCTGCCCAGGGAGGTGGTGGAATCACCATCACCGAGATGTTTAAGAAGAGACTGGATGAGGCACTTTGGTGCCATGGTTTAGTTGATCAGATGGTGTTGGGTGATGGGTTGGACTTGATGATCTTGAAGGTCTTTTCCAACCTGGTTAATTCTATTCTATTCTATTCTATTCTATTCTATTCTATTCTATTCTATTCTATTCTATTCTATTCTATTCTATACCCAAGCATGCTGGTTGCATGCAGAAAAGTAAGAACAATGTATCAACAAAGTTTGAGATCATGTACAAACATAGTTACATTCCCATATGCTGAATAAGACACTATGTTTGGACCTGTAAATCCTTTCATGCTCTAATCTCTATGCATACATTAGATCTCTTACTTAAGAACACTGTCTTCACACTCAGAATGAGAAACAGATCTCACCCTGTGACACACAGCTGGAGTACCTTTATGGCATTACGTAATAAAGTTTTAAGGGAAAATAGCCGAGGTAGCTTATATCTCTTTAACAAAAAACATGGTCCTCCACAGAGGAAATACCCCACTCTATGCTTTCCTTAAAAATATAGCTTATTCAAAACATGTGTTGATTTTTTTTTGTTGACACCTGTTGACAGCTGTGGCAGTGTCAAGCAGATATCACAAAATATCAAATATCTGTTTTAAATAAAATTCTGCTAGTGTATCTACTTCTTTATTTCATTACCACATCCTAGACCACCATGGTACAGAATATCAGAATTTTCTTGCAACTCCTGTCTATCAACTTATCAAAATGGTCAATTATTCAGATAACTGAGACTTGCCTCATTTATTGAAAGACATATGGGTTAAGATGCATCTCCCATACTTTGTATGATGGGCTCTGGTCCTTCTACTTTTTCATTTATATTCTCTCAACCACTAGAAATCTTGTAAGTACCTGCTTCAAAGAACAGGCACATTACTTAATTAACTTGTGTGATAATACCATCTTCTTGGAACATAAGTAGCATTCTGTTTGTCTTACAGTCAGTGTAATTTGATTTGATATGGTTTCTTTTGCATGTTACAATTTTCCAACATATTGCATATTTTCATTTAATTCTTGGTACATGTGTATAATTTGATTGACTCTCTTCTGTGCATTTAGTTATTCGTGTGAGCTGTGGTTTGAAATATTGATACTGAGGTGTTCACCAGGTCAAAGTATGTTGTTTAAAGCAGTATCTTAGATTTTGACAGGTTGGATGACATAAGAATAAGGATAATGGAAAACAAAAAAACTAGCAGAGAGAGAGAAAAATACAATAAGTTTCTTCTGTTACTATTGGTTTGTGTCAGAAATGAGCCTGAATATAATTAAAAACTCCTTTTAGATTTAGCCACAGCTTGGTTTCTAACATGAAAAATACATATGTGAGAAATACACTTTCATTACCTTAAACTATTGGAAAGAAGAATTACTTTCCAAAACATACAAACTCTATTTCCACAAATAAGACTATTTAAGTGTTTACTATATTCCAGCTGATGCTTTCAGGGCTGCAGTTGAAACCTCACTGTTTACTTTCTCCAGTGGTCAGATGTTTTTCCCTGGAGGATGAGTGCCTAGTGAGTCTTCTGTTCTTCTGTTTTCTATGGCCTTACCAAACAGTTTAGCATTGCTTTTTGTCTCTTAAAGAAAGGTGGTAAAGAATAACTATATCCTTTGATAAATCTGTTGGTACTGTTGTGTTTCAATACAATACAATAAAATAAACCAAGTTGGAAGAGACCTTCAAGATCATCACGTCCAACCTATCAAAGGCTATTCACTCCAGAGCTTTAGAAAGAGGACTTTCAATTGGCTCAGAGGTGCAAAAAGGTTCAATTTGTATGCATTTATTTGCACTAATTACTCTGATCATGATTTTAAAAACCTGTAACTGAATCCATTGAATCAGGGGAATATTCTCCTCCAACTATCCTGGGGCCTCTTTTGTGCGAGTATTCTTTCTGGGTACAGTGTCTGATTTTACTCAGGAACGTTTTTCCAGAAATGTTTTGTGGATACCTGCACCTTTTTAGACTATTGAGATCAATACAATACAATACAATACAACAGGTTGGAAGAGACCTTCAAGATCATCACGTCCAACCCATCAACCAATCCAACCCACCTAAAATACAATACAGTACCATACAGTACAATACAGTACAAAAGAGTACAATACAGTACAATACAGTACAATACAACCCACCTAAACAACTAAAAAACTAAACCCTGGCACCAAGCACCCCATCAAGCCTCTTCTTGAACACCTCCAATGAAGGTGACTCCACCACCTCCACAGGCAGCTGATTCCAGTGGGCAATCACTCTCTCAGTATAGAACTTCTTCCTAACATCCAGTCTAAACCTGCCCTGGCACAGCCTGAGACTGTGTCCTCTTGTTCTGGTACTGGCTGCCTGGGAGAAGAGACCAACCTCCGCCTGGCTACAACCTCCCTTCAGATAGTTGTAGAGAGCAATAAGGTCACCCCTCAGTCTCCTCTTCTCCAGGCTAAGCAACCCCAGCTCCCTCAGCCTCTCCTCATAGGGCTTGTGTTCCAAACCCCTCACCAACTTCGTTGCCCTTCTCTGGACACGCTCCAGTAAGACAACATCTTTCCTAAACTGAGGGGCCCAGAACTGGACACAGTACTCAAGGTGCGGCCTAACCAGTGCAGTGTACAGGGGCAGAATGACCTCCCTGCTCCTGCTGGCCACACTGTTTCTGATGCAGGCTAGGATGCCATTGGCCTTCTTGGCTGCCTGGGCACACTGCAGGCTCATGTTCAACCTACAATCAACCAGCACCCCCAGGTCCCTCTCTGCCTGGCCACTCTCCAACCACTCTGACCCCAGCCTGTAGCACTGCATGGGGTTGTTGTGGCCAATGTGCAGAACCCGGCACTTGGATGTGTTAAATCTCATGCCATTGGATTCTGCCCATCTGTCCAGCCTGTCGAGGTCCCTCTGCAAAGCCTCTCTGCCCTCCAGCAGATCAACTCCTGCCCCCAGCTTGGTGTCGTCCGCAAATTTACTGATGATGGACTCGATGCCCTCATCCAGATCATCAATAAAGATGTTGAAGAGCATGGGGCCCAGCACCGATCCCTGGGGCACACCACTAGTGACTGGCCGCCAGCCGGATGTGGCACCATTCACCACCACTCTCTGGGCTCGGCCCTCCAGCCAGTTCCTAACCCAACGCAGTGTGCTCCCATCCAAGCCATGGGCTGCCAGCTTGGCCAGGAGTTTGCTGTGGGGGACGGTGTCAAAGGCCTTGCTGAGGTCCAGGTAGACCACATCCACAGGCCTCCCCACATCAACCAGGCGGGTCACCTGATCATAGAAGGAGATCAGGTTGGTCAAGCAGGAGGTGGGGAATATAAGCACAAACTGTCATGTCACTGTCCTTTACCTCACAAATTGTAGCTGCATGAATTGAATGAAAAGAATACTCTTTGCAGGACCTGCATGCCTCTTGCAAGGTCCAGAAGGCAGAAACTGATAGCATTTTCTATCTGATACTGCATTTGGTCTTGTTTCCTAACTCCTTTCTTGTCCAGCCAGTTCCTTGTTGGAAAGTGAACCTTCAACCTCTAAAAACTGGAAATTCAGTTCATGCAACAATAATTTCTTTCTTTTTCTCTTCATTTTATTACTGTGTTAAGCATTTGTTTAGAAGTAAGTCTCTTGTCACCTTATTGAGTGCATGACTTCAGCTAGGAAATTAAAGGTGAAAACTACTATGCCTTTCTCTCAACTACCTCAATTAGTCACTCACTTGCACAGGATTTCCCTGAAATTTTCTCCTTTGGTCTCTACCACCAACTTGGACTTTATCTTCATGTGAGCCTTAAAGTTCGTGTCATTTTTTTGGGAGTAATGAGTGAAAGACAGAGGGTGTTTTTTGTGGGGGGGTTGTTTCGGGTTTTTTTGTGTCTGTGTGATTTGTTTGGTTTTGTTTGGTTTTGGTTTTGGTTTTTTTAATGCCCATTCTGATTTTTCATGGGAAAGCAGATATAAGCAGTGCAATCCTGGGTGTAGGTGTGCTTATACATGAATGTGAGTGTCGTATGTGTGTGCATATGCTTGATACCTAAAATCTTTAAGAAATTGTGTTGCAGAAATAGAGGTGAAGGAATAAGGGGTTTATGACAGGAATGTGTAGGCGGCTCCCAGTAAGGACAGTTATTTCAACCACAGAAGGCAGCATTTTTGGAATGCAGACCACACAACTGTGTTTGGTATGTCTGTTTGGTTTAAAAATAGAGCAAAATAGGAAGGCTTAGGGAAAGAAGTGAGCAATGACCAGTTTCAGTAATGTGTATAGCTTTTCCACAGTTTGTGGAACAAATAGCTATTGAAATCTGAGCTCATAAAGCATGTCGTAGTTGTAGTAATGATAAGCAGTGTCGGTACCCTATGATTAGCATAGGGTGGCATAATATATGAGAAATGTACTATGCACTTTAGCACCACACAGAGAGAAATGGAGGAGAGAAAGAATTGTTAGTTTTCAAAATCTAAAGTGTCTCTTGTCCTTTGATGTAAACATTTTATTTTCCAAATGCTCATTACATTTTTTGTCACTAACAAAAGGTCTCTGTCATTTTGAGTTAATGTGGCTAACAAGAGTCATGACTATGACCTCTGTCCTTATGCCTCTATATTAATCTGAAAGGGAAAATCTCAGCAGACTGTTTTTACTGTACGTAATTAAGCAATTCTAACTGCTCAGTGAAACTTGAACGGTATGGCAGAGAGCCTGGTAATATGACAGTTAATGAGATGAGATTTACACTTTCTCTGCCTCTATAATAAGTGAAAGCTTTTGCCTTCAGACTGAGGGCAGACTGATACTGAAATATTAATTAAAAATGCTAAAACCAACAACAAGGGCACTGTTCTGTGTCTCTCTGTTTTATAACTCTCTCCAAGAAGCAAGAAATGAAATGAATTTATTTCTTAGTTATACTTACTCAATATCTGTAATAAGCGATGACATTTGCATTCATGGTGGAGAAAACTAAAAAGGAGACCTTTGGGGAACTTCTAACACAGGGAGTGATTTATGCTGCTTTTTTTTTCAGTCAGAGTCCAAAATATTCAAACTGGCTGAAGCTACATAATTAATTTCACTTTGTGTCTATAACAGCATAACATTGTCTTGAAAATATTTTCTTTGCTGCCTTTCCACATTCTTATAATAAATAATTTTGCTATATGTAAATTTTCTACTTGACATTGGTATTTCTTTTGTATTTGCAGCATGACATTCATTGCATCTACAAAAGATGCACAGAGAGAGAGAGCTTTCAGTGAATGACATAACTTAGCTGATAGTGAGATTACCTGGATTTTTAAATTTGCCTAGATTAATGTATCACAGCTACATTTAGTTTCTGGATTAAAAAAAAAAAGTAAATCCAAGCAAATGGTTGTGAACAGAAGAAATGTTATGAATAATTTTCTGAATGTTTGTTTCCATGGTATTAAGATTTGGAATCTCTGTGGTTACTTATGGTTAGATATCTCAGTTTTATTGTTTATCTGCAAAGACAGAAATCTAGATAAGTCCCTAGAGAAGAACAGTGACAAGACCATGTCTGCATCTGAAAAAAGTCTGGAGCCCTAAGCTTCAATCTAGCGAGGCTATTGAGACATTACTGTTGTGTTCAAATTAGGTCTTTGGTTTTAGAGTGAAGGCAGCTGCTGAGACACATCCTTTTCCGTACTACTCTGTTCTTCTTGTGGCTGACCTAACTTTTGATTTCTCTCTTAACCTGTTTACAACTCAAGAACATCCAGTCTCTTTTGCTAAGATTTACTGGCCCTCCAGCTGGAGATTTAGTGAGGTGCTGTGTGGAGACTATTAACACCCCAACAGCATGATCTGAAAAAGACTGTGGGTGAAGATTAAAACCTAGACTTAGACCAGCATATATTTTCTGCAGGTGTACTCTATGGTTCAGTAATTTAGAATCCTCAAATCCAGCTGAATTTGGATGTACTGTCCAATGCTGGATCGCAGGATCTTACTGACACTTTTTTTTTTACAAAGATGCACATGAAATCCAACCTATTTTAGATGCTTTGAGCTCTACAGAAATACTGGTTAACATATGTCATATAAGTATACACAGAGAGTAAAGACACTAGTCTTTTCCAGATGGAATCATCTCATACAAAAATGCTTTTATCGGTTGTTCCAAAAGCAGATAAATATATATATATGAATTTCAGAGCCAGAGATTTGTTCTTTTCTGTGTTTTTCTTAAAGTTCAGAAGCTGCATGTGTCTAAGAAGTATACATTTATATTATTTAATTTTGCAGTGACTTTCAGAATGATTGAATTTAATTATTTTCTTTCAGAGTCAAATTTATAAGAAAAAAAACATCTGCAAAACATGAGGTTATACTGTAGCATCAGCAGAGGGGCTTAATTAACATGTGATATATTTTAGAATACTTTGAGATGGTATGCTTAAATCCAGAAAATTGGAACTTGAGGCAAGGCTCCTGATGACAACCACAAGTTTTGCCTGAGTAAGAGTTGTGGGACTAGGGGTGTTACAGTATTTGTTTGGTTTTCAATGACACTTGGTGTACACTTCAGGAGAGAAAAATGCCCTTTCATGTTGAATTTTTTCCCCCCTTGATTATTATAAATGCTGTAGATATCAAGTGAATATGTGGAGGAGGAGAACCAAGAACACTTTGTAATTCTTGAAAGGTTAATTGCACTATTTATAGACCTAACTGCAAAGGGAAAAACTCTCAGCATGACCCGGCAAGGTCAGCATAGTAATAGCAACCTAAATGGAACTCTGACCAGTCATGAATTACTGTCTGTGATACTGGGAATGCTGACAGCTCAATCACAGCACTGTTTCAATAGAGAACTCCATATATTTAAAGCGCTGATACTGTTTTCCCTCTAAATGACAGGCTTGACAGATGGGCCGAAAGCACTGCAGACGTTTGAACAAGGAAATAGAGAGGGAGCCTGCTGGAAGCGAGGCTTCACGCAGCCAGCCGCAGATGATGAATAGAGTGTGATTGTGTCTGACAGGTAGTAATATAACTATTCATTCACCACAGAACACCTGGAGCACACTATATTAAATGGTACAAGATGGAGATATTCTGTGACAGGAATGGGAAGTGTGAATCCCGTGCTGAGTTTACGTACAGAAATATAAAAGGTCAGGGGTCGTGAAATATAAACTGCCTGAGAAAAGGATGTAATTAAATTATTTGCTTACTAAAGTCTTTCTAATATTTTGCTAACACGTTGCCAGGATCATTATTTCAGCATGTCCACATAGCTGAAATGAAGATAGCAAGCACTGCTTGCTGACTACTGGGCTTCTGTTTTGCATTCAGAAGTTTACTAATCAAAGTGCCATCATTATTGCTCAAAGCTGCATCAGGGAGCAGGAGTGAGAAGGGCCAGGAATGCTTAATGGCATTGCAAGTCCTGAAAGCTGTGTGCTGTGTTTTGTTTCATATGCTGAAGCTTGTAACTGAATTTATTTTTATGGCCTTTGGGGCCAAAAATCTGCTGTATGCAACAGGTCACTAGAGAATGGAAGGATACTGCACTCATGGGTAATACGGGCTATGGAGGTATGTGACATCACAATTTTGTTTTGTGTACTGTAGCTTTAACTTTCATCTCTTTGAGCCACCTTCCACTTGTTATGGAAAAATTGCAATTCAAAGCCAGAGAATATTTGCTTTGACCCGTTTCTTTACTGAGGAGCAGCCCAGAATTTTTCTTTTCATAAAGATGGAAAACTGTATTTTGGGATTAGATCCAATGTCAGTATGACTTGGAACTGAGCAGCAATAAATGGGCTTATTGTATTGCAGAACGTTTTCCAGATAGGAGATATCAAATATTTCAGGAACACTTTTTAATATTTTCTGGAGTACACCTGGGATAATTTGAAACTTCTTTTGAATGACATGATTGTTGACAGATTTCAGTTTGCATTATTGTAGGAGACTATGTGCTTCCAATAAATACAATCAAAAGAGAAACCTTGCTAACTGTGGTGGTTTTAGGCTATGCCTTTAAAATTTAGTTACAGATTTTGAGCAGAAAAGCAGAAAAATATAAATAAATCACTATTGGGTGTGAAGAGGAAAACAAAATATTATTCTAAACAAATCCATTGGATAAATATGTAGAATAAGATGAGCTACACCATAAGAATTCTTTCTTCTTCTCTTCTGATCTCAGCTGTTTTGCTTTGCTTGGAAGAGGTAATGTGCTTTGGCTGGCCTTGGCTAAATCTAAACCACTGTTTCTCTCTCCGTTCTCTCTCTCTCTTGCAACAGGGGATAAGGGGTAGGGGCAGTGGAGCGGCTTCCCTGGTCTCTGACCAGGGAGGTTTTCGTGTTGTTTGCTATTTGTAAATATCTGTATAACATTGTAAATACTGTATATTTTGAACATATTCTTTGCATTCCATTGTAGAGTGCAGATTTTGCTTGTAAATACAGCTTCATTTGCTTCCAACTGAGTTGGTCTGGCAAAGTTAATGCTGGGGGGAAACTTCAACCCACCACACGACATTCATACACAAGTGAAGGTTTTTGTAAATGTTCATGCCTTGATCAGGATTATTAACTATATTTTAAACATAGTTGTTGTTTACTTGACAACTGACAAATCTTAAAATGCAATCATAAAATACAGAGTTCTGTTGAAAATACAGATGGCTCGTATACATATAGTCCCTCCTCTTGTGTGTCCAGATAAGAGCCTTATTTTTGTAAGTGTAGATAAAAGAGAAAAATAATTATATACAAGCAATCTTAAATTTAATTAATTTAAAAGAAAAATGAAACTTTTTTTACTATTTAACTTACAGGAAATTTGACTCTGTATAATTATAGATGGTGTTGTGGAGCTGGTGATTTGCAATATTATTGTCCTTTTACCTCCAATTTTTTAAAAAAATATTTAGTAGAAATTATTTCCATTATAATTTTTTTGCTGTTGTCAACATTTCATGTATAGTGCATATTTTGATTTTTTTTTAAATCAAAAACATCAAAAGCAATCATAGAATTGCAGAAACATTCAGGTTGGAAAAGACCCTCAGGATCACCAAGTTCAGCCTACATCATCATTAACCCTACCCTTCACCCCTAAATCATATCCCAAGCATCACATCCTAATGACCTTTAAACATACCCAAGGTTGATGACTCAACCGCATCCCATTGCAATGCCTGACCACCCTTTCCATAAAAAATGTTTCCTAATGTCCAGACTAAACCTACCCAGTCGCAGCTTGAGGCTGTTCCCTCTTGTTCTATCACTAATTACCTGTGAGCAGAGACCAGCACCAAACTTTCCAAAATATCCTCTTATATAGTTGTAGAACAAGACGAGGTCTTCCCTCAGCCTCCTCTTTTTGAAACTAAACAGCCCCAACTTCTTCAGTCACTCTTCATAAGATTTATTCTCCAGGCCCTTCACCAAATTCGTTGCCCTCCTCTGCACTGGCTCCAACACCTCCACATCTCTCTTGTAGTGAGGTGCCCAAAACTGGACACAACACTCGAGGTGTGTCCTCACCAGAGCTGAGTACAAGGGGAAAATCACCACCCTAATCCTGCTGGACACAGCATTTCTAATACAAGATAGGATCCCACTGGCTTTCTTGGCCACCTAGGCACACTGCTTGCTCATACTCAGTTGCTTGTTCATTAAAAACCCCAGGTTCCTTTCTGCCAGACAGCTTTCCAGTCTCACTTCCTCAAGCCTGTAGCTTTGCCTGAGGTTGTTGCGACCCAAGTGCAGGACCTGGCATTTGGCCTTGTTGAAGCTCATCCTGTTAATGTTGGCCCATCAATCCAAACTATCCAAGTCCCTCTGTAGCGCCTCCTACCCTTGTCCAGGTCAACACTCCTACCTAACTGGGTGTCATCTGAAATGATCCCAGCAATGAGCCCTGAGGAACACCGCTTGTGACCTGCCATCAGCTGGATTTAACTCCATTGACCACCATTCTTTGGGCCCCTTTGCCCAGAGTGTGCTCTCATCCAGCCATGAGCAGCCAGTTTGTCCCCATTCTGCAGGGAACAGTTGCAAAGGCTTTTTGAAAGTCTAGGTAGATAATATTCACAGTTGTTCCCTCATCCAACAGTCAGGTCATCACGTCATAGGAGATCAGGTTTGCCAGGCAGGATATGCCCTTCATATACCCATGCTGACTGGGCCTGATCATCTGGTTGTGTTCTACATGTCATGTAATGGTGCTTGAGATGATCTGCTTCATGACCTTTCCTGGTACTAAGGTCAGACTGACAGGTCTATAGTTTCCTGGATCCTTATTTCTTCCTTTCTTGTAGATGGGTGTTACGTTTACTACCTTCTTGTCCATTGGGACCTCCCCAGTTAGTCAGGACTTCAGGTAAATAATGGACAGTGCCTTGGTGAGCACATCTACCAAATCCGTCAGCACCCTTGGTGCCGGCCATTGGCTTCATAGACTTTTGTGTGTCTAAGGGGCATAGCAGATCACTGACCACATCCTCATTTATTGTGATGATGTCATTCTGATTCTCCTCTCTGAATCCTAGTTCACCAGGCTGGGTGTCCAGGGAGCTGATGGATCTAGTGCTAAATGCTGAGGCAAAGTGGACATTGAGCACCTGAGCCTTCTCCTCATCTGTGACAGTTGTTTTGAAGAGGTTGTTAAATTTATGAATATGAAATATGAATTATGAAAACATTATTTTTAATTAATTATAAAATTATTAGTAACCAATGAATCAACAACTTATAAACATGTTCTAGTGCACGTTCATGAAATACATTCCATAAGTGGCTTAGTATTATGATTAGAACTTAATTAAACAATCTACAGACTATTTCTAGATTTTATACAATGAAGGGTGCAGTTCCGCCGCTTGGCTACTAGATGGCGACTCGGCAGAACGTGGGCGGCTTCTGGCTATATACAGCAATATTACAATCTTTCTGTGCGTCAGCGATTACTCTGCTACACGCGGATACTTTGAACTGAGTGCTAGTGGATGTAAAGCACGTGGAAGATACTCTGTAGCTGTTGTTTGTAGCAAGGTGGGGGTCCAGCCGACTACTGCTGCTGGACCAGTTCCTAGTCGAGTTGGTTGGTGGTGTTGAGTACTGTCTCCTCTCTCTGCAACAGTGGAGAGGGAATGCTGGAACCTGGGCTTAGCTCGGAAGCAGGTTCCCTTCAGGACTCGGTCGGTTCCCTCCAGACAATAGGGATAGGTCCTGGTCAGATTCGGCCCATGGGGTCGGCCCTGGGAGTCGGCTCGCACGGCAGGGCGGGGCGATGGTTGCCAGTAGGCGGGCTCAGAGGTTCCTGGTTGGACAATAGCTATGGGGTCGGCCCCGTGGCGACGGATCTCGGGGCTGAGGTAAGCAGCCTCGGAGAGAGAATGCGGCTGCGCTGAGCTGCGGCTTCTCCGTTACTGGGCTTAAAGAAACAGCGGGATGCTTGGGGTAGTTCCGGGTTTGGTGCAGTATAGGCACGAACAATACTTTAGTCTTCCCTGGGGTTTACAGGGTTTGGAGTGGCACACGTGGCGGCTCTTCTCCTGCTATGGTGGGGCTACGTATATGAGGACTTAGTCTCTATCAAGTCCCTTCCCCCGACAGCTGGGCAGATCTTACCCTCGGGGGCTGGTCCAGTCCTCTAGTAGCAAGGTAGGCTCTCCCGGTCGGTACGACTGGCTGTGGCGACACTGGCTTCTCAGGCTCAGCTAAGGTCCTCCCTCTGGGGTCATCCTCATGATCAGAATGCTTCTCACGATGCAGAGGCTTCAGTATGTGTGCATGTATGATAGAAGCTAACAACAACAAGCTCAATGGCAGAGGCTGTGGCTTGGGAGCTGCTCTCTCAAGCAAGTACAGAGACAGAGTGAAAGAGGGGGCAACTTGTTTACCAACAGGGGTAATACTTATAGATTCCTCGAGGCTGGGTTTGACCAATGGGCACTCTCATAGACAACTGGCTTCAGCCTATAGAAAGCGTGAAGCTGGAATTATGCCCATACTTGGTAATTGCACAAGCACTGCCTGCGCTGAGTGCGTGCTGGCCTGGCTAATGCCTTGGCTTTTGTCTTCCTCCTGAAGGAGGGGAAACCTGTCCACACGCTGGGACCAGATCTAGTATCTGGGCAGAATGTGCCTTCACCAAAACAGTTTAGGCTGTGCCTTCAAGAGAAGACAGTTGCAGAATTCTCTAGCTGAATGTTTGGGTGTAAAAAGGAAAACAAAGATTAATTCTAAATTAATTTAATTTCATTGGCCAGATGGGAGATGTACCACAGCAAATATCTCTCACATTATTTTCTCTCACTCCCTCCAGCTTCAGTCTGACTTTTTGTTTCTTGGCCAGAGTGCATACAACTGACCCTGGAATGAAACTGATAAGATAAGAGAAACTAACATTCTTAACAACTGCTTTGAGCTAACAAATTTCCCTTAATATCCTTTTCTCTCTCTTTCTCTTTTTTTGCCTAATTAGCTACTAGGGGTAAGGGAAGGAGGGGGAGAGAGGTTTGGGGGGAATCCGAGGTGGCATCCTCCTTGGGAGGATCTGTGTTGTGTTCTTTCCTCTAAATTATTGTATGATATTGTAAATACTGCATATTTTGTATATATTAATTGCATTTCATCATTGCTTGTAAAATACAGCTTTCCATTAGCTTCTCCAGCTGAGTTTAGCTGTGCTTTATGTGGGTGCATGTGGGCTAAACCATCACACCTCTACACTCATCCTTAGTCACTATGTTTCCCTCTGCATCCAATAAAGGATGGAGATTTTCCCCAGTCCTCCTTTTGTTGTTAATGGATTTATAGAAACATTTGTTATCCTTAATGGCTGTAGCTAGGTTGAGCTCTAGCTGTGCTTAGGCTTTCCCAGTTTGCTCCCTGCATAGCCTTACTGCATCTTTATAGTCCTTATGAGAGACCTGTCCCCTCTTCCAAAGGCCATAGACTCTCCTTTTGTTCTTGAGGTCCAGCCAAAGGTCCCTGTTCAGCCAGGCCAGGTGCCTTCCACACCAACTTGTTTGTCAGCACACAGGGACAGCCTGCATCTGTGCCTTTAAGACTTCCCCCTTGAAGTATGTTCAGTCTTCCTCGACTCCTGTATCCTTCAGGGTCACCTCCCTAGGGACTTTGTCCATCAGTCTCCTGAACAGGCCTAAGTTTGCTCTCTGGAAGTTCAAGGTGGCAGTTTTACCAACCCCTCTCCTTGTTTTCCCAAGGATAGAGAACTCAGTCATCTCATGGCCACTGAGCCATAGATGATCTCCAACCTTTACTTCTCCATAAATTCTTCCTTGCTCACAAGAAGCAGGTCCAGGAGGTCATCTTCTCTGGTTGGCTCTCTCACCAATTGTGTCGGCAAGTTATCTTCCCCACACTCCAGGAATCTACAGGACTGTTCTCTCCCTGCTGTATTGTGTTTCTGGCAGACATCCAGGAAGTTGAAGTCTCCCAAAAGAACAAGGGCTAGTGATTGTGAAACCTCTCTCCACTGCTTATAAAATTTTCACCTACCTCTTCATCCTGGTTGTGTGGTCTATAATGGAGGGGTGGGGAAAGAAAGAGCCCTGGGGGTTTTAGGTGTACTCTCAGGTGGGAAAAAGGGGAATACTGGGATGCTTCTGGGTATGCTTTGGGAACTCTTTTGTCACTGTGCTTGTGGTTCTCTGTAAAACATTCACTGCTTTTCTATTTAAATTTTCCACCACTTCTGCAATCTGTTTGTCTCAGTCTCTTTATTTTTTTTCCTGCCCTGGTGGGAGGGAAGGAAGGACTTGGCCTTTCAACCCACCACACCCCTGTACACAAAAAGGGACAAAAAAAAGAGCAGAGAAGTTGTTGTCACAACCTTGCAGTCAAGGTCAGTAAAGTCAGGAGAAGCATCAGCCAGAGCCAAAGAAGTGAAAAGAGAGAGATATTGTTTACCAGACTAAATCTTATGGTAGATACCTCTCCAATGGGATTGTTTAGACCTACCATTATTTTCCTTTTTACACCCAATAGTGATTTATTTACATTTTACTACTCTGTTCAAGATCTATGAAAAAATTTATAGGCACATCCTAAAACTACCACACTGGATAACTCACCTTGCTTGTTAATTGACCTTTCTCTATGATCCCTGTACTCCTGGGGTGTTTAAACAGCTTGTAGTGGCTGCAGCTCCATCCACGCCTCTCCCTGCCTCCCTTGTAAGAGAGGCTGGAACCAGCCAGGGGTAACACTTCGTTGAGCTTCTCAACTGTGAAAAGCTTTACCTGCACATCAAAAAGGCTGCTGATTTCCCCGACTGCCACTAGGACAAGGCTGGTATGGTGATTTCCTGGCTGTTCTTGAGTGACAATTAACCTTAGAATAGAGTGGGACCAAACCAGATTGGAAGAGATCTTCAAGATCATCTCATCCAACACCATCTAATCAACTAAACCATAGCACCAAGCAAGATATTGAAGAGGGTGGGGCCCAGCACTGATCCCTGGCTGCCAGCGGCACCATGCAGCACCACAAAAACTCCACCTGCGTTGGCCGGGAATCGAACCCGGGTCAACTGCTTGGAAGGCAGCTATGCTCACCACTATACCACCAACGCCCAAATGAGTGCTTTACTAGGTACTTCAGAGAAATCTAACTTTATTAGGTACTTCAGAGAAATCTTTTAATTTCATTCCTTACATTCCAAACATTATTTGACATTACACAGATTTAGTGTTGAAATCTGTGTTCTCAAATCAGCATAATGTACAGCATAAACTGTGTATTTCTTGATTTTTCTTTTTATATATGCTAAAATTGTAAGCAGCTTTTAATAGTGACTTGAAGTATAAAGCAGGGTTACAGTCTGCCGTTGAATGGGCAGACAGTCCAGTTTCCTTTTTAATGTAAAATAGGTAGTGAGGTGAACCTTTTTTTCAGTGTGCTTGATCTCATTGATCTCTGAATCCAGTCTGCTTCGATTTTGCTTCTATTTTGCCTCAGTATCTCATTATAACAATGCTGACATATTTTAAATTGTTTTGAAATTACACCACAAACTGTTGATTTAGATTGTTATTGTCAAACATTATGGTTGGGTGGTTTTATTTAGCATTTCACATATTTAGACAATCACTTCAGACATCTCATGCAATGTAAATCATGAGAACCATACTTCTAAATATATTCAGTGACATGACTGTCGATTTGTCTTGGAAACTCCTTGTGGAATGAAGTATTTGGTTGTTAATTTTCCATAGAAAGATATTCAGCAGCTTTCATCTCAGATTAGTTTTGCTTGTCACTTTCTTTATTTGGTGAATTCTCTGGCCAGATCAGTTACAGTCACAGTGCTTACTTAGTGACCTTTCCTGAAAAGAGTAGGCATAGTAGGCCCTCTTGCCTTTTTCTTTCTCCTTACATTTCCAAATCTGGCAACCTAAATACTAGTTAAAAATAACAGTAAATTTTAAAAAAAAGCTAATAATAAAAAATATTTTAAAAAATAGAAAACAAACAAAAAATCCCTTGCATTTCTGTACCACTGATTTTTTTCCCTGTGTATTTAGTATCCTCTTTTCACGAAAATAAAATACAGAAGAATTAACTTATAAGTCCAGAAAATGAAAGAAACTACTCTTGAACCTCTTGCTGAGGAAGTTTGTTGGATTCAGTATACTTGGCCTTTGTCATGGAGTGGACAAGGTATGGCAGCTTTGAGGACATCTCTGTTTCACCAGGGTTGAACCAGTACTGAGTTATTTTCTTTAAAAAAAAAAAATCACCACAAGGTTGGCTGGTGCTTACTCTTTTTCTGACCTGTCTTGTTGCAAGCTAAATTCTAATTCTGCTGGGTCATGAGAAATTGATAATAGAGTCAAAAAGTCAAAACATTATTGATATGCAGCATGTATGTATCTATCTATTTATTTAAACCAAGGTGAGCTATATCCCAGGTCTGCAATTCAGAATGGTCTATGCATCATTTCTTTGTCTGAGATCAGTCTGGGAATATTCACTTAGTGTATTTGCGAACCTACACTGAAGCTGCACTTTCCTTTAAGATTTTCCCTGCTTTTTTAGACATGTTTTTTACATTATTTGATTTAACAAGGAGTTCATCACTATTTATTATGTAAATTATTAGAGATTTATTTGTTACATTAATTTGGTTGCTTTTGTTATAAGGGACATCTGATTATTTGCTGTGTAAGGAACACAGGTAATGTACAAAACACTGTCAGTGAGCATGAGAGGCTTGCAAAGATTTCTGCTGAGGGAATTGAGGGCAACTGCAGCCTTGCATTAACAGAATCTTAATTAGCAAATAACATTGTATTGCCAAGAGCAGAGATGTTTTTTTTCTCCCTTTTAATCTTTGACAGTTTATTTCAATATTAAAGGAGGCAGCAGATATGGCTGAAGAAAATACAGCTGCTAAATTCGTAATCTTGTGGATACTTCCTTCTCTAGCAGGAAAAACTCCTAAACTGGGTGATGTCATTAATTTAATGTTTTGCAGTATGATGTAGTGATGAGAGATGAGGAAAATAATCTTTTATACTTGCAAGGCTTGCATTCATTTTGATTTTTAGTGTCTGTAGGAAATTTTG
The DNA here is from genome assembly GCA_015227895.2 of Colaptes auratus. Taxonomy (NCBI): domain Eukaryota; kingdom Metazoa; phylum Chordata; class Aves; order Piciformes; family Picidae; genus Colaptes; species Colaptes auratus. The sequence goes on along the minus strand of CM026897.1, from coordinate 80,563,218 downwards.
TGGTAATAGTCATCAACATAAGGACTTTGTGCATGGTTTATGAAGGCTGGTGTGGCTATAGAAAATGGTAAGGCATAGAATATCTACAAGACAGGTTCCAGTCAGTTAGAAAGATGCATTCAACTTCCATTTCAGTCAGTTCTTCTCTGAATCAGTTCCATACAGCGCAAAAATTTTGCTGTAATTTTGTTTGTAAGTCTGTCAACATCACTGTGAACATATCGAACGACCTTTTTAGCACTGTTTTGATATTTCCCTAAGAAACTATGAAAAGGGGAAAGAGAAGAAGAGAAGTCTAACACCACCATCTCTTGTTCTGTGGATCTACATTTAAAGCGTATTTTGTAGAGAGTAGCAATAATTCAAAATAATTTGCTTGTCTGTTCTCATTGTAACTGTCTGTCGAGAGACCCAGATCACATTGTCACAGTGGCGTTCAAGAGAGATGCCTGAAAGATGAATAACCTTTGTTTTACAGATCTCCCATCTGTGCATTTGCTAATGAATTGGATGCTGAGCTGCTCGTGGTATGTGCTTAACATTTTAGGGCACAAAGAATATTGCCGCCTACTGAATAGATTAGTGGATAGGCATTCAGACCTGAAATTTCCTTTAGCCTGCCAGCTGCCCACAAGAGTCATTGAATCAGAGTCTGTTCCCATCAATGTCTAAAGCTGTGTTTAAGGAGCATTCTTGACAGTGGGTCTTCATTCTTGAGGTGCCTGCAGTTCAGAACTGAGCAGTTCAACTGTAAAGATTATCTTGGTACGGTTAGAACCATTTGAACGCATGTCTGTGCAAGATTCATCAGATCATGCAGATGTTCTTTCATCTGCATTTTTCATGAGTCTTCAACGCAAGTAACTCACTTCACACATTATTTCAGGATGCAGTCAGGCTCCCTAAAGATGCATTTTTCCTGGATCTCTTTCCAGAAGAGCAGAGGGAAGGAGTATGATGTTATGTCATGTGATGCTCATCTTTACACAATAGTCTATTACTCATCCAAATATGGAAACAATCACTCCTGGAAAAAACAGAACCTGAGTTTCACCTATAGTGGTTAGTGCATTAACAACTATTCTACAAACTGTCTTGTTCTTCATTGTTTAGCACACACTGAGTATAGGAGCACTTCCCTTCTCAGAGGAACAGTCAGCTTGCTAGATAAGATATTCTCTTGGTAGTTGAGATCTGTGAATTTAAACTCAGACTTTCCTTACTCCTAGGGAAAATGGTCACAACACTTTACTTGCCAGTCTATATTATGCACTTTTTATTTTTTAAAATTCTTTTTAATAAAAATGCAAATCCTGTACTTTCAATACTGCTGAAATGCTGTTTTCTTTGTTTTCTTGTGCACAGCAAGACAACTCAGCTGTTGAATACAGTCCAAGTGGATTGTGCAGACCATGATCTGAAGCCATGATTTGGCTGACAGAACAAATATGTTCTTTACTAAAGGGAATTTAGTTGATCCTTCAAAAACAGAAAAGTGTTCTCAGCTATATCCCCCAGGTTTTTTTCTCACAGTGGTAACCATCCCAGTTTAAACATAAGTGCATCAGAAGGAATTCCAGAAATAACTAAAAGTTCTTTCTCCTTTTTTCTCCTCTACCTCCCTTCTCCCTTTTCTCCTCAATGAATAGCAAGGACACTCTTTTAGGCTGAGACCAAATATGCCTTTATGGTTGTTCTGTCATTCAGTACCTTGGGGAGGAGTTTTCTTAAGGAAAATTTGTGAAACAATTAGGCTGAGATGTTTTCTGTAACCATTTCTCTTAGTGTCCTCTGCAACAGCTACAGGCATGTTTTCTTTCACCCTTCTTACAAAGAAACATTTTCTGTGAAATCACATGTCTGTCCTCTCACTTTTCAATACAATATTGGGTACTGTTTTCCTCCAGCACACTGACAAATTATTTCTTTGCTAATTTATTATATATGGAGATATTTTTAGTCCATGTGTCCCCTAAGTGAGGAATTTTATCCAGTTACCTAGAAATGGTTGTGATTTTCCTTTTTGTGTTAAGATTGCTGGTTTTGGCAACAGACTGCCTTTTATACCACAGCATTCTTTGAAATGAATAAATTATCTACCTTTTTTTTTTTTTCTTTTCATGTAGAGCATACAGATCTGAGTGTTATCTTTTATTCATAGTAGAATTCTATCAGGTCTAGCTGAGTTAATGTGATTCTGTTTTTTCAGATTACATGTATCGCTGCAGCTTGAATTTTTTTTGCTAAATTATGTAATCTGTTACATTTGTTGAATCGCTTTCCCAATCACCAGGCTTGCCTTGACCTATGTTTATCATTTCCCTGGGATAGAATAGTTACATCATGTCCAAGTGCTTTTTCACTTTGATCCTAACTTCTACATGCTTTTCTTCAAATGTCTTTTCTTGTGATATAGCATTTTATTTTCTGAGCCATGTCTTTGGAGAGGAATCCACCCTTGTTGAAGCTTCTGTATGGTCTGGTGGATCTCTGGCTACTTTCCTCTGCTTGTGCAAAGGGATGACTCTAATTCTTCTGACAGGTTTGACTTGTTTGACATCTCAAATATTTTTAACTTTGTATGAGTTAGAAAAGATTGTACTTTTCTATGCCCCAAAATAACATGTTTTTTTTTCCTCTGAAAAAGTATTCCTAACCAGTTGCTTCCGCAGAGAACTAAGTACTTAAATTTCATTGAAATATTTTCATAATTACTTTCACCTATGTGATTAACAGAAGAGTATTTAATGTATTCTAGAAAAGTAGTTAGAAATAAAACTGTGTCTAGTCCACTTTCCTTTCTTCCTGACATTGGCTTCTTGCAAGTGTACAGTAGAGCTCCAATAAGCCTTGTTTATGTAACATAGCAATACTCCACATTTCTGTGAATTTCAGCTTTACAGAGGCTTTAAACTAGTTCCTGCCTCTCATAATTACTTTCAGATTTAATTTATTGAGGGTTCTGGATATTTGCTTTATTGCTAGATATGGTTTTCTTCATAGACAACAACCAATGCCAGTTGGTTTATGTCAATACTTTTTCAGGCATTGAGAATAAAGGTGAGCGAACTAGAAATCCAGAAGCAGTTTCAAAGCTATGGGAAAATAAAGTTGCTGATCCAAATAAAACAATGATCTGGATTCAGAATAAATAAATATTCTAGAGCTGGGTTATTTTGTGGAAAGCTTTTATCTTATCAGATAGCATGAATCTTAACAGAAAGCATGAATCAGTGACACAAAGGATCTGTTCTAGTCAGAGTCTCTGTGGCTTAGCAGAGTCTTTTCATCCTGTGCTTTGCTCCAAAGTACTCTTGTGAATAGACAATGACATATGTTTAAGTAAAGAACTGGACATTTCTGTGTGTGGTGTTATAGACTGGATAATATATCAGTTAAATAGTTAAGGACTGGACTTGGATCATATGCTATAGAATCTGCAGTCTTTGATAATGTTTCATCTTTATTGACTGGAAGAAATGCTGAATGGTAAATATCTTGGTAATATCATTTGTGTTGAATATTGTTACTGAGAAATCTTTCAGCTTCTCTGAAATGTCATCTTCATTGTTTCTAGCTGCCCTTCTTCAGAAGTCTGCAGAGTATATTGTAGTCATCTGGACCTTTTTTCTTCTAATAAATAATTTCTCATTAATTTCTCACAATAGATTTTTTGTCTATTAGATTTTATTTAGCCTTCCTGGTTCCTGTCTTCTATTTCAGCCTGTACTGTTTTCTATGTGACTTACATGAACTGTTTGTGTCATTTTGTCTTTCATATTAGTCATGTGTAACCCTTTTGGTAGAATGTTTTTTACAGTATTGCAAATATTTTGCTTTTGTGGGATTTGTTGCTGCTTCATCTAAGAGGTTATATCTCCACTGTGATTTCATACTGGTATGGTTAAACTGCTTAATCCCATTACATAGACTTTTGGTCTCCTCATTTTTTACTCTAGGATGTTCTTAGGCTTCTCATTTAAAGTTTAGATCAATAATTCTTGATCTCAGTATTACATCTTAAAACGAAGAATAATTTCAGCAGGTTGTGGTTAGTATTATTCAACGGATGATCAGCAGATATTTTCTGCACTTCTTCCTGATCTTTAATTATGAAAATCCTTGTTTGTACACTCCAGAACTAGCTATTTTGAACAGATAAAGACACAGATTCGGTCGGGTGGGGGGACAAAAAAGTTGATGATTGAAGAAATAATTTTCTCAATAATCATATTCACAGAATCACAGAATGTTAGGGACCAGAAAGGCCCTCTAAAGATCATCTAGTCTCACTGCCCTGCCAGAGTAGGACCATCTATGTCAGAACACAGAGGAACACATCAAGATGGGTTTTGAATATCTCCAGAGAGGGAGACTCCACAACCCCCCTTCACAGCCTGTTCCTGTGTTCAGTCACCCTCACAGTGAAAAAATTTTTCTTCATCTTTCCATGGAACTTCCTGTGCCTCAATTTCCATCCATTGCCCCTTGTCCTGCCATTGGGCTTCCCTGAGAAGAGCCTGACTCCTTCCTCTTGGCACTCACCCTTTACATATTTATAAATATTAATGAGGTCACCCCTTAGTCTCCTCTTCTCTGAGCTAAAGAGACTCAGCTCCTCATAAGGGAGAGGTTCCACTCCCCTAATCATTTTCATGGCCCTGCATTAGACTCAAGCAGTTCCCTGTCCTTCCTGAACTGAGGGGCCCAGAACTGGACACAATAGTTCCTGCCAGAAATGAGTCTCCAACAACCAGAACTTTTCTCTTGTTCCTTGTGGAAGAGGTTGCTGTGTGCGCTTGACCCCTGCCACAGCCATGAACCTGCCACAATTCACCCCCTCCATTTAGCAGGTGTAGGACACACAGGCCTCTTGATCCTGGCTCTCAAATTCCAGTGCTCCATATCTATTGTGTAGAGGTAACTGGGAAGATGAGGAAGGCCAGGAAGGGGTATGCCTATCTCCCCAAGCAGGGACCTGTATCCATTCCCCTCCTTTTCTTGGGCCACTTCCCTCTGCCTGGTGACCTCCTCTTTCTGCCTGACAATAAGTAGCATAGGGCTCCTCTGACTCCTGTTGACTGTCTCTCAGAGATGGAAGGGTATAACTCCAATGATCTATGTCCTTTTCACTTTCTTGAATGTTTCTTAGTCTTTCTACCTTAAGCACTGTCACCACACAGAGCATTAATGTGCTTGCACCACATACAGGTGTATTTTGCACTATCCTCTGGTACTACCAGCAGGCTCAGACAATCCCTACAGTCAGTGGTTTGGATGGCTGTCCCTACAGCCTGCAACCTGCATCACCACATCACCGCTTCAGACTGTGGGATCGCTGTCTGGATTCCCACCTCCATTTTGGCAGGGAGCACGGTCTTCTGTTGGGTGAACTCAATTATGCTTTGACACCTTATTATATATTTTATATATTTTATATTTTATATTTTATATTTATTTATTGGTAGGGATTGTGTGAGCAGAGTAAAGGTTTATGTATTTATTTACTGCCTTACTTTGTGGTATGTGACACAGTGATTTACTGGCATTTTTTAATGTAAGCAAAACCATTTTGTTGCTGAAGTGCAAGGTAGCGTTGGAAAAAATGTCCATCTGACTCACCTACAGTATATGCCTATTGCATGGTGACCTCTCATGTTGGGAACTAAAGACAATGTCTCATGATCTATTCCAGTTCTATGGACCTTATCTGAAAGTGCAATTTGACCAGTTCTGAGCTATAATATAGAGTTTATTTGTAACTGCTTTGTTCATTCTTACAACTGTGCCCTGAAGATTTTTTGTAATTACAGCTTACCGAAGATACCTCCCACAACTGCAGAAGTTTTGAGACTTTTTCATCATTTTTATTCAGAAAAGGATATGATGAGCTATTGCCGTGCTATCAATTGCATAACGATTGTGACACTTCAATGAATGATTCTATTGTCACTCAACTCTCTACTGGCAGCATAGTATCACTGAAATGTTTCTGATTATCCCTTACATTTCTATATTTGATGGCTATGGAGAGTGTAATTTGTGTGTTTTACAAATGAATGTATTTTATCCCTTTTCCTTTTTACACAGTGTGCATTGTTCAGCCAATGTGCTTGAGATGCGAATTTATGTTCCTAGACTGTAAGCGTGAGACATCACTACAATCCATAATCAGGCCATTAGCATTCTGTTCATGCAAGCCAGTGTAAGTACAATTTTCAGTGGCCTAATGTAACAAGTAATCATAAATTAGTATTTGCTTTAAAATAACACCAGATTACACAGCCTGCATGTTTAAGGAGAATGACTCAGTAAGTAGTGCAGCTCTGTAATGAAGTGGGAGCTCATTAAACAGATGCTATCTACTTCAGTGATCTACATAAGCAGCAAACAAACCAAATGGAAATGTTTCAACAGAACACTGCAGTCAACCAGACAAGTTCAGGTTCATTTACTGTGGCACCATCTACGGGAGTTAGTCACAGTAATAATTGAATAGTTGCTTGCTAATTTATCATTTTACATTTGTTATTACATTTGCATAATGTGTTGATTTTTTTATGTCTTTGGTTACATTAAAATCCGCTCATCTGTGTGTACAAAACCAGAACACAGTGGGTGATTTAAAGATTTGTCAAACTGGCAGTGTTCAATATTCAGTGCTTGGATTGTGTGGAATGGTGGAGTTTTGTTTTTTTAATGTCTCGTCTCTTTCTCTTTCTCTCTTTCTCTCTTCCCTCCTTTCCTCCTTCTCTCCTTTCCTCCTTCTCTCCTTTCTTCCTTTCCTCCTTTCCTCCTTTCCTCCTTTCCTCCTTTTCTCCTTTTCTCTTTTTCTCCTTTTCCCCTTTTCCCTTTTCCCCTTTCCTCCTCCTCCTCCTCCTCCTCCTCCTCCTTATTCTCCTCCTTCTTCTCCTTCTTCTTCTCCTTCTTCCTCTTCCTTCTTCTCCTTCTTCTTCTCCTCCTTCCTCTTCTTCTTCTCCTTCTTCCTCCTCCTCTTCCTCCTCTTCTTCTTCTTCTTCTTCTTCTTCTTCTTCTTCTTCTTCTTCTTCTTCTTCTTCTTCTTCTTCTTCTTCTTCTTCTTCTTCTTCTTCTTCTTTCTTCTTCTTCTTCTTCTTCTTCCTCTTCTTCTTCTTCTTCTTCCTCTTCTTCTTCCTCCTCTTCTTCCTCTTCTTCTTCCTTCTTCCTCCTCTTCTTCTTCCTCCTCTTCTTCCTCTTCTTCTTCCTCTCTTCTTCCTCTTCTTCTTCCTGTTCTTCCTCTTCTTCTTCTTCTTCTTCTTCTCATTTTAAAAATGGAAATGTTTATTTCTGTACAAAGCAGGTAGATGCATGAAGGTAGGGGCACAAATTAAATATCCAGTAATTCAAGGAGCAATGTGCTAAAAATGACAGGAGGTAATTTTTCAGTAGGCAGAATAACTAGAAGTCAGTCCTTTAGCACTGGACTGCATTACCTGAAGGACATTTTGCTGACTTTTGCAGCTGCCAGGGAACAAAAATACTGTATAACATTGTCACACAATTCTATTTGTGATGAGCAAGATGCAAAAAGAATGACTAGAGTTTGAAAAATAGAAATAGTTTTGTCACAGTTTCAACAATCTCTGATATGCATTAGTTGCATGTTTGCACAGTGTGTATGAACTATAGCTGCTAGAATTGAGATAAAGGCATTCTCCTTTTTTTATATGATAGTATTTTTTACTGAACTGCATTGGTTCTGGTTGGTGTTGGTGCAGTGAAGCTCTGCTCAGTAATACAGCACTAGGCAGAATCATCTACTGCTCCAGTGAGATATTTAATGTTGTTAGATCCTTTCAAAACTTTTAAAATGCTTTTGTCTTTCATTTATATCTCCGCTTGTAGGATCTTCTGGCCTTTTGTCTTGCCTTTCCAGTCTCCTGGAATAAATCAGATAAACTCTGACTCACTTTAATAGTTTTAATTTTTAACAAATAGAACTTAATAAGTGTACCTCTGAATTCCACCCTAGACCAAATACTTTCTTTGGTTTGTTAGAGGGTAGAAGAGCTCTGCAGAGGGACCTCGACTGACTGGATGGATGGGCAGAGTCCAACAGGACGGCAATCAACAAATCCAAGTGCCGGGTGCTGCACTTTGGCCACAACAACCCCATGCAGAGCTACAGGCTGGGGTCAGAGTAGCTGGAGAGCTGCCAAACAGAGATGGACCTGGGGTGCTGATTGACAGCTGCCTAAACATGAGCCAGCAGTGTGTCCAGGTGGCCAAGAAGGCCAATGGCATCCTGGCCTGCATCAGGAATAGTGTGGCCAGCAGGAGCAGGGAGGTCATTGTGCCTCTGTACTCAGCACTGCTTAGGCCACACCTTGAGGACTGTGTCCAGTTCTGGGCCCCTCAGTTTGGGAAGGACATCGAGACACTTGAAGGTGTCCAGAGAAGGGCAACAAGGCTGGGGAGAGGCCTTGAGCACAAGCCCTATGAGGAGAGGCTGAGGGAGCTTGGTTTGTTTAGCCTGGAGAAGAGGAGGCTCAGGGGTGACCTCATTGCTCTCTACAACTATCTGAAGGGTGGTTGTAGCCAGGAAGGGGTTGGCCTCTTCTCTCTAGCAACCAGCACCAGAACAAGGGGACACAGTCTCAAGCTGTGCCAGGGGAAGTTTAGGTTTGAGGTGAGGAGAAAGTTCTTCTCTGAGAGAGTGATTTGCCATTGGAATGGGCTGACCGGGTAGGTGTTCAAGCGGGGATTGGACGTGGCACTTGGTGCCATGGTCTAGTCATGAGGTCTGTGGTGACAGGTTGGACTCGACGATCTTCGAGGTCTCTTCCAACCTTAGTGATACTGTGATACTGTGATACTGTGATACAACTTTATGGTTGTTGGGTTTTTTTTAGCTTTTCATAATTTTATTGTTCCTGATCTCTCCCTGGCCTTAAGGCCACCAAGTATTTATGTTTATAGAATTTAATCTTATCACCAGGCATACTTAGCTTCTCTGCTCTCCTGAACATTTTGTTTCCAGTTATTCTTTGTCATTCTTAGTGTACCAGTGTCTACTGCCTGAATGTTGTCTACATTGTGGTTCTTGTACCTGCCATAGATGTCTACCACAGAAACTTAATATCTCAATCGGGAAATACTGGCTGAACATGAGCCAGCAGTGTGCCCAGGTGGCCAAGAAGGCCAATAGCATCCTAGCCTGCATTAGGAATAGTCTGGCCAGCAGGAGCAGGGAAGTTATTCTGCTCCTGTACTCAGCACTGGTTAGGCCACCCCTTGAGTCCTGTGTTGAGTTCTGGGCCCCTCAGTTTAGGAAAGAAGTTGGCTTGCTGGAATGTTGCCAGAGAAGGGCAACAAAGCTGGTGAGGGATTTGGAGCACAAGCCCTATGAAAAGAGGCTGAGGGAGCTGGGATTGTTTAGCCTGGAGGAGTCTCAGGGGAGACCTACCTGGTTGTAGCCAGGTGGGGGCTAGTCTCTTCTCTCAGGCAACCTGTGACAGAACAAGAGGACACAGTGTCAAGATGCACCAGGGGAGGTTTAGGCTGGATGTTAGGAAGAAGTTCTTCCCAGAAAGAGTGATTGCCCATTGGAATGGGCTGCCCAGGGAGGCAGTGGGGTAACCATCCCTGGAAATGTTTAAAAAGAGACTAGATGAGGCACTTAGTGCCATACTTCAGTTGATTAGATAGGGTTGGGTGATGGATTGGACTTGATGATCTTGAAGGTCTTTTCCAACCTGGTTAATTCTGCATTCTGTATTCTGCATGTATAAATATACAAACACACACATGTATGCATTCATATACATGTGCCTCTGCCATCTCAGATATCTTGAATTGTAGATGCCATAACTGGACAGCTTTTTTCCCCTGTTTCTTATATTCATTAATTGTTTTATTCATACAAGTTTTTTTCTTTGTCATGGTTCCCAGTTTTACTTTTGATGTTTTTCCCAGCTGCTGTTTTCAGTCAAAAAACTACAGCCTATTTGGCTGACAAAATTCTCAATATCCTCAAAATGATAATAAAAATCTAATCAAATTAGTATTATCTAAGCACTTCTGGCAAAAATAATATAAACTCATCTTCACTCTCCATGGCACTCAAATATAGTTGCCAGAAAATTAATTTATTGTTTCCGTCAAGAATTCTTTAATGTAAAATCCTTTTGAAGGAATTATCAGTCAGATTGTGAAACCAGATCATCAAAAATTCCCAGTTTGATCTTAAATCACAAGAAATTATTTGTGGGTGCATACCACATATCAGTAATACAAGTTTCTAAGGAATTTTTTTGCATTTGAATAGGTGTTGTTTTCATCAATACCAAAAACTAAGACTCAATGCAGTCAGTTTGTTGAACAAAATTTTCCAGTAAAAATGCATTGTTGAAAGAGCTGATATAGATCAAGGTCTGAAGTGCATTTTTCATGTAGACATTTGTTTCACAAACAGTGGAGCCATTGTGTTACTGAAGTAATAGTAGTCAAGTTTAAGCATGTAATATGGTCCTTCTATGCAGCCAACTCTTTCTCATTTTAAAACTGAACAAAAGTCATCTCCACTCTGCCTATGGATTTTGAGTCCACTTTTACCAAATCTGAACAGCAGTAACAGTCCTATGTGCCTTGCCTTGAAAAGCTGCATTTACTCATTTGTAAGGCACTTACTCTATTAATAGAAAGACAGTTTGGTCTGTCAAGCATGTCATCATTAGAAATACTTGTCATTTCATACCACATACATACATTTTGTATTGGAAGAAATTATATCTGAAAGGCAGAGCAGACAAGGAAGCAGTGGTATTCTGTATGACTGAATGGTTGTTTAGAAAAAGCCTCAGTAAAAAGATAGGAAGGAAAGGCAACTGAACAATGAAAAGGTTATTTTCTTTAGAAAATTGTGTACTCACAATTTTAATCTCAAAACAGTGAACAGATAGGCCATTGGAATATCCAACCACATTGGAAGTGGTATTGATTTCAGGCCATCCACTGAGCACCTTCACATTGCTAATAAATACACCTTCTTTTACTTTTGCAGTTCCTACATTAATCCTTCCCATTATATCCATTCACTTTTTAGGAATCACTTTCTAATGGACTTTTTTCTTGTAAGAGAGAGGTGACACATGCATAAGGCCCCCTTATATTCTTAACTTCTGTTTCCTCAATGATTTTGGACTTACATAGGTTTACATCAGAAGAGCAAAGGGCAGAGCAGATAATTTTCTGCTTTTTAATTATCCAAATAAGTTGTGGAAAGACAGAGATAAATTTCTCAAATATTCCTCTGGATGGCCTGATCACTGAAAAAGAAAAAAAAAAAAGAATCTGAGTACACTGATGTATCTTTTTATTTATAAGTAATGAGAAACACTTTTTGGATCTCTGACAATGGATTCTAAAGTTTTCTAAGAAAATAAAAGTAACTTTCTTCTAAGGCAATAGAAATGTTTCTGCCATGAGGTCATTAAAGATGTAAGCACTAACAAGAGTAAGAACCATAAAGAAGATTTCCACAGCAAAGCTGCATTTCAACCCTTTTGTGGAAGGGAGGGTTCTTTAGTGGATCCCCCCCAAATTAAACCAAAGGAACCAAGTAGTTGGTTTTGGAAAAAATCCTTGAATTTATTTTGTTTACATATGCAGGAGGAAAAGCTAGAAATATAGAAAAGAAGATATAAGCAAGGGGTAGCAAAGCAAAATTTCCACTTGCAGATCCAGGTGATGTTTGACTGATCCCTGAAGATCTTGACCAGTGGGGAAGCTTCAAAGTCTGCCTGTGCCTCTTGGGTTTTATACATTTTCCAGTCTCATACATAGTCGTACTGTCCCATTCAGTTTGACTGGTGTCAGCACCAGTCCCATGGCTGGCTACCTGTGCTAGTTCTGGTCTCATGGTAACATTCCTGAGAGTGGAACTTGTGGCCTTGTCTGGTTGTCAGTTGCTATTATTGCATAGCTTGTGGCAGTGGTGTGAAAACACCTTGGGAAACTGCTGTGTCAGTCATCTTTGAGAGCCTTTGAGAGCCCTGTCCGTGAGAACATCCATAAAAACTTGTGCCAGGAGTCCCAGCATCCACTGGCTTTTACCACAGGGTTTGTGGTCTTGTAGATAAGAAGACATTCCTCTTGAGACAATAGTGTGATGGCAAATGTAAGGACCTACTATTTTGGCTAGAGTCCTGTTTACAGTGAGAGCCAGCACAGAGCTTGTGGTCCTCTGGGACAATGGTGTGAAAAACTTTGGGAAGATAAGCAATGCTGAGGCAATTAGAGGGAGACAAACTAAACTTGCAATGACTTTCATAGCACACCTATTTTTCAGCTTTGCTGGGTAATCAAAAATGGCTTGAACATGTTTTTTGGAGGATGTTTTCCTTTACAAGACTGCTCTGTAATTAAATTTGGAAAAAAAAACCCAAACCCTCAGCTTTCCAGTTGTAATTCTTGCCATATTTTCTCTTCTGTGCTTTCAATGTTTAAAATGTTTTTACCGTACAATTCCTGCTTTCATGTTGGTATGCACCTACAAATTAGCCTTTTATTTCACTCTGATACTGCAGCAAATTACCAGTTAAATTTAATGTCAAAAGATATTATTCTTGTGTACTCCTTCTGTAACTCGGTCTCAAATAAATTTAAGACCATGCCATGTAGACAAAGGCAATAAATAAGGAGAACTGATTTTTTGCAGCTCTCTGAAGGTTGCATGTAAGACCATGGAACTGGTCTCTACAGACTGAAGAGGCAATAAATCTTGAATGAAATGTCATAGAAGAAAACTGAGCTATTCCCTTCTATTACAAGCTCTAACAAAAATCAGACTGGTAGGGAGCAGACAGAGGAGTATTTTCCTGTGGAGGACATGAAAATGTTTCATTCTCTTTTGGTTGCTCTATGCCAAAATAGAATTTAATAGGTGTATTACTTGCTTTTTTCCATGGTATAATGATATCACAGGGGAAAAAAAAAAGGCGATAAAGAACTGCTCAGAAAAAATTTAGTCATTTTTATGTATGTTAGATGGAAATTAAGTTCTTTCAAATCCCTGTGAAACTGAAAGGATAACATCTCACAAAATTTCATCTTATGTGTCTGAGAGGATATTCTGCTGTGCCTCATGACCTGAGTCTCTATCTTTGCAATGAGCAGATACACTGCTGTAAGATGAAGAGTGACAAAATTTCAGGAAGAAAAAAACCCAGTTAAAATTCAGCTGTAATGCAGAAAGGAAAGATCTAAAAGTGCATCTCAAAAAAATCAACCTTCTTGCCCAAGATAAAGTTATGTTTCCACTCAGCACCAAACCAGCACCATTCTACCTTCTTTTTTTTAATTTTGTATTTTCTTTCCCCCCCCCCAGATGGAAACCATCTCAGTCAAATCAGGACAGCAATGAATATATTATTATTTACAAACTGCTACACAGCTAGAGGAAGTGAAAGTCCATATGTTATAATGCTTAGTATTTGCTGTCATTCATTGTTTTGTCTTTGCTTGGGTTTATTTTAAAAGTTTATTTATGTACTGATAACGCAGTAATTCAAAGAATCGTAGAATGCATCAGGTTGGAAGGGACCCTCAAAGGTCACCTTGTCCTGCTGCACTGCAGAGAGCAGGGACATCTTTAACTAGATCAGGTTGCTCAGGTCCCCATGAAGTCTGACCACTCTCTGGGCAACCTGCTCTAGTATTCCATTGCCCTCATTGCAAAAAACTTCCTCCTAATGTCCGTCATAAATCTACCCTAGTTTAAAACCATTGCTCTAGTTTAAAACCATTGCCCCTTTTCCTATCACTGCATGCCCTTCTAAACAGTTCCTTCACAGCTTCCTTCAATATCCTTCAGGTATTGAAATGCTGCTATAAGGTCTCCCTGAAGTCTGTTCTTTTCCAGGCTGAACAGTTCCAGCTCTCTCAGCCTGTCCTCACAGGAGAGGTGCTCCAGCCCTCTCACCATTTTCAGCCTTCCTCTGGACCTGCTCCTGCCAGTCCTTATCTTTCCTCTGTTGAGGACTCCAGAGCTGGATGCAGTACTCCAGGTGGGGTATCATGAGAGCAAAGTGGCTGAATTGCCTCTTTCAACTTGCTAGCTATACTTTGCTTTGATGCAGCCCAGGATGCAATTTGCCTTCTGGACTTGAAGTGCACATTGCTGGCTCACATCCAGCTTCTCATCCACCAATAGCTCCAAGTTCTTTTTTGCAGGGTTGCTCTCTTTTACATCATCCCCCAGCCTGTATTGGTTTGCCTTGAACCAAGTTCTGGACCTTGCACTTGGCCTTACTGAATGTCATCAAGTTCACCTCACCCCGCTTTGGAAGCCTGTCTATGTCCCACAGGATGGCATCCCATCCCTCAGACCTGTCAGCCACACTAGACAGCTTAGTATCATCAGCAAACATGCCTATATCATTAATGAAGTTATTGAATAGCACTGGTCATTTCTGAAACACACTGCTATCCAAGAATAGTAGGTAGACTTCAAAGGGTTCTGACAATTTTTTAAAATATTTTTTTCTCTGACATTATCCATACCAGAGTGTAGTTCCACATTCTTTGCTATCTTCAACTTTGCAAACATTTATTTCCTTTTACCATTTTGTGCAGCAAGAGAAGTGTAGGAGAAGGAACCCAAAATCTAACGGATACTTGTTTACATTGGGTTAAACATGATCAGCACAGAGGAACAGAGAAGAGTAATCATATGCTTTTGTGAAAGACAGAGATAGTTTTCAGTCAGACTCTTGCCCAGCTAAATCCATTCAAGTTTTCAGTGCTCCATGTTTACAAAATTTCATCCCTGTTGACTAAAGCAATGAATATGTTGACAAACACTGCAACAGATAACCCATCTTACATGAAATCGACATGAAATCTTTTCTTTTTAAAGGCATAGTTAGTTAGATGAAGTCTTACTTTATTCGTTTTGTTATAAGAGTATGTGCCAGTCATCCAATAATTTTATTTGTCCCTGTTTGATTTGAGCAATGTAATTTCAAGTCTTAAGAGTAGTGTGAGTACCAAGTGTTGCCTTTGGGTTACCCATGAAGCATTGTCTGAATGTGTGTTGTATGTTGTAGCTCTTAATAACTCTAGTGCCATTGCTAACGTTTTAATGTATGCATATATGTGCCTTGAGGGAGTAGCTTTTGTGTTTTACTAGTGTGATACACAAAAATACTCCCTTCCTTTTGCCTCTATTAATAATTAATACATGCCATCAGGGGACCTCTTATGATGCAAAATTGTCTTCTTATGAAAGCTATGGATGAGATCCCACGAAAGTGTGGCTGAGCATCCACCCATCCTATGAACGAAACAAAACTCTCACACTGCTAGCCCCTGGTGGCTTGCATTAATTTGTTATGAATAATTCACATTTCTTCATCACAGTTATTATGCTTCCCTTCATCTTTTGTTAGCCAGTTTTGAGAGACACACCCTCTGCTGTAATTTAGCTCTCCCAGACAAAATCCCTCATCTATCAGCCCCCAGGCAGGGCTCAGTGGCATTGGGTGATGCCTGCATGGATAGTGGGATGCCTCACCTGCGCAGGCAAAGATCCTGCTGGGTACATAAATGTGCCTGCTCATGACTTCTGAGTCAATGTTTTAATTGAGAAACTAATGGGTTAATCAAGATCCTGCCTGATCATCTGTGCTGCAGTGGATCAGTTGCCTAGCAACAACACCTGCCAAAATGAGGTTTTGTGCTCTGCCGATGTTCGATGCAGGCTCTTATCTTTCAAGAGTTTTGGGAAAGCAGCTGTTCATTTGCTGAGCCTCTGGGTCTTTCTTCACCCAGCTGAAAGTACTGCAGGGCAAACATCAAAGGGTTTCCAAGTCTGACCCTGTAATTGTAAGGCTTCCAAAGTTCAGACTCTTATTTGAACTTTTCAAAGTCTCCCTTCTGCCTTATAACCCTAGTGGGTCATTTCCTACCCTCTCTCTGTTCTGATCTGCATTCATGTCCCTTCCTAAATATGGACTCCTTCCAGTAACCATTTTTTTTTTCCCTGAACAGGCTTCCTCTTACTCAGTTTCACCTAAAAAGATGACCAAAGTTCCCTTGATTTTGGTGACACTCAATCAGGAAAAAATTGTGTCTCTGTTAGGCAGTCTGTGTGCTCTTCTGGTGTCTCTGTTCAGGGTTTGCTTTGACTTACATGTCCCAAAGAATACTGTCCCAAAGAAACAGCAAAGCACATAGCTGAGGACAGCTCAATAGATTATGTGCTGGGTTTGGCTTTTTAAATGTTTTATTTTCATAACAGAAAGATAAAGTCTACTGTGATTTTGGAATTCGGACTGTTTCTCCAAATATGTTGCAAATCTGTAGAATTTGGGAGTATATGAGATCTCCCCTGAAGCCAAAGCTTTCTCTCTTTGAACAATAATGAAAATCTCAATAGGAAATTAACAAAACTAGTTTGAGGCAAATCAGAGCTGCATAAATATGATCTTTGACATGTTAATAGGTTTTCTCATTAAAGCAGTGTGTTGTGTATTTTCTGTTTATTCAGGCTATACACTTCAGTTAAAAAGCACTTTATATGACAAAATGCTACTTTGCCAGTCTGCTTTAAAAAAATGATCAGTGTTGCTTTGATTGTGTTTCTGTGGTAGTACCTGCATGCTTTGCTACATGAGCCAGGTTTTTAAAAATTAAGCCATTTCTGAATGTCTGCTTGTACATGTACACTTTCACAAACATTTTTTAAACCTCCTTCCCATGACTCTTCCCTGTGTTCTGCAGCTTGGACACTCAGCTTCTGCTGTTGTGTTGACTGCTTGTTCCAAATAGGATTTCTCTAGCTAGACAACACTTTTACTTCCCCCCCCCTTTTTTCTTTTCTCCCCATTTACTAGGAAATAGAATAACAGGACTATGATGTTTATTTATTCATCTCTTTCTGTGCATTGTCATTTGGAACTATTGTGTTGTGGCTTACTCATTTTTAACTGTAAAATTACTGTGGCAGACAGTGCCCTTCAATAAGCCATATGGGAAGAAGCTTTTTCTGGACATAAGCAGGTGAGCCAAGTGTCAGGACTTGGATTTTATACGTGTTGAAATAACTTCTCATTTGCTGTGTCTTGATGAAATACAATATCCAGCTTGTGGGACAGACAAATTGAACTGTGGTACCACATTTTGTTTCTAAGACCATCATAGGTTGTACTGTAATATCTTGTTTCTGATTCTGCTGAGTCCCTCAAATCCATTCTCTACTTTGTTACTTCTTAAGGCAATTCGCCGCAGAGTGATTAAGTTGTCCTTTTGTGTCAGAACTGAGACTTCTTTGACAAACTCTGTGCCTGTCATATTTAGACCACTTAACTAGTCTGGTTTTGATCTTTCAGGAAGACTGTGCTGAGGTACTGGTCAGATTAGTCAAACTAATTTGTTAAAAGGGGAAATAGAAGAAGATCAGGGACTCCCCTGATGCAGCCAGTAAATGCACTTTGAAAATAGTACTACAATGTGTAGTGAGTTCCTAACTAGACAATAAGGTGAGGAAAGTTGAAGTTCATTCTTTGAATTTAACAAGCATCATCCTTATTACAGCAATATTTGTCTTAAAATTTCTCATCAAACTGCTGTTTATAAGGCTCTGTCCTGGTTAACATTACTGCATGGGATTCTGGAATAATGTTTCCTGGGACCTTTTAAAGACTTTGTACTCATGGATTCAGAAATCTGGAGCAGTGGGACTGTAGAAACTGTACAGCGATGGAAATACATCTTTGCTCTGCCTAGATGCTGTGCATCTTGAGTATCAGCTTTGTGTTCGAGTAAAGATCAGAAGAAATTGCATAATAAACCTTATACTTCAAAAGTCTGTTTAGATATTAGTGCTATAGTCAAGCATTTGTGTGTATGTGTACAAATAATATAAACATACAAATATGAAAGTATGTATAGTTGTATGTATATACAGATCTATATAACACATCTTTTTCCTTTTATTTTTCTTTCTTCCCACTCCCCCCCATTTAAACAACATTTAAACAACATAGTCTAGCAGTATGCTAGATAACCTTCAGGTCCATGCTCAGGTCCTAGAGAATGAATCTGTTTGGAGAAAAAACCAAAGTACACCACAAGAAACACAGAATCACAGTTCTTGACTTTGGAAGGAATCTCTAGAGGTCATATCATCTAACCCACAAGCTCAAGCAGGATACCCAGGGCTGGTTTCTTAGGATTGTGTCCAGGCAGCTTTTTAATATCTTCAAGGATGGAGACTCTATCACTTTTCCAGGCAGCCTGTGTCAGTACTTTGTCCCACTTACCCTCAAAATGTGATTGTGGTGTTCAGAAGGAAGGACTTTTTAAGGGTGTCAGGTAGTGACAGGACTAGGGGGAATGGGAAAAAAAATGGGTAGATTCAGATTGGATGTTAGGAAGAAGTTCTTCACCATGAGGGTGGTGAGACACTGGAACAAATTTCCCAGGGAGGTAGTGGAAACCCCATCCCTGGAGGTTATTAAGGCCAGGCTGGATGTGGCTCTGGGCAACCTGATCTAGTTTGAGATGGCCCTGCCCATGGCAAGGGGGTTGGAACTAGATGATCCTTGAGGTCTCTTCCAACCCTAACAATTCTATGATTCTACTAGCACCTCCCTTGTCCTCATGCAAATACTGCAGCCCAGGATACCGTTCACCTATTATTTTGGCAAGAACTCCATCAGGACCTCATATCCTCTTCTGCAAAGGTGCTTCCCACCATCATTTCATATCACTGGCTTCTTTGCTGCCTCTTCTAGAATTCACAGTGTTTTTCCTCGACTGGGATATTGAACTTGCATGATAGTCACTTACCTATTTGTCTCCTGAGCAGATAATGGGAAGGAGAATGTTTTTAGCTTAATTGCTCTGAGTCTTATATTATGTGTCTTTTAAATAGATATCTAATTAGATGGCTTAAACATGCAGTTCTGTATGCTGTCATGTGAAAATAGACTCCTTTACATTTTTTTGTGCTTCTGAATTTTAAGAGAAATGGGCTTGATGCTACTGCTCCATTTTTCAGTGTGGATGACAGAGTAGTGGGAAAAAAGGCTTCGTGTATTCTTATGGTGGGAATCCTTTTCCCCACCTCTCTGGACATTGCATAATGTATCACCTTACTTG
The DNA here is from genome assembly GCA_015227895.2 of Colaptes auratus. Lineage (NCBI taxonomy): Eukaryota > Metazoa > Chordata > Aves > Piciformes > Picidae > Colaptes > Colaptes auratus. The sequence goes on along the minus strand of CM026897.1, from coordinate 80,544,096 downwards.
ATGCAGAAAAATCATGGTAACTGGAATCCTGGAAGAAGTCCTAATAAATAAATAACATTTTAACAAAATTTAAAAGGATTTGGTCCTTTAAACCACAGCATATGTTCCTCCTTGACAGTTTTATGTGATGGCAACCTTGCTGCCTTGAAAGCTGCAGAATATGCCCAATGATAGAGTTCAATGAAGTTATTAGGGATTATGGCTTTACCTTGTTTTTACCTACAGCACTCTAGAATGGCTTATGCATGGAGTAAAACTGGTGTGCTTCAGGGTAATAAAAGTGTGAGCATTGGTAATAGCTTGAGTATGTTATTTAGAACATAATAGTTTTATATCATTGTTAACTTAAAGTGGTTTAGACCTAAATTCTTAGCACTCGTATTTAACTTTTATATAATGTATCTTAATGCTCTCTAATTCTTTTAATATAATCCAAGGTTGAGGAAACAAATTCCATGAGAGAACTAGAGGGTATTTAGCAGCCAGTCAGAAACCTGACTAGAATATAATTTGCATTTAAATATTGCAAATCATATACAATTGCAGCACAAGAGAATTCCTGAATTGCAGCATTTACACTTTGTAGCTTTTAGTCTTATTTCTGCAAACCATGAAATGGGTGCAAGAAATATCAATGAAGCGTGCTTTCATTTGTCTTCACTTTTAACACTTGGAAACACGTAGGAACAATGTGTCATTTAGAGCTAAGTGAAATACTGGGTGCTTAGTCTTCTGGGAGCCAGATATGGAAACGGAAACCTACTTTGAGCCTGATTTTGGACATCCTGCTTTCCATGAACTGATATGAACTCCTCAGCAGTTTCTGGGCTTAACAAGGTGGGGTTCTATCAGTAGTTTCTTTGGGGCCTGTTCCACTTTGCATAGAAACCAGAGTCATTAAACACCTCTAAAAAGCAGCTCATTAGGGTGTATCTAAACTGCTGAATAGGACACTCACCTCTAGTTGCTGGGGTAATTGCTTATGTGAAGGGAAAAATATTGCTGACTGAGGAATCCTTCACTCAGTGGAGAAGGAACAAGGACCTGAGGCTCCAATAGCTGAGTTTCACAATCAGAATTTTATAGAGGGAATTATGGTGAGGAAAGATGTTAAATTGTTTGACTGTGGTGGTTTAGGCTGGGTGCCGGCCCTGATGCCACTGCACAGGGCACACCTGGGATGTTCCAAAGGGGAGCCCAAGCCCAGTGGGTGGTCACAGGAAGCCAGGTGTTTCCTTCCCATAACACCCTGCTCCCCTATAAAACATCAGCGCGAGGTCCTTCCTCTCTCTTTCCTCCCTTGCCACTGCCTAGGTAAAATGGCATGAGCTGCCTCCCTTGGGCCTGCCCAGGCCCAAGGCTGGGTTGTGGGGAACAAAAGAGCGCTGCGGGGGGGTTGGGTGTACCCCCCAAGTGGGGGATGGGATGTTCTTGGGTGTGTTCTGGGCTCTCTCTCTTTATCACAGTGCTTGTGGTTTTCTGTAAAACTTTCATTGTTTTTTTCCGTTTGAACTTTCTGCCATTTTTGCAATCCTCTTTGTCTGAGTCTTTTTTTTTGCCTGTGGTGGGAGAATTGGTCTCTCAACCCACTACACTGACCTCTAATGGAACCCGTATGCCTTGATGCAGTGTGCTGTAGCTGGAGGTAGCAGCATCCTCTGTGTTGTTGGAACTCCAGTGCAAGCGGCCCCTAGGACACCAACTTACCAATTAGGTAGAAGCAGAAGGTCCTTGTGCCAGTGTCTCTTCTTTGGGTGACTCCTGCTATTCTTCTCTGCTGCCCAGGGTGAAATATTTCAGTTAGAGTCCAGCAGGATGCTCCAGGCTGGATGAAATTCTTCCTGCCTCTGCTTTCTTGTATTGATGAGGAAAAAAAGGGAAAAAAAAAAAAGGCAAAAAATAGTTTGGATCAACCTTTTTTTTTTTTCTAAATTCTTTCACTTCCTCTGTTCAGCTGAGAAATCAATTATTTGCATAGCCTCAGTATCAGGAGAGCGATCTTCTATTACCATTTCCTATACTGAAAAGCTTATTGCTTATTATGACTACATAAGGGTTATTGTACTCAAAAGCAAAGGGATTACAAATATCTCAATGTCTTCTATAGCTGCTAGTAATTATTTTTGCTTCCAGCTATGTTACAACCATTAAAGTTCATGTTTGGGTTACAACATTCCTTGTGTGAATGTTTGCTTTTAATTAATGGACGGGTGTGCTGAGCTTGGCCTTCTGCAGTGTAGACCCTAAACACAGCAGAAATAACTTACAGTGATGGAAGAGCTCTGAAAAGCTCTTTCCTGTGAGAAGTGTGGCTGGAATTCCTTGACTAGCCAAAGACAAGCATGCTTGGGTCTCTTTTCTCTCTCTCTCTTTTTTTTTTCCCCTTGTCCTGGAGGCTATATTAGGTAACTTTATTTTGCTCTGACTTGTGTCAAATGTCTGTATTTTTTCCACATCAGACTGCTAACAAGCAAGCAGTGGCATAGTTAAAATTCAGTGCAGATGACAGTAGCTGGAAACATGCTGAGGGTAAAAGGGCTGCAGCCGCTTCAGCTCGTTGTTCCATAACAAACTACAGAGCTTGAAACAGGACCAAATGTCCTGGCTCTTCTGCCCCACTGTGGAAACGCTCTCCTTCTCCCACCCCTCCTTTTCTTTAGGAATGAGAAAAACTCAATGTAATCTAAACATTTGCTGATATAATCTGTCAGAAATAATCCCTAAAAAAATATTAAGGGAGAGGGGAGGACAGCAAACTTCAAACCAGCATTTAGGCCACAAAGGCCAAAGGCATTTATGTTTGTTTCAAGATAGTCGAGACCAAAGTGGAGGTCTGGTATTTTGCTGGTGACCGCTGAAGAAGAGGGATTTGGCTGCTGGCAGAACATAAAGCAAAGCTGACAACAAAGCTTTCCTTTCATGCAATCCAAATGAACACATTTCTAATCTGAAATTCAAATACTTAACAACAGAGAGCCTGTGAGCTGGGCTTTGAATAGGAAATTGCTTCATGGTTTTAGCATAATGAATTAGGCAGTTAGAGTAAATCCATTTAGAAGGCACAGAATGCTTTCACATAGCCTTGTAAAAGCTAAAAAAAAAGCCACTAATTTCCTAAATTTCTCATGACTTGCAAAAATGTCTAAATGTTCTGTGCAAATGTGTTTGTGCATGTTATGTTTGGCATATTGCAACCTTGTAGTTTGACTCTTCTCTTTTACAACGCACTGATTATTTAGATAAGATTGTACCTTAATTAAATGCCATAAAGAACAGCTAGGACATTCTTTGAAAACCAGCACTCTCCCCAATAATGAGAGCACGTTAATTAGTGCAGACGCTCTGTTCTTGTCAATTAGTATGACACATTCTGGAGATGCAGCATTAAGCTGAGAAAATGGCTGGGGTGGAGTCGCACCAAGAAAATCAATAGAAGGATTTTCTGAACTGTTGGCTCTGTACTGTCAAGCAGCACCTTCAGTCTCGTGTTTCGGACAACACTGGATCCATTCTACACAGCAGCCTTCTAACCCTTCGAGGGACCAAACAGAGGCAGTGTCACAGGTAGCATAAGAAGATGCTGTAACAGGAAGCAGAGTGAGGAGCTGCTGTTTCTTTTGTGCATATGCCTGACCTTGGAAATCATTTGTCAGGCCCCCTGGGAATGTGATTTTCCTTTCTTCTGTGCTTTGCTTAAGTACAGAATTGCAAATAGTACCACTTGGAAAGCCAAGGTTAAATGCATGCCAGTCATGTTTGTGAAAAGGGTTTTTTTTTTCTTTGTTTGTTTTGTGATAGCTCTCAGTGTTTTGCTAATATTTCAGAGGAAATGTTCAAGTCCTTGGTTTTTGAGATTCTCTGCTGCACTGGCTAAACCCAACAACATGCATGGGAGATATAAGCAACAGCATAACGGCTATTCAACAAATGTGTGCAAACAGTTAATAAGGCATGACATTCTTGCATTGAGAAATTTACTATCACAGCAATAACACTTTTTTTTTCTTTTTTTTTTTTTCTTCCCTTTTCCCTCTGCCATGGAAACAAGCTGAGTAAATACACAGATTTTATTTTAAGATATAATTTTAAACTTTGCCATCAGAGACACCACAGTAAGATGAAATAGTTCTTTGGGTTGACATAATGACAAAAGAATTATGATGGATTACTTTACAAATAACTTTTAATTATTAATGAGTGTCAAGCATCTAATTAATGTTTACAGTTAAAATGTAAAGGAAATCTGTCCTCACTTTCTCACAGCTGCTAAAATATGAATAGGTCTTCTTAGGTCCTTGGAGATGCATACTAAATATATGTATACAAGCATCTGAATGTATGCGTGATGAATTAAACTGAGAAATAGTGATATTTAAATGTAATAAAACTATACTGATTTGGAATGATAATTATCACCAGCAGCACAATATAAATATTTAAAGCTACTGTACCTATGCACTAGTCACAAAGGCACCAGGCTGAATTTCAATTCTGAATGACACCTCTAGCAAAATAAGGGGATGTGGGAAGAAGGCATCTTCAAATAATTAATATGGAGGAAAAATTTTAGACTGCATTGTAGACTTGTCCTTGGCGCCAATATGAACAATAGGTTTCCATATCAGGACTTTATGTGTACAAGGATGCCATAAACATCAAGAAATGCAGCTAAGATCTGCCCCACTGCAAGATTTAGGAATTAGCTGAGAAGGAAATACCTTTTTTTTCCCCTTGTCCAGGGCATATATTTCACACAGTGTTGTACACTGTGAAGGTGGATATATATTTATAAACACAAATTGAAGGAAGATGTGCAAAATAATTATTGTTAAACTGTAAAGATATTTATGTAATGCCAGGGTAAATCCAGGGTTTTGTCCATTTTCACCAAGTGCCCTTTTTTGGTGATTTTTTTGCTCACACCAAAATCTCACTGAAATTTATGAAATTATTTGAAAGGCAAGGGGAATTTTGCCTGCCCATTGACTTTGGGGTTAAATCCAGACCTTGATACCACACAAAGCTCACTTAGAACAAAAGGAGTTTAAAGGTGAACTAAAATGTGATAAAGTACCACACATTAGGCATTAGCCTCACAGCTTTGTAGTCCTCTGAATGTCCTGCTCCTTCCTCCAACAATCACCAAATCTCCTTATTACCCTGGTTTGCAACCAAATTTCTCTATTCAGCCAGGTTGGCTTTCTTCTGTGCTGATTCATCTTTCAGCACATAGGAATGGCCTGTTCCTTGCCTTTAAGACTTCCTTCCTGAAGAATGTCCAGCCTTCCTGGCCTTTCAGGACTGCAATCAGTTCTCTGAACGAGAGCTGATGGCTAAGTACTATTTCAGAAAGAAGTAATAAGATGAACCAGCCACATTTAATGATTGCTTTTAGAAAATGATGACTGATCTCCAACATCTTAATGTTAGATTCTTGGTCAGCTTTTAATTAGTAGAGGCTATTTAAATTGTAACAGATGTCCATGATAATTGAAGGTTATCAGTGATGACCAGGAAATCAAAGGATCTGCAGTGCTTTCTAAAGCAAAACATAGTTTCCGCCTCCAGAATATTTCACTTCTTGTGTTACAGGGGGAGCTCTTTAACACAACATCTGCAACTGAGAGGAATTTATTGTGGCTAAATGTGGTGCCTTAGGCCCCTTCAAAATTATGTGATCTCTTTATACAAAAGATAATGTGCTATCCTTCATGAATATAAGCTACAATATGTCATCTCAGGTCACTCATCTCATGTTACAGGTAAGACAGAATTGCACCATATCTGTCTATAAATATAAAACATGCAAAAAATTTCATTACTAAATTTTCAGTGCTAAATTTTCTTTGTGAAGAAATGTCTCTAAACCAAAGAAACAGACGTGTTTTCTGTAAGCTGACTACAGTGACTTTTAGTGTTGCAATGTGAAGACTTTTGGCATGAATATGTGCTAGAATGAGTTGTGGATAAAAGTTTAAAAATATCATAACATGATTTAACACACACACACACACACACACAATGCCTTAGAAGCAAATGCTCTGAAACTGTCTCAAACAGGAAATAAAAAAATTATTCTGTCATACCAAAGCTTCAGAATAGAAGAGGGATTTGTATTGCAATGACCAGATTTCTTCTTTTCCTTGACCCTATCTGTATCAAAATATATTTGATCTGATTTCTTCTCCTGATACCCACAAATGCACCCTCCTGTTAACCTTACATTCTCTTATGTTGCATTCAGATTTCAGAATTATTAGACAGGAAAGGAGGCTCCTTAAAGGCAAGCTACCTGTGAGTGAAATATGAGTGGAGTTAAAATGGACTTTGATTACATTAAGGGACTGAAGCAGGTTGAAATGAGATTCAATAAAACAACTTTTTCAGCAAATTCAGTGCAGTGATGACCCGGTGCATTCCCCAACTGATTAATTTGTTGAAGAGAACACTCTCACTGCCTGCTAATTGTCAGATATGTCTAATTGCTTGGAAATCAAATACTTTCTGTAGCAGAGAAAGATTCAGGAAATGCTATTAGATAATTAAAGCATAAAGGTTATGCACAAATGTCAAATCAATAAGGACAGTAAACATGGTTTATCAACCATGCCAAGTACATTTTTTCAACGGCAAAATGTAAATAGGTTTAGAATAGAGCACTCTGGTGGAATGATGGATAGGATACTCGTAACAGTTTAATTAACTCCAGTTTCCTTCATGTTAAAGGTTTCTTCAGTCCACTGGCTTATGTAACAAACCCTCTTAGGATTTCATTAGCTGTTGCTCAATATCTAGTGCTGAATGCTGTCTTAAAGGGTTACATTTTGCCCTTTCCTTCTGTTGAGCTAAAATTAATATAAAAAAGTTATTTCTATTTTCTCTGCAAATATCTGAGTATTTTAATGTATCAGATGAGGATGTTGGTGTTTTGCCTTTTATCGTCAAGAAACAAATGGCAAGAATCTCTAACAATGAAACACAAATGTTTCTTTAACTTCACATAATTGATTCCATATTAAGAAGCTATTGTGTTGGTTCAATGATTGTTTGATGTAACTTTGACTCAAAGTTAAATTTAACTCAGTTATTTCAATTGTATTTTTTTTCCACATGAATTTGGGTGCTTTGTCGTTGATAGCAGGAAGGAAAATGGGGTTGTTTTTTTGTTTGGTTTGTTTTTTTCCTTGTTTGTTTGTGTATTTTTCAGCACAGAATATGTGATTAAAAGAGTATCTACACATGGAGCTGCAATAAAATTGAGCCTTTCTTTATTTATCACACCACACAGAATATTTTTCTTTAGACCTTTTTGGCTGCTAGAAGATATTCACATGTCTTCTTTTAAATTAATAAATTATTCCATTCTGAAAGCAAGGATTGTGAAGGCAGGGCAACCTTTTCTAACTATGTCTACTGAAGATGTTATTTTTATTTCTATAGAAAGAAAAACATAAATCAGCTTGTACTCAGCTTGCCTTCAAGTAATTAAATTTATTGTTAGCAAATAAAGCAGTTCTTTAACCTTTAGCCCTGACAGAATAGGTTTATCATAATTTCAGAATTGAGAAAACCTTTTTTATTCAAAACAAGGTGCTGTCCAGTTTTTTTTTCATGCTATGACACATGAAAACATCACATATACCTTCAGTTAATAAAGACCTATTGCTTACAGAAGCAGGCTTTAACAATGCTCATTAACATCATTTTCTAATGTTCCTCTGGGAAATGTTATCAAGCTCCCTTTTAAGGACTTAATTCATTTAAATGATGAACTGCTGACCTACCTTGTAGATAGGACATTATGAACAAGTGTATTTTGATTCTATAATGACATTTTGGTTTAAGATTAATACATGACAACTGCATTTTGTATGCCTTGGAAATTACTCTCAAAACCATCCACTGTCAGTGCATTTAAAAACTAGTCTCTTAAGATGTTTAGTGTCTCCAGACTGAGTCAGACATGCATGACTATCCTTATAAACAATGATTTAGAGGAAGAAATTCAGTGCTCAAGATTTTCTACTTCCATTTCTCAAAAATTTTGTGCTTTCCTTGCCCTCTGCTCTGTTATCAGTCATCTGTGTCCCAGGGGAAATACTACAGTCTTGAAGTTAAATTAAGGTTCTATCTCCAGTGATTGTCTTCAGAAAACCTTGTACATTTCCAAACAAATCTTATCTGCATTGATGTAGCTTTAAATGCCAAGGGACAACAGGGACAACTTTCTTCCTTGTTGACATGAGTGCAAAGATTAATATTGGATAGTGTTTGAAAGGGAGAAAAAGTAACTGAGCTTAAAAATAAATTGTACATATATTAACTTGTTAAGCAGAACTGTGCTCTGAGGCAGAGATTAGTTTGGGAAAATATAATCTGGCCTTCAGCTGTTACCTGGGAGAAAAATAGTGGTGGACTCAGAGAGGACTGTTACTACACCTCTCATCCTTGGTTTTACTAATTAAAAAATTAAACCTTTTTGTGTGCTATGTGTGTGACACCCTGATACTTATTTCTTAATATAACTCAAGGAGGTCTCTGGCTCAAAAGATGGTGTTATTTGGGTTTATCAAACAAAAGCAGCACAAAATAATAAACTAATTCAGTAAAGGGCTTTTCCCTGCTGCTCTGAGATAATGTGATAGAAAATTAGGCACTTATCAGTTGTATGTTTTTTTATGTGCTGAATGGCATGGCCTAAGTGTTAGGTCGCTACTGAGGTGAACAACTTTGCAAGGAATGGACTGGCATCATGTGTTCTAGAAGTGCAGATAATTGGGTAAGCATAGGCTAGTAGGAGTGCCCTTCAGGGCTGCTGCTCCACAAGCCCATAAGGATAGGGTTTTGATGTAGGACAGAGCTTTCTGGGAAGCTTGCGTCATCCCAGGGACAAGCTTCCGCAACTGCCTCTGTTTGACTTGCTCCTCTCTCTACGCCATGCCAAAGCCGACATATTTAGAATCATAGAATTGTAGATTTGTTTCTGCTGGCTGGAAAATGGGCACGAGGATGGCCTCTTCCCATCCATCACTATGGGTTAACAGGGAATGTCATGGATGGACCCTGAGGGAAAAGTGCAATTTATTTTAACAAAGGATTTAATTGTTTTGTGAAAGTAAAGAACAGAATTGGCCAAGCCACACTCCATCATTTTCTTCCAGTCCTGGCTCACTGGAGAGGTCCCAGATGACAGGAAACTGGCCACTGTGGTCCCCATCCACAAGAAGGGTTGGATGGAGGAACTTGGAAACTACAGGCCAGTCAGCCTGACCTCAGTGCCAGGGAAAATTATGGAGCAGATTATCTTGGCGGCAATAACTGCGCACCTGCAGGATGGCCAAGGGCTCAGGTCCAGTCAACATGGATTTAGGAAGGGCAGGTCCTGCCTCTCCAACCTGATCTCCCTCAGGTGACCCACCTGGTGGATGTAGGGAGGCCTGTGGATGTGGTCTACCTGGACTTCAGCAAGGCCTTTGACACCATCCCCCACAGCAAACTGCTGGCTAAGCTGTCAGCTCGTGGCTTGGACAGCAACACTCTGTGCTGGGTTAGGAACTGGCTGAAGGGCCGGGCCCAGAGAGTGGTTGTCAATGGTGCCACCTCCAGCTGGAGGCCAGTCACCAGTGGCGTCCACCAGGGATCACTGCTGGGCCCCATCCTCTTCAATGTCTTCGTTAAAGATCTGGATGAGGGGATTGAGACAGTCATCAGCAAATTTGCAGATGACACCAAGGTGGGAGCAGATGTTGGTCAGTTAGAGGGTCAAAGGGCACTGCAGAGGGACCTCAACCAACTGGACAGATGGGCAGAATCCAATGGGATGGCATTCAACAAGTCCAAGTGCCGGGTGCTGCACTTTAGCCACAACAACCCCATGCAGAGCTACAGGCTGGGGTCATTGTGGCTGGAGAGCTCCCAAACAGAGAGGGACCTGGGGGTGCTGGTTGACAGCTGCCTGAACATGAGCCAGCAGTATGTCCAGGTGGCCAAGAAGGCCAACAGCATCCTGGCCTGCATCAGGAATAGTGTGGCCAGCAGGAGCAGGGAGGTCATTGTGCCCCTGTACTCTGCTTTGGTTAGGCCACACCTTGAGTACTGTGTTCAGTTCTGGGCCCCTCAGTTTAGGAAGGACATCGAGACACTTGAACGCGTCCAGAGAAGGGCATAAAGGCTGGTGAGAGGCCTTGAGCAGAAGCCCTATGAGGAGAGGCTGAGGGAGCTGGGATTGTTTAGCCTGGAGAAGTGGAGGTTCAGGGGAGACCTCATTGCTCTCTACAACTACCTCAAAGGTGGTTGTAGCCAGGAGGGAGTTGGTCTCTTCTCTCTGTCAACCAGCACCAGAACAAGGGGACACAGTCTCAAGCAGCACCAGGGGAAGTTTAAGCTTGAGGTGAGGAGTAAGTTCTTCACTGAGAGGGTCATTCGTCATTGGAATGGGCTGCCCAGGGAGGTGGTGGAGTCACCATCCCTGGAGGTGTTCAAGAGGGGATTGGATGTGGCACTTGGTGCTATGGTCTAGTCATGGGGTCTGCGGTGACAGGTTGGACTCTATGATCTTCGAGGTCTCTTCCAACCTTAGTGATACTGTGATACTGTGAATTACAAGGTTTCAGATGTAAGAATCAAATCCAAAATCTATGTCTGCAGACCTGCAAGATGAGTTTGAAACTGGGCTTGATACAATCCCACATTTTGACTAAATGTAAGTTCTGTTTATTTTTAAAATAAAGATTTACCTCCTTCATGAGCTAAAAGAAATCACAGAACAACAGAATAATTGAGGGTGGCAGGGGCCTGTGGATCCATCAAACCATTTTCCTAGGACCATGTCCAGACAGCTTTGAATATGTCCAAGCATGGAGATTCCACAACCGTTCTGGGTAAACAGCCAATGCTCAGTCATCCTCACGGTGAATGTTTCTTGATGTGCAGATCAAGCCTTCTGTGTTTCAGCATGCCCCCACTGCCTCTAGTCCTGTCTTTGGATACTACTGTAAAGAGCCTGGCTCTGATCTTCTTGCACCTTCCTGAGCCTTCTCATCTCCAAGCTGAGCAATCCCAATCTCCTTAGCCTTTCTTCACAGGAGAGATATTCCAGTCCCTTCATCATCCTTGTGTCCCTTTGCTGGAGTATTTCCAGTGTGTTCACATCTCTTTTGTAGTGGGGAGCCCAGTGCTAAACACAGCACTCTTGCTGTGGCCTAACAAGTACTAAGGCAGCCCAGGATAGTATTGGATTTCTTTGCAGCAAGAGCACATTGATGGCTTGTACTCATTTTAGAGTACACCAGAATGCTCAGATCAGTTTCTGCTAAGATGATTTCCAGATAGGTGGCCTACCAGTGCATACATCAGTGCATGGGGTTGTTTTTCCCTAGATGCAAGATTTTGCACTTCTCCTTGTTGAACTCCATGGCATTCTTGTCCTCCTAGTTTTCCAGTCTATTTAGGTTCCTCTGATTGGCAGCTCAACCCTCTGTCATACCAGGCACTCTACCACATGCCTAGTTTTATGTCAACTTTTTGTGGGTGTACTTTACCCCATCACCTGGAACATTAATGACAATGGTAAAAAGGAACAGACCCAGATTTGAGTCTTTGGGCACACTGAAATATTGACCTCCAACAAAGCTTTATGAAATTTATCACCATCCTCTTGGCTCAGCTGCTCCTCTATCCCAAACTTCAACAGCTTCTCTATAGGGATCTTAGAGAAGTCTAGGTAGACAGTATCCACTTATCTACCTTCGTCTATTAGCTCATTAATTTCACTGCAGAATTTATCAAGTGGATCAAGCATGACTTCCCCTTGGTGAAGCCATGATTACTACCACACATGATTTTCTTCCTCATATGCCTGGAAATAATTTCCAGGATTAGCTGTTCCATCACCTTTCCAGGTACCATAGTGAGGCTGACTGGCCTGTAATTACCTGGGTATTCCTTCTTACCCCTCTTGAAGACAGGAATAATATCTGCTTTCCTACAGTCTTTGGACACTTGTTCCACTTGCCATGATCAATCAAATTGTGAGTGGCCTCACAAGGACATCTGAGAGCTCCTTCAGAACTTGTGGATGCATTCCATCAGGACATGTGGTCTTATAAATGGTGAGTTTGCTAACATATTCTCTGACCTGATCCTCTTTCATTAAGAGTACATCTTTCTTAATTTGTAAATGACAAATATTAAAAATTTGCAATAGACAACTGCTTTTTGTTTTGTTGTGTTGTTTGTTTTATGGGCTTTTGCTTGGTTTTGTTTTGTTTTTTATTTGGTTGATTAGTTTGTGGTGGTTTTTTGTTGTTCTTTGTTTTTGTTTGTTTGTTTTTGTTTTGTTGGTGTTGGTTTTGGTTTTGTTTTAAGCAGGAAGGAACTGTTATTCCCTTCCATGTACTTCTTGCTATGTTTCTACGTTGTGGAATTTAGTTTTTAAATGTTTGACTTTTTCAAAATTAATTGTAGCTATGTCTTTTTGTCCAGGTGAAAGCTTACCTTTAAGAGTAAATTTTCATAAAGGAAATCAGGAGTATTGTTGATAATGGCTAGTGTTTCTTTCAGTTATCTTAAGGATGTGGAATTTAGGGGTAGGAGAAAAAGGTGTGGGCATGTAGGGATTTGAAAGAAAGCTTCTAAAGAGTCACAGTATCTGTATTGGCTACTTTATGTCCTCATCTATTCTGCTGTTGTATAGATTACAGCTGTCTTTATAGTGCCACTTTATCAGTGCAAATGATATTACTTTCCCATTTACCATCTTTTTCTCACTATTTAATGTTGGTCATGTAACATACTAGCAATCCTGTCACTAAAGAATTTACTGTGGACATTCCTGTTGGGGCTGCATTTGCACCAGATCTGATTATTTGAGATTCCGCTCCCCCTCCCGCCCTATGTGTGGGAAGCAATTGCTATTTTTTCTCCCAGCAAAATAATCAAAATGATCTGTGCTGCTGTATTTGAATAGAGTCTCAGATCAATGGCTACATTTAACAGGGAAAAAAAAGCACATTTGAATAGAAATTGCATATGAATACTTTAACATATGTTACACACATTTTCCTTTTTATGATCATACTGTCAACTTCCAGTAAATGATAGCAGAAGCTGGGGCATGACAAGCTATGCTCTTGCTGGAGAAATTAGTGCTGCTGAGCCAGGTTACTACTTTACTGGAATTAACTTCTACTATCATGTCCTTGTCTTATAACAGAGGTGATTGCAAACCTGACTGCCCAGTTTCAACAGAGCACATGTGCTGGGGAAACAGGCTCAATCAGGAGACCAAAATGTACAGAAAACTATCATGCTGTTTTCAATAAATGGGAATCTAAAAAAATAACAATTATCTGATATTTTTATGCAAACCAAACACTGCTCATCTTTGGGTTTGGGGTGTTTTTTGTTTGTTTTTGTGTTCTTTTTGGACAAGAACTTGTAACAACAGTGTCTGACAGTGCTACCAGGTGCCCCCTGCAATAGCAATGTATTCAAACAGATGTTCTTAATTGAAACAATCCATCTCAATCAGCTGAGCTGAACAATGAAAAGATGTGCCATGAAATGATGTGGTGAAAATTCCTCAGCCATTTTCCCCTCTATGCTTGCATTTTCCCAATGCTATGCAATCTAGAGTGTATTCTTATTTTATCAGTTAATAATTTATCCATTCATGGCACCAATATAGAGGAGCATTTGTTAACATAATGCATATTCTTAGAAAAATTAACAAAATTTTCTCAAGATAAATTTATTCTGATGTTATTCTGACATTAAGTTACACTAAATGGATTCCTATGAGATATTCTTTGTATAATACTATCTCTGTTATATTTTATATTACCATCTGTATTATAACAATAGCAGTAAATCATGATAAAACACATTTACTCCACAACAATTATTTGTTTAATAAAAATAACAATTTTCTTTTTCCTTGACTTTTGCTAAAGGATTCATATGAAGCCACCTAGCTCTTTACTATTTTCTGAGGTTCTCACAGGTTTTCTGGCTAATCCCATTAGGTGGGAAGAAGAGTACTCTTTGTGTGCTTTTCAGTTCTGCAGCTTTTCTGCTATGTCTGTGTCCAACTTGTTGCTTTTGCTTGCTCTCAACAGTAAAACAAACTGCAATTAGCAGTGTTGTTTGTGAAGCTGTAGGTGTTAGAGAGTGAACATATCCACCCATCTCCCTGTGAAGTGTACTGCTCTGCTTACACTCTTTGCCACAACTTTTATCTGGGTCTGCCAGAACTTTTATCTGGGTAATGTTCACCTGAGGAAAACATGAGGTGCCAGAGCATCACTCAAAAACATGGTATTCAAATTTTGGCTGGGAATGAAGTGTGTTCTGTGCCTGCCTATGGAGTTCTTTTCCAGAGACTGCATAATAGATGGGTTGTTTTGTTTGTCTGTTTGTTTGTTTGTTCGTTTGTGTTAATTCAGTGAGTTTTAAAAGAAAACCGACAGCCTATCCATTTTGAGATTTTCTAAGTACTGGGAACAGATTCTGTGGTCCTGCTGCAGAACTATGTCTTGAGTAATTAGTGGCTTTGGCTGGGAGAACTGCTCCAAGATTTGACCTGAGATTTTTCTGCGAAGGAACAATGCATGTTGTCTGACAGATGTAACAGTGACTGGTCTCCATCTACAATATAATTCTCATAAAAGGTTTTTAATTTTTCTTTCAATTTGCCAAGGAAATTTGCTTTAAAAACCCCATATGTATAATGTCTTCCATGCATACATTTTATGTGATTATTTTCTGCTACTTGCTTTTACTGAAGTATAAACTAAATTAATATTTTTCACATCCAGACTCACATAACTTCTTTCTACTTGCAAGTGTTTGAGAAATCAATGCTAATTAAGGGAAATAATTCTAGGTTCCTTGTGATTTTAGATTGCATTTTATAAAGTTGTCATAAAAATACTGCATCTCAGAGATTTTGCCATAATGATTATGACTGTCATGGAAAAAATGGATAGTCTATGCATGACAAAAAAGATTTCTGAAGGCAGGAAATGCCTTTCAAATAATAATTTTTTGTGACTAGTGGCCTACTGAAGTTCATTTGTCATTATATTCTGATTCTAAGTTACCCTGACAAGAAGTAAAAGTCTGATTTTTAAGAATTCTGGAAGACCATCACTGACCCAACAATAAACTGTGATGAATATTTGGTGCAATTGTGTTAATGTAGAAAAATATTAACTACCAAACTTGAATGAAGCTGTGATTGTGAAGTAATTTAAAAAGACGTAGGGTTATTTCCAAGTCACCTCACACATTTGGAAAAGGAAAGGTTAACAAATTATTATAATTAGTATCTTCCTTTTTGTCACATTTGCATTTTCAGCTATGAATAGTTTGCTAATTCCACATAAGTTACCGCTTCAAAGCAATTGCTATGTGAGTAATTTCTGTGCCTGAAGAAACAGAAACAAGACTGTCAGGGATTTTAGTGATGTGAAATCACATCCATATTATGTCAGGGATACTATAACTGACTATTTCAATTTGAAGGTCACTACTTTAAGAATAATTTAACCAGACACTTTCTAGCAAATGGTATTAGAATGTGCCATGCACATTGATCTTTGAGCTGTGTTTATCAAACGTTAAGGAGGAAACGTACCCAAGTCCTGCTTAGCTCATGCAGAAAATGGAGATTTCCAAATATGTATTAATCAAATAGATAAGGCAGCACTGCCAATGAAATCAGTTTGAATTAAATAATTTAGATTATATTACGGTCTTAAGGTAGAAGGATAAAACCATGCCTGTGTCTCTCTAGAGTCTTTGTTTTGCTTGTTGAAGATTTGTGTGGATCTGATGGGCTAACTTTTTCAGTCATTGCACAAAATACAGTTTTGTTTGTGTAGATGAATAGCACGTCCACTTTTTCGTATTCAGATCATAAAAACTATGATTTTGTTGTTCTTTCTCAGACAGTGACCAATAAGTAATGGCTTTTCTGTGTTTTGAAAGAAGCAGTCTTTGTGTTTGGATTATTTGTGCTCTTTTGCTGTTCAGTATGAAAGCTTTTTTTTTTTCAATCTTTCATCTTATTGCTTAAATAAATATTTTTATCATAGGTAAATTACTATTTAAACTGCTCCTACCCCCTATTCTCCTGATTTTGTCTCTGTGAAAGGAAAAGTTTTAACACGATACATGAGGCTGGCTGTCTAGAGCCAAATGAAAATGGAGAACTGCTACTTCTGTACTCTGAGATAGGTTTCTATTCTCTCTATTGTTTGTGTATAACTCTTAATATTCTGTTGACCAGAAATTTTTGTTCCCTGTTTAGAAGCTATAATAGTGTTACAATATTTGTCTGCAGTGAAGATTATCTAGGGAGCTCTGAATAAGACCAAATAATGCTTTATGTGGCTTCTCCGTAAGTTGTTAAAAGGACTGTGAAGAGTAAATCACTCAGTGACATTGAGATTCTTTCCTCTGCATAGCAAAACATTCTGCAGCTCTTCAAAGACCTCTCATTCTGCCTGTTCCCTTTCCTGTCCTCCCCACTATTCACAATGTAACTTTTAACTAGTGAAGCCTTCCTTGTAAAATTTTTATATGTCTCATTAGATTATGTCCAAGAACATAATACATGTTGACTCAATCAAAAGTTTGAGAAAACTGGTTTTTGTGGTTTTCCTCAGGCAAATTGTATGTGCCTGTTGCTACTTGAGTGGCATCTTCAGATTTTGACGTGGTCTATAAGAGTACTTTGCATACACATACAATTGGTCCTGTTATGTTCCAGCTTGTAGAGGATGAGAAGTACGTTCAAGCTACTCCTGATATGAAGGGTTTAAAAGCAAAATACTAGTTTTGTTTGTTTATTTACTTACTAAACAGCTTGCATATCTTTTTAAAGTCCTTGTTGAGGACTAAATTTCTTTTGGAAACAAGAATGCCAACATGTAAGCAGTAAAGCAAGACAAAGCTCTGTATCAAGGATATAGTTGATATCATTAATACTAAGATTTTAGGACTTTTTGATGTGAAACACTAACCTCTGGTAAAGCTTCACTTTGTGTTTAACATTGATCTTTATCAATGGAGAGCAGAGCTGAAGTTATTAACTGAAAAATAGAAAAGTAACCTGTGCTAACAAATGAAAATTTAGCAGCTTCTGTCTTTAGGGTTATATCAAGCATCATGCACTAATATTTCTGGCTCTGTGACTGTGGATTCCTAAATGTGAGTATGATGTTTCAGAGACCAGTTATCAGCAGCAAATATCAAAAACTTGTTGCTCTCCTTGTCAGTATGCAGAATGAGTTATTTTTGTTCAAACACTTTGGACACAGTAAGTAGCTGAGATGATGCATTTTCAAATCAAATCCTAATAAAATAAAATAAATTAAATAAATATATTGCTCTTAAAAAAACAACCAAACAAACCAAACAACAACAACAACAACAAAATAACAAACAAGAACAAAAAAAACAACAACCCAAAACCTTGTGGCTCTCTATTTGGATGGAGACTAGAAGAATTCACTTTACCTTAAACTCAAAATTTAAGTTTTTCCTAGAGCTTTCTTTTAATGACAACTCACTATGATGTCCTTAAAATTCTTATTTTTCAGAGACATATTTGAACAGCACTGGAGATGATTAGAACTCTTCTTGTAAAAATTACCTTCTTTGGAAATATCCATATTTCTGTAAAACAGAAATGTTTTCTAACAACATCCACTCTGGAATGACAGGTAAACCTTTATTTGAGTTGTCAACTGTTATGGGAACTTATGTTCCCATGTTCAAGCAGAATTCATTGTCTAAAATTTCTAGGATCAGGTACCTGTCTGAAACACCTATTTCTGCCATTTGACTCCTCCCTAGTAATCTGATAGGCCTTGAAAGGCCTATAGGACTGAAAACCGGCTGCTGAAGGGAAAATGCAATAGCATAAGTCAGGAAAAGACTCCAAGTGACTTGGCAAAGATTCAGAACAGGACTCCTGACAGCTGATCTACTAGTATCAAATAAACCAGCTCATGCCCAGTGTTGGCTGCGAGTGATGAACTTCCAGCCCCTGGGAGCATAGTGCAGCTGTGACCTGAGGAGCACCTTCAAGTGCTAGGACAAGTGGCAATGGATATAAACTACAACACAGGAGGTTCTACCTCAACATGTGGAGGAACTTCTTCACTGTGGTGATCACAGAGCTCCCCAGAGAGGCTGTGGACTTTCCTTCTCTGGAGACTTTCAAGACCCATCAGCATGCATTCCTGCTAACATACCTGTGATTGAGTCTATGATTCTGCTCTGTCGGGGGAATTGGACTTCATGATCTCTGGGGGTCACTTCCAATCCATAACATCCTGTGATCCTGTGATGGTAGTGTTTGTCTTCAGCAGCTCCTTGTAAGCTCTGACCAGATGATTTCTGGTGGATTTATTTTGTCTTTTTTGCTGGCTTCATTTTATTTTGTTTTGTTTTCCACTTGAGGAAAGCAGGTTTTTCTGTACTGAAAGTGCTGCTAGTTATCCTGTTTCTGCAAAATGGGAAAATCTGCCTAATGGTGCTATGGCAAATATGTATGTGTTATTCAGTTTATATGAAGTAATGGGTCATTTATGTTAAATGACAGCAGATGAGTAATGCTTTTAGTGATTATAATGGATACCAGGAAAATATTTCAAAGAGTGCATTCATTTGACTGTTTTGCTCTTTAATTTCTTCAGTTTCAAGTGGACCTCCTATGACATAGGGGAAAAAAATCACAGTTACAAACTCTGAGCTATGAAAAATTGGCTGTGAACTTGTGTTGGCTAATTGAGGCAAGTACAGAGCTGTTTAGATGTTATGGCTAATAAGGAAAATATTTTAAGGCAGCATGGCAAACCAATGCAAAACCATTTCAATGAGAGGTATTTACATTGCTGTACTTAGAGTGAACAAACTAGACTGATGTAATGTCCCTGTCTGTGTAGACATGCCCTTGCTCTGCTTGCCTCCTTGCTTTGATCTGAGATCAGGGAGTGAGATGAAAGCAGAGCAGAAGAGTGCTCCCTATTGTACCTCCATAAGTGATCACATCTATCTTCATGTGATGCCATGGCAGCTGAGGCCAGCTCAGGTGGCAGAGCTGATTTCCCACAGTTATAAATGCAAGGGGACTGCAAGCAGGGAATTTCAATGAGGGGCACCTGATTTCACAACTTGTTTCCAGTGCTAACCAGCAGACACTGAATCTTTTGTGCTTTTTATCCATTTAGCCATGGTTTTGGTAAGGGGTTGAATTAAAGACAATGGTGAAGATGTTAAGTCCCCTAATAATTTCAGAGCAGGGTACACAGTAATATATAAGTGACATATTCAAATGAGGAGTAGTTTCCTAAAATTAATGAAGCTGTTCTGACATATAATAGTAGAAATGAGCAGAGTTAACTACATAAGTAAGTTATGTGTTTTAAGGGCAAGTGAATACACACTGTTGACACAAGAAATTATTAATTACTGGTTTTCTACTTGTACCAAGGGACAGAAGTCATGATCCCAAACATATTGTTGGCATCACACGGAAGGACTGTCTACATCTATAAGAGCTTACAGCACTGAATATACTTCTGTAGTTACCCTGCTTGGTTGCAGATATGCAGTGTGATTTGTTTTCATTTAAGGATGAAAATGTTATCATTCCCTGGTGAAGGCAGTGTGGAGGATGTAGTAAAATCTCGTTCTGTGAGTTTTCATGACCTGCTGGAAGCAGTAATGTGTCAACTTTTCCTGGAAAAAAAAAATCATTGCTGGATCACCAAATCACACACCTTTGCAGAAAATGTTGAAATGAACTCAATATTTACAACTTCTATATAAAAACCTTTTTATTCTGTTGTCCATGGACCAAATTTTTTTATATACTCATACAGAAGATAGTTTCATTTGAAATCTGATAAGCTGCTGCTATATTTTTTTTCACTGTTTATACAATAAGGGGGAATTACTCTTTGCAGTCTTTAAAAGTAACGATCCTTCACAACAAGAATCTTTGCCTTTTCCAGTAGTGCAAATGGAAATAGGACAGCATATTTCATTTGTAAACTAGATCTGTTATTGCCCTTAACTAAGTAAGGGTCAAAAGCTTCAAGTATGTTATAAATGATTTGTTCATGCAAGTAAAATGATATCATGTTCACTTACAATGTCTGTAGATTCTCCACAAGAATCACAGGCCAAGATGTAGAGTTTATCTAATGTTTATACAAAGAACCACTAATATTTCAAAATAGCTTTCAACTAAGGAGTTTTTTTGTTTGCTTGTTTTGGGGGTTTTTTTGGGTGTTTTTTGTTTTTGTTTTGTTTTGTTTTTTAATCCATCATAGATCAAACCTTTCCACATCAAACCACTAAGAATTTAATGAGAATTCAGTAATCTTAGTCAATCCATTCAGGCTTTCTATCATAGTGGTTGAAAATGGTTGTTTAAAATCCTCCAAATAATCTGAATTGGAGTATTTCCCTATGCTGTACTGAATTTTGAATCCTAGAAAATAAAGGAAGTATGACTTTGTTATTTTCTCCTTTTATTTTTTTGGGTGCACCAAATAAAAATTAGTTGTTTAAAGGATATTAGTTTAGTTTTACTCTGGCCATGTACTTTCCCCACAAGATTTAAATATTAGTTTAGTCTTCTGGAAACCTAGTCCTGTGTCTGCAAGTGCTATCAGTAGTTTAATGCATTCTGAGCTTTCATGAGAAGTGATTGCTTTCTACTCGGGCATTTCAGCATTTCTACTAATTTAGTGCTTTCTACTGGACAGATTCAGATTTCTGAAAGTGGGCAGCACTGGGGAAAAGGCAAGCCCTTCTTTATTCACTAGAAGATGGATGGCATGGAAGCAGCTAACAAAATTAGCTACCTCCCTGGAGGCCATGGAAAATAGTCTCCATTGTAGTTGAGAGCTGGACTTTCATGAGCACAGACAGACAAATGCATGAAATTGGACTGAATTATGGGTAGGGGGTTTAGTAAGATGGACTACTGCCCACTGGGGAGAATTTTGGAGCTGTGAAAAAATGATCACTGATAATGATAATGGATGTAAAGATAACAGTTTATCTTTGACTGAGATGACTTTCCAAGGTCTTGGCCTTGGGGGGGGGGGGCTTGGTGGTTTTTTTTGGTTGGGTTGGGCTTTTTTGCTTTTTGTTGTTCTTGTTGTTATTGTGGTTTTTTTGTGGTTTTATTGTTGTTGCTTTTTCCCCACCCTGAGTGTCAGATTAATCTACAGAGAACAAAGGGAGAAATGCAAATAAAGAAGGGGGTGAGATTTAAAAAATTGACATGTAGTTGTGCACTTTTAGATAACACAAACATAATTTTAATTATATTATTAAAATGTTTAGTATCTACATTGTTTGTGTAGGAACCTAGGGCTAATAACACAAAAGATAATTCTAAAACATAGCCAATAATATAATTCACTTATACTTTAATATAATAAGTTTGTACAAAAACACATTAAAAGAGACTATCTGTCTCATGAAGATTCAACAGATATATAGTTCAGCTGGAATAGGATTTATTTCAGCCTCATTCACTGAATTTTCAAATAAATTTCAAATACAGAGCCTTAAACAAAATTAAATACAAAATAAGAGCTACAATACTGAAAATATTAGAGTGACAACATATATATATATTTATGACATATTATATAATTTTCTGTTCAAGTTTGAGTAAACTACATTTTCTCAAACTATAATTATATTGAATGGATATACTTTGTACAGTTGAGCCAATATCAGTCAAGTGTCTCTAAATTTAGATACTCTTTCTCCTGTCTCATGTTGGTATTTATCTACTTCAGGTAATTAAAGTCACACGTAACTTTAATCTGGGATCCAAACTTTCACACTGTGGTTCTCATTGTAGCTCTCTCAACTGAAAGACACTTTTCACTCATTTACCAACTCAGAAACAGATCAGATTCTGTTTAAGGCAAACATTTTCAACTTAACATGTCCCAGAAAGAGAGGGGATTATTTGCCAATGCCTGTACCTGCACTTCCAAAGTCTAAAGCAATAGGCTTAATTATTTGTACCAAGAATGAAAACAACAGGAAGAAGGTAATTTTGCAACCTGGAGACAGAGAAGTTATGTCAGTATTTTGAAAACTATATTTTGGAAATACACCTTTGTGTTAATGTAGTTTATGTATGCTAACTGCTCTCTGAGTTCTACTCCATCGAAGCTATGCCTTTTAACCTGGATTTGAGCCATAAGATGCTGGTACCATGCCCTGAACGGTCAAATCCCCAAACATGGGCTAAGCATCAATGGGCTAAGCACCTGCAAATGTGCTAATCTGGACAGTTCCTGGGATCCAGATAGCTAAGGCTAATGTATAGCACATGTGATTAACATCATAAGCACCTATGAATGTGCAAAGCTGGACAATTCCTGGAGTCCAGATAAACATGTAGCACATGTAATTAACTTTGTAACACAGCTGTGAACTGTGTGTGCCCCTGGTGGTGTTTGGATATGCCCCATCCCATAGGTCCAGTATCAGCCCCTTTTATTCCTCCTTTTTTGTCATTGTCCAATTGGAAGTGTCACCCCTGTTAGGCCCTGTGCACAGGATCCAGACTGGTGAGGTAAGGCTGGGTAGGAGTTCCTGGCTACTGGAGATGGGAGTCCCGGAATGTCACTGTCTTGGTTCTCTGCAGGAGGTTGGAGAGATCTGGACAGTGAAGGACAGCGAAAGCTGTAGTATTTGTGGTTGGGGATTCCACCATTTGTGGTAGCCAGGAGGTTTTCACAGTCCTGTAGGATTCGGGCTGTGAGGAGTTGAGGCGCTGTTTCTACAGTCTCGGTGCACGGGGACCGGTCTTCCGCGGGGAGCGGGGACTGGTGCTGTCTTTGGTGTCCCTGTTTCCGGTGTCCCGGTTGTGAGGGACCCAGTTTGGGAGTTTTTGGTGTTCCATGGTCTTGGTTTGCGAAGGGACCTGAGTCGTGGGGGTCTATGGCGCAGTGGCAATCGCGGGTTTGGTGTCCCGGTTTCCGGAGGGTTCCTGGTTTGAGGGACCAGTTCAGGAGTTTTTGGTGTTCCATGGTCTCGGTTTCTGGAGGGCATTAATTGTCTTGGACAGTATTTAAACCAGCCAAGAAGTCAGGCAACTTGTCTTGTTCTCACTCAGACAGCAACAAGAGCCAAATGCTGCCCAAGTAGCAACTGAGGGCCTGCTTACCACAGAGACAAGAGCCAAATGCTGCCTGAGTAACAGTATATGAACCTGCTCTAGCAGACCAGCAACTTTGCCCAGGCTTTGCACCTGGACCAAGGCAGAAAGGGAAAAAGCTCCAGGGGAAATGATTCCCAGAAAAGCCTACAGCTTTGTGACTGGGTATGACAAGAGAGAGGCCCCCTAGCCCTCTCTGAGCCAAGGACTGCTCAAATTATAGCCACAGCATCTGGGAAGATATCAGACAGAGGAGCAAGTTGTGAGTACCCAGGTAATCTGCACAGGATCCCATTTGTGGGAAACCTTCAGGTCACAGCACCTTTATTTCCAAATTGAATTGCTGTATTGGAAATGCTAGATCTGTGCTTAAATCATTTAACTGTCTTTATATGTGAAATGTAAAACCCACAATTGAATAATTGAACCTGTGAATATATTTGTAAATAAGTTATGGTGGTGTTTGAAGATACCACTGGTGGGAAATGTTAATTATAAGATATATAAAAATATAAATTTTTATTACATACCATCCATCTGAAGCCCTGTGCTGTGCTTGACTAGATTTCCTAATGATGTTTTACCTTGCTATCCTGCACATTCTTGAACTATGAACTCATTTCTTGGTAGCTTCACATGCACAAAGGACCATTTTAATCAGCTTCTCTTACTAGTGAATAGAGCAATGACTGGTAAAAACCTTTCTGAACCACAAAGTTATAGTCAATTTAGTTTAGGGACTTCTTTCAGCATATTTTCTCTTCCTCCCCTGCTGCCTAATTGATATTTTTTTCCACTTTTTCACTTACAGTCTGACTTGTCCTTCTATTGTTCATGAAATAAAATGAGGAAGTGAGATCTCTATGTAGTCTGTTACAGTCAAGACTGGAGAAAGAAGTGGATATTGGTTTGATTCCTAGTTTTTCATGTTTTTCCAGTAGTGTGCTGTCCCACAAGTGAAAGCAACTTACATATTGACTCAGGATCTATTTACTCTCACATGCATTTAGATAGCAACAAGGGACTGTGCGTCTTTATCCTTAATCATTCTGGTTTGGCAGAAAGAATTACTTCTCACAGTGATCATAGTAGCTTTGTAAGATTTGTGCGTGTGGTTGTTAGACTTTAATGCCTCCTTTTCCATTCTTTCCAAACATAGATTTAACGATTGTAAGTGAGATGCAACCACTACAGCCATATTCTCTTATGCCTAGTCAACTTGGATCTTTGATATTCAGCATTGTCTCTCAATCTATTTCCATGTCTCCTGACCCTTATGCATAAAAATATTTCTGAGAATAAGTAATTGCTATGTTCATTGCTTTTCATTTCAGAGCTTTTCTGCTTCTCTAGATATGTTGAAGATAGATGGGAGTTGCACTAGATGAGAAAGCTTTTGTAATTTTCTCTTTTTGTAATTTTCTCTTTGCAATGATGGTCTGGAGATCTGCTGCAGGAGCCTGGACCAGACTCACAACCTGAGAAGGGAATTGCTTACTTTAAATCTGGCGTCATGTCTGGCTCTGTATCTGGGTGACTTTTCCTTCCAGCTGTTTCACCTTGAGATGAGAGGTGAACAAGTTTTGCATGTCTCTTAGCTTCGAAAATGGAGTTACTCCTGGAGGCATGAAGATCTGCTGAAATCTGCAGCATCAAGGAAGGGTGTGCATGTTGATAATCATGAAGGAGACAAAATGCAAATGGTTTCACACACTGTTCTGTGACAATTTGTCTGCTTTCCTCTCTTAGGAAACTGCTCCTTCGTTCTCTGAGGAGGAAATCCTGTTTGAAGAATTATGGCCAGGAGAGCCAGTTGTTAGGAGGAAAATTAGTACCTAAGGCTGCTCAGTCAAGGAATTGTGGCACTGGCAGAAAAACTAGAAGAAATAATATGGGCTAAATTTCTTAGCAACAGAATAAATTTTTTCTTTCCTTCCATAAAAAGAACAACCCACAGCCTGTGTGTCTGAAATATTGTGGGTTTTTTTTCTTATTCTGTCCCAAAAGTTATAGTTAAATGTGCACTCCTAAAATATGAATCTCTTAGTTGACTATTTAAGCTCTTTTGTTATGAAAGGAGATGTTTGTGGTTAATTGCTGTGCCCTTAGGAGAAAACGGAAGATTAATGCCCTTATCTTTTTGCTGCACTCTTTCAGGACTGTTCATACTGATGGGCTCATTCCTAGTTTGACTCTTTTTCCTTTTCCAGTTCGCTCCACACTTGCTTTAAAGGGTGGACACTTAGACTTCAGCGGCTGCAATACAGTTCTGCAACATCTGCATTTCAAACAGGTGGGGTGTGGTTTTTCTTTTAACACAAACCCACAATATTACAGTAGGATTAAGGACCTGCAATGTGTAATTTGTGGTTCACTGCCTTTGCTGTAGCTAAATTCAGGCAGACTATACACTCACATGACAATTATATAGTTTTACAAAATGTGTGAAATGCCATGTTTTACTTTGAAAGTAAAGAATTAATTTAATGGAGATGTTTTGCCTAATCAGACATCTACTTAAAAAAACAAAAGTTAAAACTGCAATATGCATAAAAGACGTCCTCTTATTTCTCATTATTTGTTATCTCTTAACTTCTTAATATTTCACTGATGGACCATTTCTTTTAAACCAAAAAGAGGTAAAGCATGTCTGAGTTCTATGTCATCTGCCTTACACGTAGGAGCTGCTTTGTCCCATTGCAAACATTGTATAGATCATTTGTACCAGAGAGGAAGGAATTGAGAAACCAATGAATTGCAGCTGCTTTTAAAAAGGACCTGAAAATCAATAACAAATTATTGTTTTCTCTAGCAGTTAAGGTTTCTCATGTGTCTCCTCTGACATGTGGATGTAGCTCTGAATTAATTTAGTTTGAGACTGTAAAGGACCTAAGTTTCTGTGGACTGACTAGCTGACATGCACTAATGATATAATAACACACCTTAGCTTTCTGGGACTGCCAAACATTGCAAGTTATTTTTGTAGTGTAATGAGATACAGGCCCATACTTTCAGAGGAAAACAGTGAGCAGAGCACTCTCTAGTTTACTGATGTAAAATGATCAGAATTCATGCTGTCTATAAAACATGAAGAACATTCTTCATTCCTTACCAATTAGCTCATAGTTACAAGTCTCAGCTCCTGCAACCTTCAAAGAAAATTCCAACTGCTAGACATAAATGACTACGGCAGTTATATTAAACCCTTAAACAGCCCAAACAGGCTTGGAAGAAATGCATTCAGGATGTTATTAAAATGCATATTTAAGTGCTATTTTTAAAATTTAACTGCAAGCCATACCACGCACAAATGTTTATAATAGTTATTTTGAAATTGAAGCATTACTTTGAAAAAAACATTTTTACTGCTGCTAATTTATTCCCAATGATTTCATTTCAGGTTTCCTTATTGCTATGTTTTGTTTTTTTTTAAGTCTAGTGGTTTGTGGATTTGGGGGGTTTTGTGTTTTGTTTGGTTTGGGTTTTTGTTTGTTCATTTGTTGCAATTGTTGATTTATGTTTTTGTTTATTTATTTTGGGTTGGTTTTTTTTGGATGTGACTTTCACTAAAGCCCAGACATTATTTTTTTTCCAGACTTGAAATGATGGTCCCTTAAAATGTGTCACATACCAAAGCAAAACTCAATTCCTCAAACATGTCTGATTTGCTAAGTGTGCAATTCTATTTATTTCAGTGAGACTTCAGTGTAGGAGAGGTAGATGGATGTTTGCACATTCAGTACTTCAGTTTTGTGCTTCAGTTTACAGATATATCTACTCACAGAACAAAATTAGTTGTGGTTTATACTGCAGCATAGGGTGTACAAAGCAGTATGGGGAAACAGGAAGCAAGGAAAAGAAGAAATAGCAAAGGAGATTATTTTTTTCTGTCACAGGTTGCTGGTGTGGTTAATGTTCTCTGCTTCAGCACTCCATGTCTTCAATTCTTTTGCAATTTTGTCACTCGACAAGACACAAACACTGCTTGTTCCTTCCAGGAGATGTTGATTGCCAGACAGAATTGAATTCAGGGACAGTTGAGAGATGACCTAGCAAGGCTTGGAAATACCAAAGCGTGTCACTCTGATATGGCTGATAAAAGTGTCATTTAAATATCCATGGAAACTGGTTTCACATTCATCTCAAAGGCTTTGGTCATAAACAAAATACTGCACTATGAAGGGATTTCAAAGTTATACCTGGTTGTTTTGATCTTTGGAAGGTTATTGAAGGTGCAGATAAGCTAAATGTTCAGTGAGACCACTGATCTGTTTACTGTTTTGATGCTGTCTGTAGATTACAACTTCCCGTGAACAAGGAATGCATGACAAAACAGAAATGAATTCTCTCCTATTTATTTAAAAGCTGAAAATGTATTCATTCATGTCTCTAGTTGCATGGAGTAGGTGAGAAGCAAGATAAACAGTCCTGTATTGCCAGGGAGGCATTCAAAACCAGGTAGCAAACTCAGTAAGAATTAGTGTCCCATTTTTGCCACAATGTTTGTGCTCTGGATTGTCATTGGAGTCATCTCCAAAGTTTAATAGTGTAAGCACTATTTAAGTATAGGTGGACAATTAACCAAGATAACGATATCCTAACTGAACTAAAGGAGGTGAACAGTACTTCTACCTGTTCTTTCCTTTGTGATTTTGTGCCAGCTGACTAAGAGAGATGTTTTCCCAGCCTGTGGAAAAAGGTTACAGTATCATTTAATATGGCTTTTTAAAGATCATCACTATGAAAGTGAGAATTTTACTTTACTATAATTTTTAAAGACAGAATATTTTTTTAAACTACATTTCAGTTTTGTCATTATTAAGCAAAAATATTTTCCTTGCCTCTTAAGTGTATACCTTGCCATGAGAAAAATCCCTGTTATGTTGATATTTTTCCTTAGCTTCATAATTATTGATTATATCAGCATTCAAACAAAAATTCAAAACACCAGGTTTGGGGGTTTCTGAAAGTACTTGACCTTTTGTTGATTAGATCTTAACGAGGACTTCCAGGTTTTCAGGAGTATTGTTTCAATATTATTTTCCTAATTTTTTGGTCTTTTTTTTCAATACTTCATTATTTATTTGTTAGTTGTTTTTTAAGGCTTTATACCATCTATGATGTACAGGCTTTGAGCAATTTCCTTGAGAATGTAAAAATGAAAGGATCTTTTTCATTAACTGCTCTTTCTTATAAAAGATAAACATAAGAGTATGAACATCATTAAAAAGGAATAACTGATTTGGTGTAACTAATGAAGGTCACTCTTACTTAAATGTGAGACTTTCAGAGCATTTTTTAGTATAAGTTAATTGAGTCTACTCACAGTTTTTGGGATGAAGAGTTAATTAATATTATCTCAAACTGCACCAGGGGAGGTTTAGGCTGTATGTTAGGGAGAAGCTCTTCACAGAAAGAGTGAATTGCCATTGGAATGGGCTGCCCAAGGAGGTGTTGGAGTCACCATTGCTGGAGGTGTTTTAATAAGAGACTGGATGAGGCACTTAGTGCCATGGTTTAATTGACTCAGTGGTGTTGGATGATAGGTTGGACTTGATGATCTTGAAGGTCTTTTCCAACCTGGTCTGGTCTATTCTATTCTATTCTATTCTATTCTATTCTATTCTATTCTATTCTATTCTATTCTATTCTATTCTATTCTATTCTATTCCCTTTGTCACATACCCCAGCTGTGAATAGTGCTGGGCCTTTGCTCAATAGTAAAACTAAGAAATAAACAGCTGTGTTTTGTTGCTTGACGGGACTTTGAGGATGTGATCCTTATTAAAAATATAATGCATTGTGCTACCTTTGAGCAGATGAGAAAGTCCTCAGAAGACATCTTAAGATAGGCAGTTATATTCAATTTCTGTTGATTCCATCTCCTCTAGGGCTCTTGTGTTTTCAGATGTTTGTGTGACTGGTTTATGATAGCACCATGTCTGGCAGAACCAGTGGCACAAGGTCAAAGGGGATACTACACAAAAAGAATGTTAAGGAGGGTGGGTTCTTAGTAGAGAATATATCACAGAATGCAAAGCTTGAGTGACAAAGGGAATCCTTTCAAGAGGGTGCTTGAAACTTGGTAAGTGGGAAAAGAAATTACCAAAAAATGAAGAAGTGTCCAGAGGAAAACTGTAGAAATTCCATCAGTAGCTTTCATGACCCCCTCAACAACCACCAGAGACCCCCAGAGAGATGCAGTGCATATGCAAAATATGTGTGGAAATGTGGTGATTAGTTATAAGAAATATGATGTGTTTACATATGTTTAAGAAATCAAAACCTGTTGCTTTGTCTGAGACACAAGTCTCCTTGCACGCAGGCTTTTGCAGCTGTCCAAGCTTGAGCCACAAGCTGCCAGTGACAAAAGGACAAAAGTTTTATTACCCCTTTCCCAAGGAGTGAAAATAAAGGTTGCTCCACACTGATTGGATGTTTAAATGTAAATTCTGTTTACAAATATATAGAAAAGGTATTCAGGTAGAAGGAATATATTCGCCAACTAGGCTCAGTCCTTCACCTGAGCCAACCAGGCCAAAACCTTCCAGAGCCTTCCAGAAACATCCAACCCCCTTAGTCTCAGCAGGCCCAAGAGCAGGACAAAACTGACCCCTGCCCCTAGAACAGGCCTACCACAGGCTTCTACAGGCCCTGTGGCATAGCTGGAAAATTCCCTGCCAGCCAAGGCTGTCTCTCCCACATAAGGTAAGATGTGTGCTCTTCTCAAGGAGGAGGGAGATATTAGCTGTGCACCCTCCTTAAATAGAAGAATACAAGGAAATGGAATAGAATAACAAATTACAATATCCTGGTATGAATTGCCCACTTCCCTGGGACTCTCTCTAGCCTTTGGAGGATTTTCTTTGTGTTTATACAAATTAGCTCTTGATTTCCCTTAAAGAGATTCTGGGAAGGGAATTAGCAGGCCTCATTGACAGGGCTTTAAATTAGCTTCGAAGGGGGAGGGGGCTGAAACCAGTCCCCCCAGACAGGAGTCTGAGGGTGGTAAGCTGGAGTCAGGGGTGAAACCAGCAGCCCGGCTGAAGTGCATCTATACTAATGCACGAAGTATGGGCAACAAACATGAGGAGCTGGAGCCTTGCTGCAGCAGGAAAGATATGCTGTAGTTGCCATCACAGAAACGTGGTGGGACAACTCGTATGACTGGAGCACTGCAATTGATGGCTACAGGCTCTTCAGGAGAGACAGGCAAGGAAGAAGGGGTGGAAGGGTGGCTATGTACATCAGAGAGGCACTTGATGCCATTGAGCTAGAGATCAGGGACGATGGGGTTGAGTGCTTGTGGGGGAGAATTAGAGGGAAGACCAGCAGGGCAGACATCCTGGTTAGAGTCTGTTATAGATCGCCCAACCAGGAGGAAGATGTTGATGAAGCATTCTATAGGCAGCTTAAGGCTGTCTCGAGATCACCTGACCTTGTTCTCATGGGTGACTTCAACCTGGCTGATATCTGCTGGGATCACAACATAGCAGAAAGGAGGCAATCTAAGAGGTTCTTAGAGTGCATGGAGGACAGCTTCTTATCCCAGGTGCTGTGCGAGCCTACCAGGGGTAAGGCTCAGCTTGACCTCCTCTTCACCAACAGGGAAGGGCTGGTGGGTGATGTGGTGGTCGGAGGGTGTTTAGGCACCAGTGATCACAAGATAATTGAATTTTCTGTATTCAGCCAAGCCAAGAGGGGTAGCAAGAAGACCTCCACTCTGGACTTCGGGAGGGCAGACTTCAGGCTACTCAAGGAACTAACTCAGAAGGTTCCTTGGGAAACAGCCCTTAAAAATAAAGGGGTCCAGGAGAGCTGGAGCTGCTTCAAGGAAGAGCTCTTGGAGGTGCAGGAACAGGCTGTGCCAATGTGCCGGAAGATGAGCCACCAGGGCAGATGGCCAGCCTGGATGGGTAATGAACTTCTAAAGGAACTAAGGGAAAAAAAGAGGGTGTATCGTCTTTGGAAGGAAGGGGAGGCAACCCATGAAATGTTTAGGGAAGTTGCTAGGTCTTGTAGGAAAAAAATTAGGGAGGCAAAAGCACATTTGGAGCTCAGACTGGCCTCTGCTGTGAAGGACAACAAAAAGTCCTTCTATAAATATATTAATAGCAAGAGGAAGGGCAAGGATAACCTCCACTCCTTGGTGGGCACAGAGGGGAACGTTGTAACAAAGGATGAAGAAAAGGCAGAGGTACTTAACGCCTTCTTTGCCTCAATTTTTACTAGCAGGACAGAATGTCTTCCAGACAGCTGGCCTGCAGAGCTGGCAGAAGGAGCCAGAGAGCAGCATAGTTCTCCTCTGTTCCAGGATGGGACTGTGAGAGATCCTCTCAGCTGCTTGAACCCCCACAAGGCCAGGGGACCGGATGGGATCCATCCTAGGGTGCTGAGAGAGCTGGCAGATGAGCTGGCCAAGCCACTCTCCATCATTTTTCAATAGTCCTGGCTCACTGGAGAGGTCCCAGAAGACTGGAAGCTGGCCAACGTGGTGCCCATCCACAAGAAGGGCCAGTTGGAAGAGCCAGGGAATTATAGGCCTGTCAGCCTGACCTCAGTGCCAGGCAAGATTATGGAACAGGTCATCTTGAGTGCAATCACACAGCACTTCCAGGATGGCCAGGGGCTCAGGCCTAGCCAGCACGGATTTAGGAAGGACAGGTCCTGCCTGACCAACCTGATCTCCTTCTATGATCAGGTGACCCACCTGGTGGATGTGGGGAGGCCTGTGGATGTGGTCTACCTGGACCTCAGCAAGGCCTTTGACACCGTCCCCCACAGCAAACTCCTGGCCAAGCTGGCAGCCCATGGCTTGGGCAGGAGCACACTGCATTGGGTTAGGAACTAGCTGGAGGGCCAAGCTCAGAGAGTAGTGGTGAATGGTGCCACATCCAGCTGGTGGCCAGTCACTAGTGGTGTGCCCCAGGGATCAGT
Source organism: Colaptes auratus (assembly GCA_015227895.2). NCBI lineage: Eukaryota > Metazoa > Chordata > Aves > Piciformes > Picidae > Colaptes > Colaptes auratus. The sequence continues at coordinate 80,511,947 of CM026897.1, read as the reverse complement.
GCTGGGCCCCATGCTCTTCAACATCTGTATTGATGATCTGCATGAGGGCATCGAGTCCATCATCAGTAAATTTGCGGACGACACCAAGCTGGGGGCAGGAGTTGATCTGCTGGAGGGAAGAGAGGCTTTGCAGAGGGACCTCGACAGGCTGGACAGATGGGCAGAATCCAACGGCATGAGGCTGAACACATCCAAGTGCCAGATTCTGCACATTGGTCACGACAACCCCATGCAGTGCTACAGGCTGGGGTCAGAGTGGCTGGAGAGCGGCCAGGCAGAGAGGGACTTGGGGGGTGCTGGTTGATGGGAGGCTGAACATGAGCCTGCAGTGTGCCCAGGCAGCCAAGAAGGCCAATGGCATCCTGTCCTGCGTCAGGAAGAGTGTGGCCAGCAGGAGCAGGGAGGTCATTCTGCCCCAGTACACTGCACTGGTTAGGCCACACCTTTTGAGTCCTGTGTCCAGTTCTGGGCCACTCACTTTAGGAAGGATGTTGACTTGCTGGAACATGTCCAGAGAAGGGCAACAAAGTTGGTGAGGGGTTTGGAACACAAGCCCTATGAGGAGAGGCTGAGGGAGCTGGGGTTGCTTAGCCTGGAGAAGGAGACTCAGGGGTGACCTTCTTGCTCTCCACAACTACCTGAAGGGAGGTTGTAGCCAGGCAGAGGTTGGTCTCTTCTCCCAGGCAGCCAGTACCAGAACAAGAGGACACAGTCTCAGGCTGCGCCAGGGGAGGTTTAGACTGGATGTTAGGAGGAAGTTCTATACAGAGAGAGTGATTGCCCATTGGAATGGTCTGCCTGGGGAGGTGGTGGAGTGACCATCATTGGAGGTATTCAGGAGGAGACTTGATGGGGTACTTGATGCCATGATCTAGTTGTTTAGGTGGGTTGGATTGGTTGATGGGTTGGACGTGATGATCTTGAAGGTCTCTTCCAACCTGGATTTTATTGTATTGTATTATTATATTGTATCACAGCAACTTTGTAATAAAATAGCCTGCATTCTAAAACTTAACTCTGGAGTCTTAAAGGGTTTCCTTAAATAGATGAATGTTATGAATATAAGTGAAGCTCAGGTTCCTGATCACCTGAAGAACCTGAAAGTGTTCAAGTCCATGGGACCCGACGGGATACACCCACGGGTGCTGAGAGAACTGGCAGATGAGGTTGCTAAGCCCCTCTCTATTCTATTCCAAAAGTCATGGCAGACTGGGGAAGTCCCCACAGATTGGAAAAGGGCAAATATTGCTCCCATTTTCAAAAAGGGTAAGAAGGAGGAACCAGGGAACTACAGGCCGGTCAGTCTCACCTCTGTGCCCGGAAAAATCATGGAGCAGATCCTCCTGGAGGCACTGCTGACTCAGAAGAGTAGTGAAGAGGTGACTGGGAGCAGTCAGCATGGCTTTGCCAAGGGCAAATCCTGCCTGACAAACCTGGTGGCCTTCTATGAACAAGTGACAGCATTAATAGATGAGGGGCGAGAAACTGATGTCGTTTACCTGGACCTGAGCAAAGCCTTTGACACTGTCCCACACCACATCCTGGTCTCCAAGCTGGTGACACATGGGTTTGATGGATGGACCACTAGATGGATAAAGAACTGGCTTGATGGCCGCACCCAAAGAGTGGCTGTCAATGGGTCCATGTCCCAGTGGAGGCCAGTGACAAGCAGAGTCCCTCAGGGATCAGTGCTGGGACCAGGCTTGTTCAACATCTTTGTGGGTGACATGGACAGTGGCATTGAGTGCACCCTCAGCAAGTTTGCTGATGACACCAAGCTGTTTGGTGCAGCAGACATGCTGGAGGGAAGGGATGGCATCCAGAGGGACCTTGACAGGCTGGAGAGGTGGGCACAGGCCAACCTCATGAGCTTCAACAAGACCAAGTGCAGGGTCCTGCATCTGGGTCGAGGCAATCCCAGGCACAAATACAGGCTGGGCAGTGACTGGCTGGGGAGCAGCCCAGAGGAGAGAGACTTGGGGGTGCTGGTGGACGAGAAGCTCAACAGGAGCTCTCAATGTGCACTTGCAGCCCGGAAAGCCAATCAGATCCTGGGCTGCATCAGGAGAAGTGTGGCCAGCAGGTCAAGGGAGGTGATTCTCCCCCTCTACTCGGCTCTGGTGAGACCCCACCTGGAGTACTGCGTCCAGTTCTGGAGCCCCTATTACAAGAGGGATCTGGAGGCGCTGGAGCGTGTCCAGAGAAGGGCCACGAGGATGATCAGAGGGCTGGAGCACCTCTCCTATGAGGACAGACTGAAGGAGTTGGGGCTGTTCAGTCTGGAGAAGAGAAGGCTCCCAGGTGACCTCATTGTGGCCTTCCAGTATCTGAAGGGGGCCTACAAGAAGGCTGGGGAGAGACTTTTCAGGCTATCAGGGAGTGATAGGACTAGGGGAATGGGATGAAGCTGGAGGTGGGGAGATTCAGGCTGGACATGAGGAGGAAGTTCTTCACCGTGAGGGTGGTGAAGGCCTGGAATGGGTTGTCCAGGGAGGTGGTTGAGGCCCCGTCCCTTGAGGTGTTTAAGACCAGGCTGGATGAGGCTCTGTCCAGCCTGATCTAGGGTAGAGTGTCCCTGCCCATGGCAGGGGGGTTGGAACTAGATGATCCTTGTGGTCCCTTCCAACCCTGACTGAAACTATGAAACTATGAAACTATGGTATCTGTACCACAGATCAGCTGAGGCTGTATGTCAGAGCTTGTCACTGCAGGGAAAATACTGAGAAGAGCAGGACCATATGCTCCTGCTGCAGGTGCTCAGACCTGGGTCATAGCCCCTTCTTTGAGAAGAGCATGTTCTTTCCAGTGTGTTGATCTAAGAACAGCAATAGTCATAGTGTGGGCACAAATTCCTGTCTCCAGTAACTGAACTCTACTGTAAGCACAAAAATCGTCCAGTTTCCAAGATTTTCCATCTCTTCTTTCTGTGTACAAATATTGGACTTTTGTAGAGAGGAAGAAAAAGAGATGGAAACTGTCATATAATGAATGTAAATTAAATTTCTACCTCAGTGAAGACTGACAATAGGGAGATTTATATTATAGAAAGACCCTAGTCACAGTTTGAAGTAAAACACATAAAGCCTATCATCTTTCACTTAGGTTTTTTTCTTTATTTGTTTGTTTCTTTCTTTCTTTTGAGATCTAGGAATTGGAGTACAGTCATCTACAAAAAAATCCTATATTCCTGAAGTACATGACAGCTGCTTTCAATATTCAGGTTTACCTAGGTCTGTGTAAAGGGAAAATATGCCTCAATTCTTAGAGCAGAGATGTTCAATACCTGGCAAATGCCTGGATAAGTTTGTGACACTACTGCTGATGAAAACTGGAAATAAGCAAACTGTCTAGAAACCTTTTTAAAGATTGACATGTAGAAATGGTGGATGGAATATGAAGAGGTTTTACCCATGATCTTATTCAAACAATTTCCTACTGCTCTGCTTCAAATCAGAGTTTTAGAACTCCAGGGCATTTTAATAAAGTGTCCACAAAAAGTCTGTGCCTGTTGGCTGTGTTGGTGGAGGATTCACACGTCATCTGATGCTTCAATGCAAGAGCCACCAAGGAGGTGATGTAAGAGTGGAAATGAAACAATTTGAGGAGTAACTTTTGTAAAGGCATGTAGTCAGTGATATATACATTATCACAGCTTGCTTTACATTAACTCTTTCCCTGAGAAAGGGGAAACAAATCAGCATTGATTTGAAACAGTAAATCACATGTGTGTGGAGAAGGTGGTGGAGAAAGGAATGTTTTTGATGTCCTAATCTAAAACAAATATAAGGTCAGACAAGGGAAAAATAATGATGATGAGATAATTCAAATGCTGGACAAAACACGGTGATTGATTAACCTCCTTTTAAATGACACTGTGGTTACACAGTTACAAAGTACAGTGTAGACAGAATTTTGAAAGCCACAGAAAGAAAAGGCTTTAATGTTTCAGAACTCAGCAAGTTCAATTAAAGATTATATGCTGAGACTGTAATTGAGCTGCACACTTCGTTCAGAAAGCTTGAGTTATGAGGATTTTTGCATGCCAGGCAAACAGGGATTTTTCTCTTTTGAGAACACCCTGCAGATTTGAACCAAGCCCAATCTCTTGAATTAGCTTGGAGCCAAATCCTATCTGTGGGTGAAAGAGTGCTCAGCCTGCTACATGTAAATACAAGAAGGGAGCTGTTTGTGAACTTTCAGTTTTCATTGCATCCTGAAGTGGCCCTCCAATGTCTCTGATGTATTCTTGACAGGAAACACCAGTGGAGGCCTAGTGTGTAAAGGATGTGCAGTGTGTAAATTGACAAGTGGCTTCCCTCATCAGAAGCCTCCATACTTTAAAGCACAGCACTCGCTGTTTGCAATGTCATTGGGCATAAAATCTCTGTAGCTCTTAAAGCTGCAGGACTGCCACCCTGGGGCTCCTTGAACATTGTGGAAAATGGGGTTCCTCTTTTTTCTTCTCCATTCGTAGATGCCTATCTTCAAGGCATTGTAGTGTGGAGACTTAGACGTGTCCTTGTTCAGAACATGACTGGAATAAATTATCTACTATAAAGTTTCCAAGAGGCTACTCCTTCTCATTCACCTCACTCTCAGTTTGACTTTACTCCTTCCTGCTATTTTGACTGCTCATCTCAATCTCTCCTTCCCTGTCCTTTTCTGCTCAGTCTTTTTTCTGCCTTTTTTATTTATTCTTCTTCTGCTGATATTTTCTTTCCTTCACCCCCTTCTTACCTAAAGCTTTTTTTTTCCCTTCCATCCATCCACATATCCTACCCTTTGAACTTTTGCTTCCTATCTCTGTTTAATAATGATGGTTATCACTTTATGTAAGGAGAATGTAGATATACAGTTAAAGGATGTAATCTGTTACTCTCCTTTGCACACTCTCTTCTTACTCTATCCATTCAGTAGCTTTCTTTGTTTAGTCTTCTTTTCCTGCTTCTGTGCTGTGTATCTTGAAATTCTGTCCTTTGCCAGTTTTTTCCAGGAGACTGTGATGAATATTGTTTGCCATCTTGTGGGAGTTTTTTCACGTGGCTTTCCTACTTTCTTCTCTTCTTTCTCCTATTTCCCACTATGATTCTTTAACTCTTACCCCTCCTTTTTCTCCTCTTTCAGATGAAGTTTGCCTCACAAAAAGGGAAAGGATTGCAAAAGGATTGCTAACATGAACACCCTTTACACACATTTAAACTAACTACACAAACCCACAGAGACTATAATGAGGTGAAAACCAGCAGGAATCTAGATGTCCCCTGGCTGTCTAGAAGTTCTTTGTTTGCCAGAACTCTGACTTCTGGTGAACAGGAGGTTTAATCTCTAAGTACCAGTTTATTTGCAATTCATGAATTTCTTTGTGGAATGGACATCTAAAATAGTCAAAAGACTTTTGCAATGGGTTGGGGTACTGTAGCTGAAGTTCAACACAGCTTTGGATCACTTCTGAATCAAAAGTCTCCTTTGTCCAAAACCTGATTTTTGTTCTGTGATTCTATTTCTTTCCTGCACTGCATCTTCTGTATTGTCTGTGAAGCCAGGTGGTGAGGGCCTTGAAGATTTTAGTGGAAAAGTGAGGGAGCTGGGGGGAAAAGCACTAGGCAATAAATTTTTTTACTTTTTTTTTTTTTTAAATGCATAACTTGGATGGTATTGTATAATTCTCCCTACTATTGATTTTTTGGTGTTGTAATGTTTTAAAAATTATTTTTCCCTTTGTTATTCTAATTCTTAAAAATGGAGAATGAGAAATACTCTGAGAAGGAGTCTGTACAGGCATGGCAAGAGTACTAAATTCTAGTGAAATAGAGAAATTTCATCATACCCATGATATGGAGTTGGAAATTTCTACTGATTAGAAAATTTACTCTTTGTAGAATCACTAATACATTGAGTTCTTGTGTATAGAAGTTAAACAAAATATAACAAAGAAGGAAGCCAGAAGAAGGAAATCATAAAAGATGAACTGGAGATACTTGGAATTGAAACCTTTGTCTCAATATGAACCTAGCCCTCACTTTCTAACATCATACATAAATTAGGGTAAAAAATTATACTGTTTTCTAAAACCATAAAGATTGTTAATAAAATGAACCTTTTTTTTTTTTACACTACATCTCCAGGGTGAATATCAATCCACTATGTCATGCTTTTACTTGCTTTCACTGCCCGCTTTCTGGTATTGGGGACAAACTCTGGATAAGCAGTGCGTCTTTTCTTTCTGCCTTGGAGTTATTTGGAGAAACATAAAGAATGTCTTGGTCTTGTATCCCTGCAGCTAAATGGACATGCATTGAGGAACTCATTCCCTACTCAATGCGGTGCAGAGGCTGGGAAGGAACTACTCCCTTCTGGATCTGTATAAAATGTTATTTTTAACTATGGAGTGATATCATGCTAAGTATCAGCTAAACTGCTGACTTCTCTCATGACTCAAACACAATGAAAAGTTGCTGCATATCAGTTGATCTGCAAGGGCTGGCTGTGTGCTTGCTTCTAGTTGGAAAAGTAAGGCAAATGACCTTTTCTTAAACTTAAATAAAAGAGATTAAAATCACCTCACCTTCGTGGTGGACTAAGAGCCAAGACACAGCTTGTAACACTAGAGCAGCTGATAAGGAATTCATCATGGTATTGCAACTTGATCAAATAATTGACCCCTTCTGAAGTGTATTACAGTGATGCCAGCTTAGAATAGGATTTCATGTAAATATTAACCAGGATATTGTGGCTAAAACCTGAAAACTGAAGGCTGTTTGTAGTACAAAAGACATCTTCAACAATGATTATTCTCCACAGGCAAGGAAGGAAAATACTCACTGTAACAGAATTAGGATGACAAACTTTTATTTAGCTTCATTAGCAAATTTCTGAGCCAACACTCTCTGGTGGCATAAGAACACTCACCCTGTTCAGTTCTGATTACAGATTTATATAGGTGTTCTTAAAGCTGCCCTGAAAACAAACAAAACCCTGGTGCTGTACCTGACTATTTTCTAGTAGCACATTTCTGAGGACTCAATATTATAAGATGTTTTTGCTGTCATCTGTTATTCATTGTCTAAACTGATCTAAGACAACAGAGATTTTAACATGAAGAAAGAACCTCATTTCAAAGCAGCAATGTTTTCAGGCATAAGTATATTAGTCTGTGAAGCTACTGGAGATCATAGTAATCTGACTGGGTTTTCTTCAGCTTGATGGGGGTTAGGAGTGGTGCTGGATATGGATTCTCATTGACATACACTATAATCAATTTCTCTAATAAAGTTTTGGTCTGCTGGCATCACATGTGGAACAGAGAATTAGTACCTGGTCAGCACAATGCAGAAACTGGAGGAAAAGGAGGAAGGAAATGGGAGAGAGGCAGGGAAGAGACTGGAAACAAATTAATAAGTTCAACTTGAAAAAGCAGAAAAATCACTTTCAGGAATTTGTTGTAGTTCAACACAAATGTGGTTAGACTGTGCACTTCAGGCCTTCATCTGTGAGCACTTGTTTCATTGGCATCATGTCTGGAGCAGCAGGTATTGAATTTGATAAACTTGAATTTGATGTTCTCAGCTGTTCATTGTGAGTGTTGTCTGAAGCAAACTATTGATGCAGAAAGTAGTTAGTGAAAATGGCCACTCATGGAAAACTACTTGAAATCTGGTTCTGTATTTGGTATTAAAAGTTTATTTATGACCACCATGCATATTTCAGACTATCCTAACAGCGAAAATAATCAGAAGTTTTAAATAACAAAATTTGCTTGAAAATGCTATATTTAACTGAAAAAACTGTACCAGTAATTGGTCTAATTATAGGGTATTACTTTTAGGGAGAGAACAAGTGAGCATAAACACAAGTAAAAACTGGTATATATAAATACAATACAATAGAATACAATGCAATACAACGCAATACAATAAACCATGTTGGAAGAGACCTTCAAGATCATCGCATCCAACCCATCAACCAATCCAACCCTCCTAAACAACTAAACCATGGCACCAAGCACCCCATCAAGTCTCCTCCTGAACACTTCCAAATAAGGTGACTCCACCACCTCCATGGGCAGCCGATTCCAATGGACAATCACTCTCTCTGTATAGAACTTCTTCCTAACATCCAGCCTAAACCTCCCCCGGTGCAGCCTGAGACTGTGAGGAAGCTGGGAGTAGAAAATGTTAGTAACAGACATTTTCCTTACATTTTTGTACCAAGGCAATTCCCTAAGTACCAGTACCCTCTATAAGACTAGAGGAATATGGGTGCCTAAATGCTCACTCTGCATGGGCTGTTAGAGAGTCATAGCATGTCATTAAATATGCAGTTCTACCAGTCTTACCAGGCCATGTTTAATGAGAAAAAATGTTTCTCCACTTATCTGCACCTCAGTTCTTCAAATTTCTACCTGAGATCTTCTGTCAGCCACCTGTTAGTCAAGGAAAACAAACATGAAAAAAAATCCATTAGACGCAAAGCTTCATGTAAGTAAATTTTTTTATTAGTTATTCCCAGATCACAAGTGGCATATTGATACCTTATTCCTACTACTAGTCAAGGCAATTTTTATTTTATTTTTTAAATTTTGGCCATATTAACATTTCTCACATAAATTCCATATTTATAACTTTTTTATTTTCAAAAAGTGAAGGTGTCCTGAAGGGGCAAAAAGCCTCAAAAATGTTCTGAGACAGACAATGAGGCAGGAGCCAGTAGGTCTGGTTTTCAGGTTTTTCAGGTCTGGTTTTTCATTGCCCAGGCTTGTCTGAACATGTCCTGGAGCCCAAGTGGGCCAGGTGGGTGTGCCTTTGGCCACATTTGGAGAAAAATCCTTTCTATAGGTTACAGTGTCAGGGTTTTATCCCTCAATCTGTGTTGTCACTGGCCATTATTGTCTCCAGAAATCTGTAAGTACCAGCCCAAAGAGCCAGAGCCTTGCCTTGCAATTGTCCACACTCTGGAAGGAATCACAAGCCTTGCTTGGAAGCTGAACTGTGTTTCAGTTTACCCAGACAGGACTACAAAGACCCCCTGACTGTCTTAGCATTGTAAAGCCCAGGAACAGGCAGACGCATCTTGCCGGGCTGAAAGGCAAACCCCCAGGACAGTTTTGTTTTACTGGGAGAGGCGACAAGTGCAGCTGCGAAGAATTGCAGCAGAGGAACTTCTTTTCTACAAAGCTTTCAGCTACAAAGCCTTCAGAAGTAAATCCTGTCTCACCAACAAGCTGCTTAGACCAACAGAAAGTGAAACTGTGCTCCTGCAGCTTCTACGTGGTCGATGCCATTTTGGTTTTGTTTAAATCGTCCAGTGTGCCATGAGGTATCAGGATCAGTGAGTAATTACAAAACCTGATTTTTATAAGCATCTATTGAAGGTCTGTTGCCCTAGGGAATTCTGGAGTTTCCCCTCCCCATGTGGGCAATCGCCAGCTTCATTACTGATCTTCTTTTTCTTTACAGGTTAAAGTGCTGTTTGTCATTTCTGGATTTTTGTACATACTGTTTAAATTGTTACTTGTTTCTGCTGATGAGGTATCTGTTCCACAACCAAATGTTTCAAACCAGTAAATAGGTTTTATTAATATTTTTGTGGGATTTTTATTATTAACAAAGTTATTAATATTTTAATTAACGATTCCACTTACTGAATATTAAATAACCTTTTACCGATCATAACAGAAGGTGGTTTGGGTTTTTTTTAGTAATTAATAGTAGATTTTGTGAGCTAATTATAGTTCTCCTCGATTACTTTTGCTCAGCACCAAATTGGAAAAAGAGCCTCTGTATTGATGTTATGTGCCAAGTGGATAATACTTCTTAAAAAAGGTACATTCTCTTGTTCTTGTGTGTGGAAGGATGATTCAAAATTATTTCATTGTATATCAAAGCCTTTGCTCTGTCTTTAGATCTTTATCAAATGCTTTTGTGAGAGACTTTTAGAAGGTTCTGACTTTAGGGAAGGTAATAAGATGGTTCCCTTTGAAGAAAACCTAAACTCACAAATGAAAGAGTACGCGCTTTTGAAATACTGTAAGAAGAGTTTTTATACTGATAAAGAGGACTGTTCAGGAAGAATCTGATCTGCTTAGGAACAATTATCTTCTAACAGTTTAAACAACATCATTTACAGAAGAATAGTTTAAAAAATAGCCATCTATTTTATGGTTATAAGGCTACAGAACTCTTCAATATGGCAGAGGTCTCATTTCTCAGAGCTAGAGACCATGCCTGCAGTAGTCATAGCATGTTTGTTGAATTAAAGGTATTTAATTTATGAAAATGAACTTTATCACAACATGCACTTCTGTTAGGGGAACAGTAATGCATAAAGAGTCAACTCAGTATTTTTCAGCTATTGGATAGGAGGTAAAAAGAATGGGCAGATCTGGCAATAAAAAACAGATGTTTTTGTTGCCTTTAGTTCCCAGGATCACAGGGGATGTTAGGGGTTGAAAGGGACCTCTGAAGATCATCAAATCTAACCCTCCTGCCAGAGCAGGATCATAGAATCTAAACACAGGCCACACATGAATACATCCAAATGGGTCTTGAAAGTCTCCATAGAAGGAGACTCCACAACCTCTCTGGGGAGCCTCTTCCAGTTGAGGTGGAACTTTCTGTACTGTAGTTTACATCAATTACCCCTTGTCCTGTCCAGAGAGAAGAGGCTGTCTCTTCCTTCTTGACACCCAGCCCTCAGATATTTATAAACATTAATTAAATCCCCTCTCAGTCTTCTCTTCTACAGACTAAAAAGACCCAGGGCTCTCAGCCTCTCCTCACAGTGCACATGCTCCAGTCCTTTAATCATCCTTGTAGCCCTCTGTTAGACTCTCTTGAGTATCTCTTGAACTGGGAGCTCAGAACTGGATGCAGTATTCCAGGTGGGGCCTCACCCAGGCAGAGCAGAGCGGGAAGAGAACCTCCCTCCATCTGCTGGACACACCCCTCTTAATGCACCCCAGGATACCATTGGCCCTCTTGGCCACAAGGGCACATTGCTGTCCCATGGATCACTTGTTATCCACCAGGACTCCCAGGTCCTTCTCCACACGGCTGCTCTCTAGCAGATTGCCTCCTAACCTGTACTGGTGCAGTTTATTTTTCCTTCCCAGGTGCGGGACTCTCCACTTATCCTTGTTGAACCTCATTTGGTTCCTCTCTGCCCAGCTCTCCAGTCTGGCCAAGTCTCGCTGAATGTCCACACAGCCTTCAGGTGTATCAGCCAAGCCTCCCAGTTTGGTATCGTCAGCAAATTTGCTGAGCAGACACTCTGTCCCCTGATGAATGTCATTGACAAAGATGCTGAACAGGTCTGGACCCAGCACTGATCCCTGGGGGACTCCAGTAGTTACAGCTCTACAGCTGAACAGAGGAGATAACATCTCATTTTAATCCATCTGAAGCGGTGGTACTATGCCTTGAAATGAGACAAAGTTTTTGTGTGTTTAGAGTATAACTGGAGGTATGGAAACAGCAAAACTCACCTGAAGCAAACAAAAAGAAACCAAATTAAACTCTCCTTCCAAAACATGACAAAATAAATAAATCAAACCCCCCCAAGCTTCTACTTAGGAAAAATACAAGATTCATGTGGATATTGTGAAGATACCCTTGCCCTGAAAATCCTTTAAACCTATTTGGTCTAATTTTTGTTTTTGTTGTTGTTGTTGCTTATTTATTTTTTTAAAAAATATTCTCTGTGTATTTTTTTATCACTAATGTTCAAGGAATGCATCTTCAGTGGTTTGTTAGTGATGTGAACTATGGGCTTTATATATGAAAAATATGGGCTATATATTGCGGTTCTTTGCAGGAGCATGGCCTAGAGAGATCTTCCTCAGAGATACCATGGGAAGGCAATTTGTTTGTATCATTTTTTTCTTTGTTTGAGCCAGCATTTGGCATTAGCTTAAACTATACTGAAGTAAATCATCCTTGAGAGAAATATGACTCTACAGAGATTTCCAGAAGTTCAAACAGATGCCTTTAAAAATTTCATGTAGTGAAGGCTTTAGTAGCTCAAGAAGAGTTCTAAATCTGAGATACAGCTATCAGATAAAAAGGAATTTGGCTCAAATGGAGACCAAGAACAACATAAGAACACAGATCTGGGATACAGGTTAATAAAATATATCAGAACCTGAAAAAAAGAGTTTAACTGCCTTAAAAGATGACTGCCTGCAGGAATAATAAAGCTCCTTACATTTGAAGTAAAATGGAAAGTTTTTGCAAGTGTAATTAAAATTATGATTTACCTTTAAAAATTTGTCCCAGCAAGGATGTTAAGCATTTGTTTCACTTTGAATCAGTGAATAATTACATTCACTTTTATGGATTGAGGCCAAAGAATAATCATGTGGAATTCAATGCAACAGATAGTATGGCATAATTCCCACAATTGCACATACTTTAGATGATAACTAGTTTTGCCTTCATCTGCTCATTTTTTTCTCCTGAAAAGCAGCTGCTATGTTTTTGTTTTCATCTCACCTCCATTTTATATGGTGTTAGTTTTCTTGCTGCTTGTCTTCTGACCAGTGTGTTTTGAGACTAGGTGACACACAATCACTTTTGGTATTTCGTTTGAAGTGATGTCCATATCTGTCTGAAAGCTTTATTCTGAAATGTGATGTCAATGTACTTTGATTCGAGTATATTTGTATTTCAAACCATTAGTAGTTGATGCTTCATTTTTGTCGTCTGAGATTAGAAAAAGGTAAAATGGAAAATAACCTTCTCAAAGCCAAAGAGAATACAAATATTTTCAGGGCTCTTCCCACAAGTATGTGTAAATAACATTTTAATATATATTAACAAATGCTTCTCTTACAAATAAAAATAATTATAAAAATTCCAGCTTTATGAGTAGTTCTCATGCATCATGTTTTATGAAATGTCATTCTTTATACATAACATGATTTAATCAGTTTGAGGACCTTGCCATCTGTGCTACGGAAAAATGCTTTAATTTCTCTTAATTATTCTTGTGATTCACGATTTATAACCTTTATCAGGGGCAAAAAATAAATGCCAGTTCTTCCAAGAACAAAATATGAACAGGGAAAATGCAGAACCTGTACAGTGGTATTAAGAGAACCAATGTCCTGAAATGAGAGGATGAGCAGAGGCACCAGAAAGGAAATGTACTGCATTCAATATGACCGTTGGTGTGGTTTTGTTACATACTGCAGTGAATAAATATCCTTGTAATTAAGCAGGAATACCACAAACTGTTTAGGTGGAAATGTGAGGTCATGATTTGAGATATCATTGGAAAAACTAAGAACTACCAGAAAGGCATTGCCCCTTTTTTTCTAGGGCAACATGCTGGGGACTGTCTGGCAGCTGCTTAGAGTGATGATGTGATTTTTAAGAAGTATCTTCCTCACAGCAAGACAGTCTGCAGCAGAAACAAAGCAAAATCTCCATGTTAAATGTGTTCTATTTAGAAAAGAGACAGACTGTGGAGGAGATGACCAAGGCACAGGAAAATCAAAACAGAGGAGGCTAAATGGGTGTTAGTTGCGGCAATGAAAAGTGTGTTGTTTTCTTCCTACACAGATAAAGCAGGACATTATGGGTGGTATCACACAATCACAGGATATTAGGGGTTGAAAGGGATCTCTGAAGATTATCGAATCCAACCCTCCTGCCAGAGCAGGACCATAGAATCTCAACACAGGCCACACATGAATGCATCCAGATGGGTATTGAAAGTCTCCATAGAAGGAGACTCCACAACCTCCCCGGGGAACCTCTTCTAGTTGAGGTGGAACTTTCTGTACTATAGTTTACATCAGTTACCCCTTGTCCTATCCAGAGAGAAGAGGCTGTCTCTTCCTTTTTGACATCCAGCCCTCAGATATTTATAAACATTAATTAAATCCCCTCTCAGTCTTCTCTTCTACAGACTAAAAAGCCCCAGGGCTCTCAGCTTCTCACAGTGCACATGTTCCAGTCCTTTAATCATCCTCGTAGCCCTCTGTGTTGTAGTATGGGTGTAGGTGTTCGATCACCCTAGAGCACAGCTTCTAAGCCAAGATTTTAGCAGGCAAAGACATTTATTACATTACACAGAAGTTATATAGTCTATCAGAAGGCACGTGTCACATCTTAATTGGTTATTTTCTACTGGCACATGTGTAATTAAGGCATACAATAAGTTAAAATAACAAAACAGTATTCTAACACATCCAACCAAATTGTGCCAAGTTTCTCCCTTCAGTTACAAGATGTTTACATTCTTTTCTATGCCAGAGACCATACATAACCTTCTCTAATTCGGGCAAAGGCAAATCTTCCCCTACATTTCCCTCTTTCTTTCTCTCAGTTACTGATAATGTTTGCATTCCTAACTCAAGGGCAAAACATAGCTGTTCAAAAGCTATCAAAACCCAAGTATTGTCCTACATAAAGGCACCTGAGGGGCTGGGGAAATAACTGAAGCAGTAACCCTGAGCTAGAATCTGAGCAAGATTGTATGGTCCTGCTCTGGCAGGGTGGGGGTTGGACTCGATGATCTCTTTGGGTCCCTTTCAACCCCTGACGTCCTGTGATCCTGCCACACTGGGTAGGAACTTGTTGCCATTCCCCACTGTTGACAGGGTGGGGGGAGGTGGGCAAGGCAGGAGTTCGTTTGTTGCCTTGACCATGGCTTGCCTCCAGTCCCTACTTTCTCTTAGGTTACTGCTCATGTGGACTTGCAGAGTTAGTCTTACCCTATTCTTGTACTATTTTATCCTTAATTAGTGTGTCAGTCAATAGTCTTCAGAACATAGAGATTTAGCTTATGAATTTATAGTTTGCATGACACTCTTTATTGCATTTTTGAAACGAAGTCCCTAATTATAATTCTCCAATTTATGTGAAAATTCAGTTTTCATAGATGCAGCACAAAGCCTAACTGTGCCTGTGTCGCCACTGCTTAACATTGTTCTTTTCTGAAATGTCAAATGCCTTCTGTGTCTCAAATTGTCTCAAATTTTCTTCCTTGTTATTTAATTGTTCTTCAGGACAATATTCCTTAGAGATTTACTTATCGTTCATGGTAAAATGAGCATTATGGGTAGGAACAACTTTATTCCTTATTTTTAATTTCTGCTTTAATGAATGTTTCTATCTCACATGGCAGCTTTAAAACCTTCTCTTTTCAAATGTATTTCTAAAATTTTGCTTTGATATGAAGTCCTTTCTACTTTATTTCCACTTTGTCATAACTTTATCATATTTTTCCAGATCTGGTTTGTAATTCTAAGATTAGCAGTAGTAAAATAAAATACAATAAATGTTTATTGGTATTTGAATAAAGTTCACAAAAAAAACCCAACAGTTAAGTAATACTTTTTTTATACTGGCTATTTTTTAATTAACCTTTTTTTTAATGACTATTTTGAAGTTTCAAGTCAAGTCAGGCAAAAGCCTTTCCCCTCCAAATCTAATCACTAAATATTATGAAGTCTGTTTTAGAGATATGCCATCTGTTTTGTACTGGATATATATTGTTGATTTTTTTTTATGAAGGGTTCGTATCCCTTTCCCTAAAATGAAAACTAAAGAAAATTTTGAAAATGCTGAAATGTCAGTTTGACTATTCTGGCCCCAAAATAAAAGATTACATCCAAAATAATTTAATATGTAATTGTGGTGGTTTAGGCTGGGTGCTGGCCAGGATGCCACTGCACAGACCACACCTGGGGGGTGTCCCAAAAGGGTCCAGCCCACTGGGTGGTCACAGGTGACCAGGTATTTCACCCACAATTCCCTGCTCCTCTATAAAACATCCACGTGGGGTCTTCACTTCCTCTATCATCCCCCGCTGCTGCCTAGGTAGAATGGTGTCAGCTGCCACCCTTGGGTCTGCCCAGACCCAAGGCTGGGTTGAGGGGGGAGGGGGGAAGAAAGAGCCCTGGGGGGGGTTTGGTTGTACCCCCAGGTGGGGATGGGATGTTCTTGGGTATGTTTTGGGATATCTCTCTCTCTTTGTCACGGTGCTTGTGGTTCTCTGTAAAACTTTGTTATTTTATTTGTTTTTCCATTTAACCTTTCCACCATTTCTTTTGCAGTCCTTTTGTCTGAGTCATTATTTTTGCCTGTGGGGGGAGAATTGGCCTCCCAAACCATGATAGTAATTCAAACATTATTAAAGCTATGATATAGGTACGTTGAAGTTTGCTTTGAAAGACAAAACCCCAGTATTTTTGTCATTCTTTTGCAGTACCTTTTTCTTGCCCATAGAACTCTGTCATCTGCTGTCCTTTAATCCTCTATTCTTTTTCTTAAGAAGCCTTTCCTCTTTATCACTGTGGTCTTGAAAAAAAACTGTTTTAGTTTTGATTTACAAATAATCTTAACTTCTATTTTGGAGGTGAAAATAATGCATATATGTTATTTGTAATGTTTATGTCTCTTTCTGATATCAAGACATGTACTTCTTGTGGCCAAGAAGGCTAATGCCATTCTGGGATGTATTAGAAGGGGTGTGGTTAGCAGATTGAGAGAGGTTCTCCTCCCCCTCTGCTCAGCCCTGGTGAGACCACATCTCAAATATTATGTCTAGTTCTGGGCTCCTCAGTTCGAGAACGACAGGTAACTGCTTGAAAGAGTCCAGCACAGAGCCACAAAAATGATTAAAGGAGTGGAACATCTTCCTTATGAGAAGAGACTGAGGGAGCTGAGACCCTTTAGTTTGGAGAAGAGGAGACTAAGGGATGACCTCATTAATGTTTATAAATATGTAAAGGGTGAGTGCCAAGAGGATGGAGTCAGGCTCTTCTCAGTGATGCTCAATGATGGAACAAGGGGCAATGGGTAGAAGCTGAGGCATAGGAAGCTCCATGGAAACATGAGGAAAAAAATTTTCATTGTGAGGGTGACAGAACACTGGAACAGGCTGCCCAAGGGGGTTGTGGAGTGTCCATCTCTGGAGATACTCAAAACCCACCTGGATAAGAGTATTTTCGGTGTGTTATGCCAGAGTTGCAAGTTTCTGGAAAGAGACTTTTACTGGGCAATACACATCAAAATAATTGATGTCTCAAATAAGGTTAAGTTACAAAAATCAAACCAGATTAAAATATTTTGAACTTTTACAATTTCTATGCTTTGCTACAGGGCACTTAAGCTAGAAGGCTCAGTGACTGATGCAAAAATTCATGGACACACAGGAAAAATCCAGGAGAGAGCTAATTTTGGATGGGAGTAGCACAGAGGACTTTCACAGGATGCTTTTTACTTTTAAAATGGGGCCATCTTTCCCTATCTCATTCTGTGCATGTTGACATAGAAGGACAACCTATGCCTTTCCCTTGGCTGCTGCCTTTGAGAGGGAAAATGCATGTGGAAACATTATGACCCTCATTGTGGGTCACAATGAGGAGATTCCAATATGAATATTGTTCACTTTAAGACTAAGTGAAAAACAACATCTTCTAGTCATCAGCAAGTCTTTGTTTTCTAACAATCCCTGTGCTAAAGTTTACTATTATAATTGTTATTGGTAATACTGTAATTTTTATTTTTAAGGCACATGAAGGTGATACCAGTCCTGATAAGTTTGGGGAATGAAACAAACATCAGGTTAAAGGAGGAACTATATGGGTTGTGAAAATTCAAGTGATAAATCTGCCCAGATTTGTGTTTTAATGATAAGACAGGAAACAAATGCCAGGACTGTGATCATTCCATCTTTCATCTGTGTACTTTTGTTATGTATGTAGCACCCACTTGTCACCTAGTGTGGTGTATAATTAAAAAGATGAGCCTGAATAAAAGAAGTTTTACTGCCATTTTTAAAATATCCATTTCCAATCTAATTTCCTTTACTGATACACTATTTGGTCTGGAGATTAATTTCGTGTTGGTTTCATTGTCATAATAGTGAAAAGGAAAGTGTGTGGTTGTGAAGATAATGTGGTACATGTGTAGAAGGTTAAAGAAATCACAGATTAACATTCCAGCAGATGATTTCCCCAGGGGCTACTCTTGAAAGTATCAAAGGCCAAAGACCATGACATTGATAATGGGTCTAATATTGTTGGCAAAATAGCTGCTTGAATTTGTCAGTTGTGGGGGTAATAGTTTTTCTGTGTTTTTTTTAATTGGTTTGGTTTGTTTTTTTCATTTAGGTATTGAAATCTACTGTGATCACTGAAAAATTAGTTCCATTAGACTAATTAGTCTAATTATACAGGTAACAATGGTGATTAAACCAATCAACTGTCCTTCAGTACATCATTCTATTAAAATGAAGGAAAGTAAAGATTAACTCAAGATATTTTCTTTGTGGTGCAAAATTTTGGCATGGAAAAGTTCAAAACTTTTTTTTACTTTTTTTATTGAAGGCAGTGCACAATGGATGTTGTGCTTCATTTCTATCACAAAAAGTCTAAAATGTGAGAGGTCTGTGTGGATAAACAGAGCTCCTAGATTAACCCAAACACAGCATGAAAGCCTAAAGAAGATGGAAACAAGGATTAAATTACCTGTCTGAGTGTCCTGAGATGAAGTTAAGAAATCTAAATTCCACATGGAATTGAATCTGGCCAAGGACAAACACTACATGAAGTGCTTCTGTAAATACATGGGTGACGAAAGTAAGACTGGGCAAAATGTGGGCCTTTTGCTCAATGAGAAACAGGACATAATTACAAAAGACATGGAAAAGGGTGAAGTATTGAATGCCTTCTTCATCTTGGTTTTACTAGTAAGACTAGCCTCCAGAAATCCCAGGTCCCTACACCAGGTAGAAATGCTGCAGCAAGGAAGATGCACCCTTGGTGGAAGAGGATCAGGTCAGAGTACACTTCAAGTCCATGTGCCCTGATGGGATACACTCATGAGAAGAGCTACCTGAAGTTGGAAGAACTACCTGAAGACTAGAGGAAAGTAGATGTCATCCCCATTTTCAAGAAGGACAGCTAGGAGGATGCAGGAATGACAAGCCAATTAGCTTCACCTTCATCTCTGGCAAGGTGATGGAGAACCTAAGCCTGGAAACTATTTCCAGGCACAAGGACAACAAAATCATCAGGAGTAGTCTACATGTCTTCAAAAAGGGGATGAGCCATAAAGATGATAAAGGGGCCAAAACATCTCTTACATATCAGGAAAGACTTAGAGAGATGGGACTGTTAAACATGGATAAAGGAAAGCTCAGGACAATCTCATCAATCTCAACACTTGAACACATCCAGAGAAGGGCAATGAGGCTGGTGAGAGGCCTTGAGCACCAGTCCTATGAGAAGAGGTTGAAGGAGCTGGGGTTGTTTAGCCTGGAGAAAAGGAGGCTCAGGGGAGACTTTATTGCTCTCTACAACTACCTGAAAGGAGGTTGTAACCAGGTGGGGGTTGGTCTCTTCTCCCAGGCAACCAGCACCAGAACAAGAGGACACAGTCTCAAGCTGCACCAGGGGAAGTTTAAGCTCGAGGTGAGGAGAAAGTTCTTCACTGAGAGAGTTGTTCGCCATTGAAATACGCTGCCCAGGGAGGTGGTGGAGACACCGTCCCTGGAGGTATTCAAAGAAGTATTGGATGTGGCACTTGAAACCATGGTTTAGTTGTCACGAGGTGTCAGGTATCAGGGTGGACTTGGTGATCTCTGAGGTCTTTTCCAACCTGGCCAATTCTATGTATAGGGTATGAAAGGAAGAGGATGGAGACAGGCAAGGTAGCTGGAGACAGGCAAGGTGGCTGGAGACAGGCTCTCTTCAGTGGTGACCGGACCAGAGGCAGTGAGTGAAAGATAAAACTCAGAAGGCTCCATATGAACACTGAGAAACCTTCCCTGTGACAATGCTGGCTCAGTTTTGCCAGGATTGTTGTGGAATCTCCATCCTTGGAGATATTCAAAGCTATCCTGTGGTCCTGTGCAACCAGCTCTAGCTGGCCCTGTTGCAGTAGAAGGTTGGACCAACAGAGGTCCCTGCTAACCTTAACCATTTTGATGTTCTGTGACTATAATTCTGTGAAATTACTTTATTTGAACAAAAAAATAATTTTGAAAGTGCTCCAGTGTCAAAAGCCACTGGTAAAAATAGCTTTCTGGGTTTTAAATTGTGTGGGCCTTCTTGGTGAGTAAAAAGACATTTCTTCTCTCAACCAGCCTCACCAAACCAAGGCAGAGGTCTGCAATTCAAGATGAACGCTTTAGTAGTAAAAAAGGCATTTGAGAATGATTGAGGCTAGAAACTACTAATGGACTTTTTTAATTAGGTTAAGGTACCAAGATGAAAGAGTCAGCCCTTTTCATGCTCCCAGCTGTTTTCACTATGTGTGGTATTTCCTTCCCCCGTGGAGGGGATGTAGGTGTGCCTAACCAATACCTCATTATACAGAAAGAGAAAAACTAATTCTCATTTTGTTTCAATATATGATCTACGGGCTGTGGTGAGCAGTACTAACATGCTCAAATAGCCCAAAGCTAGTAGTTTAATAGATTTCATGACTACTTGATGAGTCTGAACACAAAGGAGGGGCCAGGGGACTCTAGTCAGAAATAGCAGGAGGAAAATGAAACCAGGGCATACAATGAACCAGAGGTTTTCTCCTGTTTCTTAAAATATTGGCATGTCTGCTCCATAGAAAGTACTATTTCTTTTAAAGCTTCTAGAAGTACTCTTATAAAAATTCAAAACACAACCACAAATCATTTATAGGAGACAAAAAACACAATAAGTAGTGTCAGCACAGAGGGATATATTTCACTTGGCTCTGCCAGGAGGAATTATGTTGGGCTGTGATGAGTGGAATATAAAGTAACATAAGTTGCCTGTTGACAACAGGGTTTAAAACTATAAAATGTAAAACCAATATATTTCCTTCACAATATCAAACAGCTGGGGTCTTTTATACCTAGTAGCAGAATACCATGTCATTTTTCACAGACCTATAATTCCATAAGCCTGTTTAAGTACATGCTGTTATTTATTTTGTTTTCTTATGGTTTCAAGTATTATATAGACTGCAAATGCACTGAGATGCAAATATAACAATAGCAGTCAACATTTTGTTGAGAGCTGCTATCATAGATGATTTTTTTGTATTTACTTTGGGCTAGTCATTAACAGGATTTCATTTAATATACCAAAATAGTTAGCAATAGTACCATCCTCTTATGAAGCATCACTCAGATAAAAATTCCTGCAGGAATCTTATTCATATTACTTAAAAATCTAATTATAAAAATAAGTCTTTATGAGGAATTGACAACAGGCAAGAGCTAATACAAACTTTTCAAGTGACAGATGGTAATAAGCATGTCAGACAGTTAGATGATGGTTTATGTGCTAGACGTTATAGGTGTTGTAACTATTGACCCATGTTAATGCAGATACTCTGGCAAATAAAATGCAGGAAACAAAGCTACCTTGAATGACTCTTATCCCATAATATTTGCCAGTCAGCAGCAGGTTGTAGTCAGTTGTCAGATTTCAAACCTTTACCACCCTGTTTTTCCCCCTTGGTTCCTCTTTTACCTACTTTGCCATCCCTATTGCTATTCACTCAGTATGCCCATTTGTTACCACTCATGTTTCTGGTAGGGAGCCTGATTCTGATGACTAGAGCTATTAGGGTCAAGAGGAAGCAGAGGTACTACAGAAGGTATTTATCTCTTCTAACAAGAGATGAATCAGTCTTTCATCTTCAAGGCACACTAAAGGCCTTGTAGAGAAAGGATGACAAAAGAAAATAAGCACCAGTGATAGGAAAGGTAGTAGGGATAGTTGTGGGGTATTTAATCCATATAAAATGAACCCATTGCCCATAATTGTAACACTAGGGGACAACTAATAATCCATAATCTGGAAACCTGTGATTCAAGTGCAGAGGAAATACATGGGAATGGCAAATGCATTTGAAAAAAAATCAGTCTTGGTTTGTGCAGTGTTTAGCTTCACAAATATTTCAAAAAGAGCAATTTTTTTCCATGTTTCATAGTAATCGCACTGGGATATGTCATTAGGACACTGCCATTGTACTGGTTCTACACAGTCTTGCTTTCTGCCATGTTGTTTTGTGTGGAATAAAGCTGACATGGCTTTAAAGTCATTGCCAGCTATGGGAAGTATGCTTGCACTGGAGAAATTGGCTAAGTGAACACCATGGGTTCAGCTAGCTGAACCAGATAATAGTATTCAATACCATGCTGATGTCATGCCAACTTTATGATGAAAGCCAACTTCAAAACAGAGCAAAAGATGATATGGGGTGGAGTTCAGACTGTAATATGAGATGCTTCCTGTTTCTGGGAGCTTCTTCCCATTTATGGCCTGCATGTTTCTGCTCTTTGCTGGCTACTGGGTTGAATGTTGCCCTCTTGTTTTTGCTGGCTTGGCTTGTTTTCTTGGCTTGTTTTCTTGTATGCACAATACATTGTACTATTCCATTAAACTCTCCTTATTTTAACCCACAGGATGTTTTGTGTAGCTTTCATTCCTGTGTGTGAGAGTCTTGCTTGTTAGAGCAAGCTATCTTAAACCAGGACAGTGAACCAAGAGGATTACAACATATCTGCAGTAGTTATGATGGGGTGATTAGGACACTCTCTGGCCACACCTGTCCTAGTCAGTCTGTGTTCGTCTCAAAACCTATCTTTCCAGGAGAGAAAGTGATTGATGACTACCTATCAAAGTTACATTTTTTTTAATTGGCCATCTCCATCAGGAAGTTGTAGGATGGACAATGGGGTGGTGAAGATGTGGATGGCATTTATAAGGCATGTTTTAGTTTTTGTGGTAAAGGGTGCCTGTGCCCAGAACTACACCCCAAATATTGCCAAAACTTGTCCCCACATATTTTGCTTAGACTCCCCCTTCCTCCTCCTTTCTGGAGTGGGTACTCAGTCCAGAGCCGAGTAAACAAAAGGGCCAGGAGTCAACAAGCCAGGGTAAACAACCCAACCTGCCTCTTTGGGGACAAACAGATCATGCACCCACCATGTGGGATGCTCGAGTTTCATCCAAATATGGGCATAATTCTAGCCATATGCTTTGCTATTGACTAATGAGGTGTTCACCAACTTTGACTTTTGACTAAATCCAAGCCTCAAGCAATTTATAAATATTACTGAAACTGTAAACAACTTGCTCTTTTTGCTCTCGCTATTTAAGCTCTTTTGTGCTCTCTTGTGCTGTATACGTGCTCTGCCTTCATGCATGTGTTCTGCCTTTCTCTACAGTCTGGAGAGAAGCCTGCTGCCTGGGAAGAGACATCGTGCCTCAGTTTACCCAGAAACCAGCAAAGAGTCCTTTGCATAAGCTTCACTGAAACTACAGTTTAGCATCACACCTCAGTCCCTCCTGAAGGGACATGGGACACCCATTGGTAAGCCTTGCCAACCACGGAGAACTTGCCTGAATCCTTTTTGGCAGTTCAAACAGTGTCTAATAAAGCCACAGACCTGTAAGCCAATAGCTGGCCCATAAGCCTGCCACTCCACAGCCCTCTAAGCTAAGTGACAGGGTGATTCAGAGCACTGTCTGTGCTCTGCCAGGACTGCCTATGAGTGCCCCAGACAGCTTCACAAAGGACTGCCCTGTAACCTTAGAATCAGGAAAGCAGTCGCTGAGAATTGGCAGTACTTGCTCATTTCCAAGCCAGAAGGAAAGCCACTCTGTGCCCCCCACTCCCTGCTCTCAATCTGCTTCAGGAGGGGAACTGTTCCCCCACCACATCTTGCAGACTCCACAACACTGCCAGCACTGAGGGAGAGGCCCAAGAGCCTGTTGCAGGCTAACCAGTCCATGCCACACCACCTGCAGCAGTGGAAGAAAGCTGCTTCCACCATGTCTGGAAGGGACTGCCCCCCTAGCGCCAGTCTTGGCCCTACCAGGTCCCTGAGAGCCTTGGAGCCAGCCACAGCAAGCAGTATACCAGCAACTTAGCAACAAGTCTTTCATCAAGTGAAACTGTATCTCTTTTCAATGTTCATGTGTTTCACCAGTTTTGGTTCTGTTTAAAATCTCTGTGTGGTACTGCAACTTGCAGTTTATTATGCAGCATCCTGGAATGCCTGGAGTTATAATTTGTGAGGATGAATTAGTTTAAGATTCTTTGAAATGTTCCTTTAAGATTGTATGCACTCTACCTAGCCATACTGCTGTAATTCAGCTGCCAAGCATCTTGTGTCCCAGTCTGGTGGACAAGCAGCAGAATTGTGCCTTTGGTTCTTACTGAGCAACTGTTTTGAATTTTTCTAATTTGCTTGAAAAGTGTCAAACTGTACCAGTTTATGGAGAATATATCCACAACTGTGCACTAGAATCTTCATGTATATACTGTTTACAGGTTATAAATAATTTTTATATTAATAAATAATCATTATGATTGTTATTATTTGCATAATTCCATAAGTAATGACCATAATAATAACCATAATAATAACCATTGAGCCAGCAGTGTGCCCAGGTGGCCAAGAAGGCCAATGGCATCCTGGCCTGCATTAGGAATAGTGTGGCCAGAAGGAGCAGCAGAGTCATTGTGCCCCTGTACTCTGCATTGGTTAAGCCACACCTTGAGTACTGTGTCCAGCTCTGGGCCCCTCAGTTTAAGAAGGACATTGAGACACTTGAATGCGTCCAGAGAAGGGCAACAAGGCTGGTGAGAGGCCTTGAGCACAAGCCCTATGAGGAGAGGCTGAGGGAGCTGGGATTGTTTAACCTGGAGAAGAGGAGGCTCAGGGGAGACCTCATTGCTCTCTACAACTACCTGAAAGGTGGTTGTAGCCAGGAAGGGGTTGGTCTCTTCTCTCTAGCAACCAGCACCAGAACAAGAGGACACAGTCTCAAGCAGCACCAGGGGAAGTTTAAGCTCGAGGTGAGGAGAAAGTTCTTCACTGAGAGAGTGATTTGCCATTGGAATGGGCTGCCCAGGGAGGTGGTGGAGTCACCATCCCTGGAGGTGTTCAAGAGGGGATTGGATGTGGCACTTGATGCCATGGTCTAGTCATGAGGTCTGTGGTGACAGGTTGGACTTGATGATCTTTGAGGTCTCTTCCAACCTTGGTGATACTGTGATAACTACCACAGTTGTGTAAAACCACTTTGAGTAGATTCAACACTTGTACAGCCTGAGATATGCCTCAGCTGTTAGTGGAAAATGAAGGGCTATTTCCAAAACAAGCTTAAGGTAGTCATAATGCAGGTGGCAATGCCTCGGTCTTGTGACATAGCTTATGAAATTGTATAACATATCCAAGTATCAGTATGGGATTTCATTTTTCAGTCCTTTGATTTCTTTCAAAAATAGAAGAACAAAATTTATTCCCTCTGAATTATCATAATGATGCATCCCTCTTATTATTTTCCCTTATTGTTCATTACCCTTGCTGCACATGACTGAATATCTTGTTGGGAGAGAAGAGAGGTCATTTAGATCTGTAGTGGGGATAAAGAAATATAATAGTAATTGCTTGCTACAGCATAGTGTAGTATAAAAGATACATTGGCAGAATATGTTCCCTTTCAGAAGAGTTTAAGTAAGTCTCTTGCTGGAAAGGCACTTCCCTTTGTGATCAAACTGTGGGAAGGAAAAAAATGTTCATCCCACAACATGTCCAGTTCAGTGTTCAGACTGAGTGTTCAGACAAAGTATTATCAAAGTCACCTGCCTCCGAGGTGGGGACTCTAATCACTAAGCTAGTGATTGTTTCAGGCTAAATGAGGTCTTTGTGGATGTGAAGTATTACTTCCCAGTTTCTCTAAAAAAAAAATAAAAATCTGTATCTCTCTATATATTTCTATCTCTATATATCTCTATGTCTGTATTTAAGAAACACACATAAATATATATCTATTTCTGAAAAATATGGGTTGCATTCTGATGTGAAACACGTTAGTGTCTCATGAGATGGAAAACCACTTCTTGTGAATAATGCTTAGGGATGAAATTCGTCCTCTGTTATTTTCCCTTCTTTGCCTGCTATGTTCAGGTAGATTTGGGCAGAATGAGCCAGCAAGGTGATGTCCACACTGATCTCAGCATTTCTGCTTTACCTGAGAAAGCTGTAGGCAAAAGGAGAGGAGTAAGATGCATTAACAGATTATCAAACCTAGTGAAATAGTAAGGAAATTAAATCTGGTTAGAGGAACAAGAACACATTGGCTGCAAAGGAAGAAGGATGGGTGGATGGGTAGAAAATAAAATTAATTGTGCCTAATGGGAGGTTGTACCCAACTGTATTAAGTGTGGAAGACCTGCTAAGGGTCTTTTTGCCACTATTCACTGCAGCAAAATACAGCTGCACTCACACATACAGCAATAAGATGTATTAATCTGGCATATTGGTATGCTCATCTTTGTTTTCTTCCTCTTCTGTCCTTACTAATGTTGTTAGTGTTATATATGCATTGGGATAACCCTATGTAACAGTTCTGGATGCTGCTCACTATCAGTGATCTGGATGGGGGATTAAGGGCACTGTCAGTAAGTTTGCAGATGACACCAAATTGGGTGTGAGCATTGATCTACTTGAAAATGGTAAGGCTTTTAAGAGGGATCTGTATGGACTGGATTGATGGACTGGCTTAAACTGTATGAGACTTAACAAGACAACTGGGGTACAACAACTCAAGGCAGGATGACAGGCTTGCAGAAGAGCAGATGGAAAGCGGAAAAGAATGTGGGGTGCTGATGCATAGCCAGCTGAACATGAAGGTCAGCAATATCTTAGTCTGTATTAGGAACAGTGTGGCCAGCAGGAGTATGTAAAAGATTGTCCTCCTGTACTCAGCACTGGTGAGACCACACCCTGACTACTGTGTTCAGTTTTGGAACCCTCACTACAAGAATCACAGAATGTGAGAGTTTCAAGGGAACCTCCAGAGATCATTGAGTCCAACCCCACTGCCAAAAGCAGGATCACCTAGGGTAGTCTGAAAAGGAATGCATTCAGGTGGATGAAAATCTCCAGAGAAGACTCCACAACCTCTCTGGGCAGCCTGTTCCAGTGCCCACTCACCCTTACTGTAAAGAAGTTTCTCCTCATGTTGAGGTGAAACCTCCCATGTTCAAGTTCATATGCATTCTTCCTTGTCTTATTACTGCGCACAATTGAAAGGATATTGGTCCCTTCCACTTGACACCTGCCCCTCATATATTTACAGACATTGATCAGATCTGCTCCCAGTCTTCTGTCTCATGATCAAACAGCCCCCAGGTCTCTCAGTCTCTCTTCATAGGGGAGATGCTCAAGTCCCCCTTCATGGCTCTCCATTGGATTCTTTTCAGCAGGTCTCTGTCCCTCTTGAATCAGGGAGCCCAAAACTGGACACTATTCCAGGTGTGGTCCCACCAGGCCAGAGTAGAGGGGGAGAAGAACCTGTCTAGACCTGCTGGACACACTTTTCTTGATGCACCCCAGGATACCATCAACCTTCTTGGCTACAAGGGCACATTGTTGCCCCATGGAGAACTTGCTCTCCACTAAGACTCCAAGGTCTTTCTCCATGGAGCTGCTTTCCAGCAGGGCAGCCCCTAACCTGTACTGGTGTCTGTTGTTATTCCTCTCCAGATGCAGGAACTTGCACTTGTCCTTATTGAAATTCATGATGTTTACCTGCACCCAGCTCTCCAGCCTGTCCATATCTCCTTGGATTGCAGCACAGCCTAACAGGAGGGTCAGCCACCCTTCCCTAACCCCAAGTTTTGTATCATCAGCAAACTTGCTAAGGGGTACTCTCAATCCCCTCCTCCAGGTCATTGTTGTCAATAAAGATGTTGAACAAAACTGGACCCAGTACTGATTCTTGGGGAACACCACTGGCCACAGGCCTCCAAGTTGACTCTGTGAGGTACTGGAGTGTATCCAAAGAAGGGCAACAAAGAGGACAAAGGGTCTGGAGAATATGTCTTATGAGGAGTGCTTGAAGGAGTTGGGCTTCTTTAGTCTGGAGATGAAAAGACTGAAGGGAGACCTTGCTCTCTACAACTACCTGAAATGAGGCTGTAGTGAAGTGGGTGTTGATGACTTCTCCCTAGTAACTAGCAATAGTACAAGAGGAAATGTGCTCAAGTTGTGGCAGAGGACATTTATATTGGATAATACAAAAAAAATTCTTTTCTGAAAGAATGGCCAAGCACTGGAACAAGCTATCCACAGAAGTGGTGGAGTAACAGTCCCTGGAGGTGCTAAAAAACTGTGTAGATGTGACACTCCAGGACATGGATTAGTGGTTATGGTAGTGTTGGGTTAATGATCTTAGAGCTCTTTTCCAATCTTAATGATTCTATTATTCTAAGATTCTAAAACTTTCAAAGAAAAAAAAGAAGCTTTATGTTTTCCTGTAGTGTGACAGAAGGTTACATGGAAAAATCAAGTACAAAGGATGTACTTAAGAAAAAAACGGTTTCCCTTCATTCACCATATCAGATCTGGTGTTAGTCGTATCTGGGCTTTTTGCATAAGACTTAATTACCTTTGGACCAGACAACTTGGATGTTCTTAATTTTTGCCTAAATTCATTCACCTGTGTCAAAGGTACTTGTACTTCATGCCATCAGTTAACTTTAGTCCTGTTCATATCCCATTGATAGCACAAATACCTGATTTCTTAATACTCCTTACTGATGAGTTCAGCTAGGACTGTATTTACACCCCTACAATATTGCCAGTGCCCATGAGCCAGCTGGTAATAAGGTTTTAGGAGCTGACGTGAACTAAGGATTCATGTGGACTACAGAAGAGGAGGCACTGTTTTCACCAGTGTGAGCCTGCAACAGGCAGACTTGACAGCATCTAAATGGCGATGGGGGACCATTGCCAAGTTTTCTTGGTACCATGTAAGCTATTGTGTTAAAAATGGTTGCCTTTATTGGCTGATAAGACTGTCAGTGTTGCAGACATTTTGATGAAAGCAGCTTTAAACTATTAAGCTGATGTTTTATTGCTCAAAGAATTTGCAGAGTGCTTAGAGTCTGGCCAAAGAAACAAATTCATTAAATCAACCGATGCACGGTGTAGTGTTCTAGTAATATGTTATACTTCCCTATACAGGACTTGCACCTCTCCTGAACACACTGACTCTTTTTAAAAGGGCATTCTTTCTAGGCTGTCAGTTGTGTTGTGTGCTACGTGTTGGCAATCAGCAATAGAGTGCAAAGAAATCAGAATAGAGCTAGTCAAAGGAAGAGACAAGGCCTGAGGATCATACTTCTGTTTTGCATATGTCCCTGGTGACTAAATCTGCTAGATATGGCTACAGACAAGAGCATTTCAGGTAAGTTAGTTTTAATTTTCTCCGACTTAGCTGGAGGAAGGATCTTAAGCAGCTTCTTCAGATTGAGAAGTAAGCAGATATGCCCTTCAATTATGTACCTTACTGAGCATCAACCATGGCGTGATATCCACTTGTGTGGTGCAGTTTTGCTTCCTGTTAATATTGCCTGGAACCGTGTTAGTTGCTTGCCACTGAAAAATCATCATTCCATTATGTAGAAGCTTGGATATAGATTTACATGTCAATATACAAGGGTTTCATAAGTGAAACTTTTTTTGTGTATGTAATTTGGTACTTGGAAATCGATCAAAACTGCTTGAAAAAATGCAGAGTAGTCTGTTTGAATTTATTTGGTTTGATTCAGGTGATAAGCTTTTTAACTAATCTATTTTCATTTATTTGTCACATGCTGGTAACACAAAATTGGCTCAGACTTTTTCAGAATCAGGGAAAGGATGAAAGGAAGGTTACACAGACTTGGTGAGAAGAGTGACAGGGGAAAAGGATTTAACTATCAGGTAGTAAATGGCCTTGAACAGAAAAAAAATTGCATTGAAATGAAGCATCTTCCCTTGGGAAAAGAAGATAGTCCGCTGGCTTGAAAACAAATTCTATGCCTCAGACTGTGATATCTTTCTTTTTCTTTTTCTTTTGCCTTGGGAAACTGCAAGGATAATTACTGTTTACCAAATAGCCTGTTAGCTGTCAGCAGCACCTGGAGAGGACAAAACCAAACCCATTTTTTGCAGATTCTCAATAGTGGCCAGTTGTTGAATCGAAAAGATGGGAATCATCAGATGTTGCTTATCAAACAAAGACATAGTTTTGATGCTCAGCACCTCAAAGGAAACTTAGGTTTTCAGTTCTTAGGATTCAAAAAGACCTTTGTTCCTTTGAAGTAATAGCAGGCTATGTGAAATGAATTTTAACCAGGACCTGCCAATATCTATCAGCTCATAGCATTTCATATAACAGATAGTAAGAACATGGAGAAAATGACTGCCTTGAGAAAGTAAAATCTGGGAGCAAAGCACAGTTTCCAGTATCCAGGTCAGATAAGTGCACTGAATGTCTTTTGAGTATTGGCAGTGCCTTCCACCAAAGAATAAAAAGTACAGACAAATCCTTTTATGTCTCTCCTTATAATGATCCTGTTCTTTGGAGGGTTTTTAAAATATTTGTCATTAAAACCCAAACAGAATGAATGTATTTAGAAAAAGAAATAAAAATTTTAGAATTAAAAAAATCAAACTATTAACTGTAATATTGTTGTAAATCTTCAGTTTCCTGATAAAACTAGCTGATGTATAAATAGAAAGCATGTTGTAGAAGTTAAACATAAAAATACAGAAGCCAGTTGTATAAATTAATAACTGTCAGTGCAGATACAGTTAAAATCAGGGTAACAGCAGAGACTGACTCAAGGAATAATCTGTGATTCTATTATTCTGGTTTTGCTTATGTTGCCTTAGTGTTCATCTTCTGTAACATGAAGTTGTGATGAATCTGGTAGGAAGATGTGCTTATTTTTAAAGGCAAAAAATTAAGAATGATTTCAACATTACAATTGGTAGCTCCTCTATATGTGGCACAAAACTGAGGCATGGATCTGTTACAGGTATCCAAACGGTCAGTATGCTTCTAAAGAAATTTGGGGGAAAATAACCAAAAAATAGTATTAAACTTTAAGGAGGATAATGGACAAGATAAAGCTGCTAAAATGTGCTATAGCTTTTATTATTTCATCTCTTACCATTTGCTTTCTGAAGTAAGGCCAAGGTCTCTGTTTATTTAACTTCAGGCTTCAAGATTGTACAGGATTCTCTAGGATAAAGGTTTTGGTTTCCTCCACAAGAAGCTGGGTTGTGACATATGTGGAGATGGAAAAAAAAATCACTAACACTGAACATCAGTAGACCTCAGGTTTGCACTCCATCTGGGGAAAATTGCTGGGAAAAAGCAATTGTCCTGGGACCTTCATACACCACTTCAGGATTTTCTATGTTTTCTAAGAATCTGCTTATGGTTGGGTTTTTTGTGGTTTTTTTTTTTTTGCTGCTTTGGTTGGTTTTTGGGTTTTTTGTTTGGTGGGTTTTTTGTTTGTCTGTTTTTAAAGAATACAGGGGCATTTGCAGGTTTCCGATTAGGCAGTGTTAAATACTAAAATGAGGGTTTATCATTCAGTTCAGAATGAAACGAGATGCTCTTAGGACAACATATCCTTATGATATGTTCCAAAGACCCTGGTGGTGAAAGCATAAAGAAATATTATCCTTCAGATATAAAACAATACTTTAATTGGCATGGAAACTGCTGATTTCGCACCTGCCTACAAACTCCTTTTCAAATGCTGTTATAGCCATCATATTCCCCAGAAATTCCCATTGCAACTCCTGCTGAAAATAGCAAATCTAAGATGCAGATATGGCTACAGTACTGTAATAGGCTTGAAGGAAATCTTAAACATACCCTATATTATTGTAGAGAGTTTATAAGCACTGAAGCTGTGATTTAATAGGGGCCAAAGTAATGAAGTGGGAATAATAAAAATATAGTTATCTTTCTTTTTCCTAACAACCCCACCCCAAAATTAGGTATAAAACTTATTTGATTATTTACAGGTTCTATTTGGTTGCAAATTCTACTGGGATGTTTATGGGCAACTTTAGTACAATTTAGAGAATTCAGAAAATAGAAAAGACTAAGCCACCAAATAGCTTTACCCAACTTATAATCAGAGGCAAGCCAGGAACCTTAGGGAGAGCCGATGAGAACGCCAGGTTGTACTCACGAGGAGGGAGCAGGAATTTGGCAACGATCCCTAGGTATCCTGTCCGTGGCAGGCTCCAGGAACTGCAGGTATAAAATCCACTTTGTGGATAAAGCAGCACGATCCAAAGGAAAAGGATCAAGGTGTCCATAGACACGGCTGCTAAGAGGGGAAACTCGTGAGGAGCAGCACTGCAAGAAAGCCTCAGGTTTCACGGCAGGCAGGATTGCTCTATGGCATGCAGGGTGTGGGGAGAAGCCAGGTCCAAGTGGAATGAGCAGGATGAGGCCAGAGCAAGAGCAGGAGCTAGATGATGGCGAGAGCCCAAATCACTTTCTGGTCACTCTATTCAACGCATTTCTAGACAATGTGTCCAAGACCAACATATAATGGGTGCAAAGCACCCCACTTAATCATAGCTCTTACACCCCCACCTCCCCCCCCGCAGGAAGAATGGATGCTAATTACCTGTTACCAGGCAATTTCACACCTTGGAAGGCGTTTGTCTTTTCTCATTCAAACCTCCTCTGATGGAGATGGGGGAAGGGAGTTTGGAGCACACCGTAACAAGCTGTCTCTATGATATCAGCCAAAGATAAGGCATACTGTCTGCAAAAGACTCCCAAACCCAAAACACTAAGGAACTGGATAGATTTACTCCTAGCTGAGGGATGCACATCATGCTGACTGTAAAAATTCTCTTGAAATTTATCATGCCTGTGTTCAAATGGATGGTGTAACTTTAGTATCCTAAATCACTCTTCTCATAGCACTAATAGTATCCTGCTTTCTGGGCCAGTAAGAAGCCAGAAAAATTACTGAAACAAAGCCTAACAAAATTCCATCTATTTAGTCACTTGCATATCTATTCTCTATTCTTGGTGTTTCTACAGTGTCCATCTCCTTATGTCTTCAGTTTTGAGGCCTGAAGGATTTGAAACAGTGTCAGGTGGTGATATCAGGAATATCAGTGTATTGCAGAAATTCTTATGTCTAAAGAGCTCAAATAGCATTTCTAGAATTTCTTATTGCAGTTGTGCTTTCTCCCTTCCCTGTGATCATAAAAGCTTGCATTGCAAACCTTGTGCAGTTACTATGGTTGCAGAGGAGAGTAGAGCTGAGGGATTGTGGTGGAATCTCTGATTTCACAGTGACAGTTTCTGATTATGACCAACACTTCCTACATATTTATTATGATACCATAATAAAGTTTTAAACCCCCCACATTAAATCCCAAAATGACCTCTCAATGCATTCAGGCTGGAAGGGATTTTTGACTTTTTTTTTTGACATAAAGGGTCTTAGATCAAATTAAGGTATGTGCAGACTTGCTGAACTGAATGAAAGAATTTAACTGTGAATAAGGCAAAAATTTTAAAAAGTAATCAAAAAGTCTCTTGGTTGGAAAAGGTCTTTAAGATCATTGAGTCAAACATTATCTAAGTCTACCAAGTGTTGTGTTTAACCATGTCCCCCAGCACCGCATCTATGCGTCTTTTAAGCACCTCTAGGGATGACAATTCAACCACCTCCCTGGGGAGTCTAGTCCAGTGTTTGATAAAAGTTTCAGTCAAGATGCTTCTTCTATTATTTTATCTAAATCTCTCCTGGTGCAGCATGAGTCCATTTCCTCTCATCCTGTTACTTGTTACTAGAGAGAAGAGACTAATATCCACCTCACAACAACTTCCTTTCAGGTAATTGCGAAGAGCAATAAGGTCTCCTCTCAGATTCTTTTTCTCCAGA
This sequence comes from Colaptes auratus, assembly GCA_015227895.2. Taxonomy (NCBI): domain Eukaryota; kingdom Metazoa; phylum Chordata; class Aves; order Piciformes; family Picidae; genus Colaptes; species Colaptes auratus. The sequence continues at coordinate 80,478,222 of CM026897.1, read as the reverse complement.
CTAAATGACCCTACTTCCCTCATATGACCTGTTCTCCACACCCTTTGCCAGCTTCATTGGTCTTCTTTGGATATGCTCTAGCACCTCAATGTCCTTCTCGCAGTGAGGTTCCCACAGCTGAACACAGTATTCAAGGAATGGCCTCACCAGTGCAGAGCACAGGGGGACAATCACTTTCCTATTCCTGTACATCACACTGTTCTTGATACTGGCCAGGCTGCTGCTGGCCACTTTGGCCACCTGACCACAGTCCTATTTTAGATGATTTAACTTCCCCCCCCCGGCCTTTTTTCCAGTTGTCTCAGTTTTCTTCTCCAGATGTTTTTAGGTTTTGTTTGTCTGTTTGTTTTGTGTTTGTTTTCTGCTGTTTAAAACCCTGTCACAACATTTAGAGTTTAGAACATTGTTATCTTCCTTATATTCCTGGGCCATTGATTCTCTGTTTCAACATTTAAGCATTTCTCAGCACATGATATTTTTTTCAGTATTGCACTCCCCAAACCTAAACTAAGAATACAACTTCTTCACACATCTCCATCCCACAGACCTTTCTGTGTTAGGTTTTCCACGTCTCCCTACACACTTCCATTCTGAGCAGCCCTCTTAGTGTGCACCACAAATCCACACAGCACCCCTAACTATTTAATAAGCTCTGAGAATGCGTCCCTAACATAAAGATATCAACTGAAGACAGTGGCTGCACTGGAGAACTTACTTGAAAAATTACAAGAGTAAAGGAGATAGCACTGTGAAATTGGGGGAAAAGGTTAGCTTTCATATTCCCATGTAGGTATGTGTGTATGTAGAATGATTTTACTCCCTGACTGCATGCTTTCCTCCCTGCTTTTATAGTGCTCTCAGTGGCATCCCATAGGCATATGGCACACTCCTGTCTTCATCAGTACATGTAGACCTCAGGTTCTTATGAAAGTAAAAATAAAATATATATGTTTGTCATAACTAGATTTGACAGATGGGGAGATTGTGTACATGTGCACAAAAGAGATTTTGTTTATAGAGAGAACAAGCAAGTTCTTCTTAAAAAAGAATTACTTACCTCACCACCACCACCACACTACCTCCCCCCGCCCCAGCCAAATGTGCTTGTTTTAAGTTTATCACAGTTTTTCCATAGCATGGTGATTGACAATTCACTTTTCGTCCTACTGGATAAATTTTTTTTTAATTAAAAAGTGGGGGGAAGGCAAAAAAATTGGCTTGCTCAGTTCCAGGTAGCATAGCTTCAGCCTTTGTGTTTTAATAAGTGTATTAATAGAGTGTGCACACTCTATTAGCCTATATTCCATTTCCAGGTCTTTCCCTCATGCAAAGTCCTTGTTTAAGTCTTCAGGCATTCTTTTCTCCATGAGATCTATTTCTGCATTTATACAAGATGAATGTAAAATGGACAATAAAAGAAATTGGAAGCTGTTCATGGAATACATAAGCCTCTGGTAATACAGTAAAGAATGTGCTTGTACAGCGTACATGTATACTAGAACAGCCAATGAGAAGAATAAAGCAGTAAAAGATATTGTGAGGATATGACTTCTCAAAGCACACAGGTACAATAGAAATATAGGGGCATTTCTTTATATTGAGCTTTGGAGGATGCTTAATATATAGAATCAATGTCTTCATGCAGTAACAACTGATAAGGAGGCAACTGAGCGTGGCTAATGAAATATTCTCTTTCAAGGTTAACAGTGGACTCTCTCAAGGCTTTTCATTCCTTATTGAGTTAATTTTCTAAGACAGCATTTGTCAAATGTGGCTGGAACTGCTCACTTTCTGACAGTGAAGAGTGCAGGTGAGAACTGAAGGATATCAACTTTCACAGTTACAAAGCTACATGTAAAAATATATTCTGTGCCCTAGCATCAATCCCAAGACAAGGCAATGTTATTCTTACCTTCTAATCAGTCTGATGGTGATTAAAATAGCTGTATAATGTCAGCTGGAGAGAGACAGGGAAGTCCTGTGGAACAGTTGTTTCCAGAACTTTGTGTTCTCTGTTTCTGGTATTGATGGATTTGGATAAACACAAGATCTCACCAGAACTAATGACTGAAAAAAAGCTTCACGAATTTTGGAGGTGGTGGAGTAGAGCTCATTTTGAAAGTTTGCACCTTCAGAAAGCCTAATCCACAGACTGGACTATTTTGCTGAACAAGAGGTGTAATAAATGTGGTCTTAGTAACCCAGAGAGCTTCTTTAGATGAGGCAAGGCCCTGTTGCTAGGAGGGAGGGAGCTGGGAAGGTATCATATTACTGCTATTTGTTTCCTGCCTCCTGTGACAAAGTAAATCTGACCCAGAATAATTTACATTTTTTTTGTGCGTGTTCTTTCCCTCATGCTCACCTAGAGTATGACCTGGTCACAAAGTTGCAATGGGAGTAGACAAGCATCAGCACCTGTGCATTTCTGATTTTTCTGTGCACATTACTGGAAATGTTGTATTCATTGACTGTAGTTCTCTCTATCTGCATGCTGTTAATGGCATGAAGATGGACATAAATGCAGGGCAGTGGGGGTAGGATAGGATGTGGAGGTGGTGTTTGCTATTTAAAATTGTTAAAGCATTTTAGATTGTCAGAAAATGTAAAATATATTCATGTAAAATAGAAAATGTTTGTAGGGTGTGAGGTTGGTTTCCTTTGTCATGTGATGGTGGTCCTGTTTTATGGTTTTGTGATTGTAACTTTTCTAAGCAAGAGGAAAGAACTCAAAGACTTCAGTATGACCATAGAAATACTTTAATATATGACTTCCCATTAGCACATGCACTGTGACAAAGCACTGAAGGAAATGTTTGCACATTTTGTAAAACAATTACTAATACATGGGAACTGAAAAAGTGCTCTTTCTCTAAAATTACATTTTTCTCCAGAGTTTGTTCTTTTCTAAAACCTACTGTGAAGTCTTTTCACATTGATGTGTAATACTGTTCCATAAAGGAGCTTGTTTGTGGGTGTATGTGTTCCTTTATGCAAAGAAGCTGGGATTTTTTTCTGACGACTCAAAACCCAAATTGTTTGGAGAAATGGTTTATACATGCCTTCAGATTATCTCATACATCTTCTCATATAGGTAGAAGAATAAATATATCCATTACACTGCACATAGTTGTGATTTCCCTCTAAAAAACCCACAACATCTCAGCATCTTTTATACAGTTTTTGCAAGTTACAAGTGCTCTTATGTTCTTATAATTTGCTGCAGATTCTGTTTTGGTAGTGATTCAGATGCATTGTAAATATCTGTATGCATTTTGTATACAGCTGTTACCATTCACAGAAATAAATTCAAGTTCCTTACAAAATACATGTATTGATCTGTGTTTGCATATATGAATAAATCAATACTGAGAAGCTTCTAGATGGAGGTGAGCATCAACTACCAATAAGGAGCACATTAAAACAGCAGCACAAAAAGTATGGTATGCAGGAGAAACTGTAAGCTGAATATATTCCAAAATAATACTATAATTCTCATTCTAGAGCCTTTCGATTCTTGTGTCAAGGAGCAAAAGTAAGAGAACTTATGATATCTCCTATTTGTTATGCTTACCTCAGAGGTGTGGTGCAAAAACACACAGAATCTTAACTGCATCATAAAAAAGTGAATTATTAATAAAATGGGAAAGCTATGGACCATGAACCATTTGCACACTAACTATAAAATAAATATGAATTAATCCAACCATTCCAAAGGGAGATATATATTATTTGACTAAAGTAAGGGAGGAAAAGAAGTCCTCAACAGTTTAATAGAAAATATGCATCACCATGTTAAGCAAATAGTTTGCTGCTGAATAACAGTTTCTGTGTCAATGAGTGAATTAGACATAAAAATCAGTTTTGCCAGGATCTGAGTATAACTTGATATCTCGAGTGTAAATTGATACCTTGCTATGTTTCCCTGTTTTCTACAAGATTACCCAGAAACAATCTCAAATTACTTTACTCTGTTCTAAAATAAGGTAGAACTGCTCTCAGACTTTCCTTGGAATCAAAATAATTATAGCCTGGTATTTAAAGATGTAAAGTGGGGTTTTTGGTTGTTGTTTTGTCTTGTTTGGTGTTTTGGATTTCTTTTTGTTGTTGTTGTTGGTTGGGGGTTGGGGTTTTTTTGTTGGTGGGGGTTTTTTGTGTTTTGGGGGATTTTCTGTATTTTTTATGTTTGGTTTTGTTTAGTTTGCTTTGATTAAAAAAAAACAAAACCAACACATCACATTTTCCCCTGAAATTCCTACTACTGGATGAAGTACCTTTACTGGGCTACCTCAACTTATAGCCATGCAATTTTATCAACCTCTGAGGAGTTGTGCCTAATTCACACCAATGAGTGAGGACAATTAATGGCCCTGCTTTCATTTTGCATCTTTGACACCTTCATCAGCAAGTGTGGAAGAAACAAGGGCCATTTATCCCAGATAGACTTTTGTGCTTTTGCTGTAAGTGCACAGCTCTCATGAACTGTCTGCAGAACAATCACTCTGGCACACGCCTATAACAATAAAGCAGGAGACATGGTGCAATGTCATCACTCATCTGTAAAGGGGCAGTAGTGGCAGGCTCTGCTGTGAATGGCAGAAAACTCCTTCAAAGAGTAGTGAGGAACCAGGGCAGAAGCATTTGGGATTGAGCACTCTAGGGGAAGTATTTGCTTTTCCATCTCCCATAGACTGAGATATGACTATGCCTTGTGAAGAGTTATGTATTCCTGTTGAAACTGGAGTCTCACCAACTTTACAGGCTTGGACATAATTTCTGGCTGTTGAGTCTGAGTTTTAAATCTTTGTTTGTTTGTTTGTTTCTATTACAATGTAAATACAAATCTTCTCCAGCAATATATTACGTCAGGACCATAGTTTTTCTCTCTTATTTTACCTATAGTAACTTTAGCCAAAAATTGTAGAAATGAGCATCCTTCTCCTGGCATCAGATTAATACCTACTGTACTTAGTTTTGTAGGTTCACAGCATCACAGACTGCTTAAGCCTCTGGAGGTCATCTGGCCCAATCCCTGTGCTTACAATGACATTAATCTTCAGACAAGGCCCCATGGCAATGGAAGCCAAAATCCTATTGCTTACACCATCTCAAAAAATTGCCAAGATCCATTATCAGTAACCTCTTACTCCATGCTGGCCAGACTGAAGAGAACACCACCTAGGTCTCCATGCCTCTGACTGTCACCTTTGATACACTCCAGATTGCCTCAGCAGTATTGTTGGTGCCCACATGCAAAAACATTAGAGGGTACTAGTCAGAGGGTAAAGCAAGAGTTATTGACCTCCTTGCAACATCCCGGATCCTGGGCCCCAGCAATCAGCAAACTTCTGTAGACAACAGATCAGGTTGGCAGGTCAAATGCCTTTGTCCTCTGCAGCAGGGAGTCATCCACTGCTGTCACTCACTGCTTCCTCATGGTGGTCTTTCATTGTACAGGGTCAGTTGTCACAGATGCCTTACTTGAAATCACAATAGGTTTCTTCAGCCTTGAGGATAGTGAACCTGTGTGGTGTCCTCTGTGCTGATGAGACAGTTGGTCCAACACCTGCTGAACAACATGCCCTGTGGCATGTCACCAGCATACCCCAAAACAATAAGGCTTATCTGAACTCACAGGAGGACCCCTTCTCTACACACTTCTGCCCAAATGCTGCCCTTGGGATCTGCAGTCTGGGCTTTGCTCTTATTAAGCCTTCTCCCTAGCACCACCTAGACAAATACTTGCCCCTCCCTTATAGAGTGCCTGCAATAAAGGCTCCCTGCACCCTTGGTCAAGGGCAGTTGGCCAGGATTTGAGGCTCAAGGCCTGCTGGCCTAGACAGATAGCTGTCTCATTAAGTAGGATTCTTATTTGTCTGGGGCTTTTAGATTGCATTAAGGGTAAATACTCTTCCAATTCTAGTACTGTTAGAGAAGAGATCTCTATTGTAATTGATTCGTATCCTTCCTGAAACCCTTAGGAGACTAATTATTGCTCACTGCTCTCTGTATGTTCTTCCATGTATTCACCACAGATGGCCAATAGATTTAATTTTGTGTCCAAGGCAGCCATAGCTTCTCATGGCCTGGCAGATATTAATGTTTTGAGGTAGCATAACAGATCCTTCCTTTCCTGATTGCATTTCTGCTCAGGGGAAGGCAGACAGATTCTGTTGCCTAGCCCAAGGCAAAAAGTGATCTGTGCAAGTACGGACACTGTGTGCTTTGTCTACAGGGATGGGGAAACTGTGCTGTTTTTCAGCACTGCTAGTCCTTTTCATTTTGGGAAGGGTTTGGATCTTGAATTTAAATTTAAATTTGAGCTATCAGGTTAACCTGATAGTTGTGATTGAAGCTTTGGGTTTGTTTATAGCAGTTTTACACCAACTTTTAACTTTTCCAGGGCTGTTTATCATGAATTTAACCACTGTACAAACCCTCTTTGCATCTTTTGCTACAAAGCGTTTCTCTTCCAGAGACCACATTTCCCCAAAACGCTGCTACAGGTAATGTTCATATCTTTCTTCTTTAATTGCTGCTTTAAGCATGGCAACTGCATTGGAAAGAACCCAAATGGTCTTCGAAACTGATTAAAGTTTAATTGTAGAGGGAAGAATACAATTAATAAATGCCCAGCTGTGTTTCTTGATCTCTTTTCTGGTTTGTAGTTAGTGGAAGATAAAAAGAGGCAATTATTCTTTAACCATGTAGTTAATTTAAATATTGGAATAAGTTAGCATTTGTGAATGCATCTCTGTGTTATCTCCTGTTTTTATATCTTTGTGTATCTTATCATAAAATGTGTAAAGTCTGTTTATTTCATCTGTGTCTGCAAAGGAAAATAAAAAATATTAAATTTAATAAAATAAACACACTGAAATTTGTATGCTGGCCTTTGATTTTGTGGACAAAGGTATTTTGATTTTTAAGGAAAATATCAGGGGTAATGAAATTTGACCAGTTTGATTTACACTAGTGATAATGTCTTCATTAGTCAGAACAAATGATTAATCTTTCCTTTCTGCAGTGGCTGTTGTGCTTTCTCAACCAGGCATTTTAATTTTCAGGTTGACATCCAGTCAGAAATAATCCATTATGGATGATCAAAGCTCATGTGAGAAAGTTTTTAACTCTAAAATGATGAGTGGAACTGGTCTGAAGTGCAGGGAAAGTTCATTGTGCTGTAACCTGTGGGTTCCGCTGCTGCTCTCTCTCCCCTTTGCATGCTGACACCTAACTTCTTCTCAGTGCTGCCAAATTTTACCTCTTTATCAACTTTGCCAAAGTAAACTGGAAAGCCAGGAGGAAGACAGTACTAGAAACCCAGGGTGGATAAGAAAGCCTTACTGTGTCCCCTCCCTAGGCATATGCTGTCCTCTGATCCCTGACATAGTTTTGGTCCATGCTAGGGAAAAAAAAAAACCACAAAACCAAACCACAAATCCTAGGCATCGTTCTGGAATTACTGCAGGCCACGTGCCATTCCCAAAAAACAGGCTGAATGTTTATGGCACAGTTTATGGTATGCTTTTTTTTACTGCTATAGACTCAGCCTCCACAATTTTGTTCTGTAGGCCTAGCAGGATGCACAGGACCTGAACCCTTCTGCTTTGCATCTGTCCTTGACTTGAAACTAGTAGAGATTAATCAGTACCAATAATAACCAATAAATTCTCTTGTGGTAGAAGTTTTTCTAGCTTTTCAATGACACTTTTTTACACCCAGGCTGGAACCACAGCACCACAGCATTTTGCAAGTTGACAGCATTTCTGTGTGGTGTGATTAGGGATCACATCAAATCTACTGATCTAGGAGCTGGTGTAGGTGCTGTAACAGAGAGGCAGAAACTCCATTTCATTACTTTAAAATGCTGAGTCTCACCTGGGATTTTAGCTAGCTCAGGGTTCCCCACACAGTGTGCTGGTGGGTGGCCAATCTATCTCATCTGGGAGAAATATAAGAAATGCTATTACTTTTGGTTGAGACTTTAAAGACACAAAACCTTAAATTCCCCTTTCAGAATGGAACTCATGTACCTGCATGCACATATATGTATATACACACACACGCACATACAAATATATGCATGTATTTCCTTTAGGAAAAAAGGCATCATCTTGGTGGTCTGTTGGCTAGATTATGTAATTAAAACTGAAAGACAAATATGAGTCCCTTGAACCAACCAGAGTGTCCATAATATAAGACAAAGGTTTTACATTCCTACAAATTCACAGGTTTTCTCCCAGTGTACAAGCTAGACCAGGTCAATCAGGAATCCATGGGTACTTCTCATTGCACAGCATGCATGTGCAATAAACACTGCTCTCTCAGTGCTTCAGTATCACCTTTATTTGTTCTGCCATTCTACACAGAAATAAAAAACTATTGTTTTCTTTTCAACTGTACAATTACACACACTTTTTAAGATGTTAGAGCAACTCACAATATGCTTATTAAACAATATATAGATACTGGGTTGTCATTTATAAAGTAAATAAGTTCTCCATTGTTTGTAAGATAATGTGACATATTCTTTTCTAACAAAGCTTGTGTAACACCTGAGCAAAAACATAAATTGAAACCTTTTGCTAGGAGGCTGGCTGCCATACATGAGTTCTTTATCATGGCAGGAAGTTTACATTCCTTTCTGTTGCATCCCTTTTATAGAATTTTTTTCTGTGGGAAACTCTTTGCAAAATTACTTCCGTGGTTTGTACACTTCAGTTATTTCTGGTAAGAAGAAACATAGAAAATTCTATTATCTTATCATAATTCCCTGAATCTCAAAATGTAACATTACCTTCCCCCTCAAAACCAAACCAAACAACAACAACAAAACCCATTCTGACTGGGCCTGATCACCTGGTTGTCTTGTAAGCAATGGCACTCAGGGTGATCTTCTCCCTAACCTTTTCTGGCACTGAGGTCAGATTGACCAGCCTGTAGTTCCCTGCATCATCCTTCTGCCCCTTCTTGTAGATGGGCATCGCATTTGCTAGTCTTCAGTCAACTAGGACCTTCCCAGTTAACCAGGACTGTTGACAGATAATGAGGAGTAACCTGATGACCATATCTGCCAGTTTCTTAAGTACCCTTGGCTGGATGCCATCTGGTCCCACAGACTTGTGTACATCTAAGTAGTGCAATAGGTCTTCCTGGATTATGGGGGCTGCTTTCTGCTGCCAATCCCAGTCTTCCAGTTTCAGGACCTGAACCTTCATGAAGAAGCTGGTGTCACTGACTGTGTATAGGGGCAGAATGACCTCCCTGCTCCTGCTGGCCACACTCTTCCTGATGCAGGCCAGGATGCCATTGGCCTTCTTGGCTGCCTGGGCACACTGCAGGCTCATGTTCAGCCTCCCATCAACCACTACCCCCAGGTCCCTCTCTGTCTGGCCGCTCTCCAGCCACTCTGACCCCAGCCTGTAGCACTGCATGGGGTTGTTGTGGCCAATGTGCAGAACCTGGAAGGTCATTATTAGGTTTTCCTGGAGCCTTCTCTTCTCCAAGCTGAGAAGTTCTCAGTTCCCTCAGCCTGTCTTCATAGCAGAAGTTCTCCAACTCCACGATCATTTTTGTGGCCCTCCTCTGGACTCACTCCATCAAGTCCATGTCCTTCCTGTTTTGAGGGCTCCAAGAATATTAATCTAAGTCTTAGGGGTCCAAGTTTTCCAAGTTTCTGATCGCAATGCTAACACAGATAATGTTCTTTATACTGAACTTTGATTGCTTTTGGACTTTTTCTTAATATTTACAATTGAATCACCTGAAATATGAGTGATGTTACTACTGACATTATAGGAACCAATGAATTAAAGAAAGATTGGTTGAATAAACTGCCATAATTACAGGGTTGTGGTATTTTTGTTGACTGTGTCTATTTAATGTGGAGAGCCATACTCCAGAACAAAAATGTATTTCAGTTGTATGAGTGCATATAGACTCCTGAATGGCTATGGTATCTGCCATGGTGGTGCTTCTGTAGCACCAAAAAAGCTGATGAAGGATTTGAACGGTTATGCACCTGGCATTTTGCAACTTCAGAACAGCAGTACTGATTTATACTGAGTTATATTTTAGATATGAATCATAGAATCATAGAATCAGTAATGTTGGAAAAGACCTGAAAGATCATCAAGGCCAACCTGTCACCCAACACCTCATGACTACTAGACCATGGCACCAAGTGCCACATGCAGACCCCTCTTGAACACATCCAGCGATGGTGACTCCACCACCTCCTTGGGCAGCCCATTCCAATGCCTAAAAAAATCTCTCTGTGAAGAACTTTCTCCTCACCTTGAGTCTAAACTTCCCCTGGCACAGCTTGAGACTGTGTTCTCTTGTTCTGGTGCTGATTGCCTGGGAGAAGAGACCAACTCCCTCCTGGCTACAACATCCCTTGAGGCAGTTGTAGAGAGCAATGAGGTCTCCCCTGAGCTTCCTCTTCTCCAGGCAAGACAATCCCAGCTTCCTCAGCCTCTCATCACAGGGCTTGTGCTCGAGGCCTCTCACCAGCCTGATTGCCCTACTCTGGACATGTTCAAGAGTCTCAATGTCCTTCTTAAATTGAGGGGTCCAGAACTGGACACAGTACTCAAGGTGTGGCCTAACCAGTGCTGAGTACAGGGGCAGAATGACTTCCCTGCTCCTGCTGGCCACACTATTCTTGATGCATACCAGGATGCCACTGGCCTTCTTGGCCACTTGGGCACACTACTGGCTCATGTTCAGCCAGCTGTCAATCAGTATCCCCTCAGGTCCCTTTCTGCCTGGCAGCTCTCCAGCCACTCTGTCCCCAGCCTGTAGCGCTGCATGGGGTTGTTGTGACCAAAGTGCACCACCTGGCACTTGGACTTGTTGAACGTCATCATGTTGGACTCAGCCCATCTGTCCAGCTGGTCAAGGTCCCTCTGCAGGGCCCTTCTACCCTCTAACTGATCAACATCCGCTTCCAACTTGTTGTAATTCACAAACTTACTGATGACTGACTCAACTCCCTCATCCAGATCATCAGTGAAGATATTAAAGAGGATGGAGCCCAGCACTGATCCCTGGGGGACACCACTAGCGAATGTCCTCCAGCTGGAGGTGGCACCATTCACCACCACTCTCTGGGCTCGGCCCTCCAGCCAGTTCCTAACCCAGCACAGAGTGTTGCTGTCCAAGCCACGAGCTGACAACTTGGCCAGGAGTTTTCTGTGGGGGACGGTGTCAAAGGCCTTGCTGAAGTCCAGGTAGACTACATCCACAAGCTTTCCCACATCCACCAGGTGGGTCACCTGGTCATAGAAGGAGATCAGGTTGGTGAGGCAGGACCTGCTCTTCCTAAATCCATGGTGGCTGGATCTGAGCCCTTGGCCATCTTTCAGGTGTGCAGTGATTGCCCCCAAGATGATCTGCTCCATAATTTTCCCTAGCACTGAGGTCAGGCTGGCAGGCCTGTAGTTTCCAGGTTCCTCCATCTGACCCTTCTTGTGGATGGGCATCACACTGGCCAGTTTCCAGTCATCTGGGACCTCTCCAGTGAGCCAGGACTGGTGGAAAATGATGGAGAGCTGCTTGGCCAGCTCATCTGCCAGCTCATCTGCCAAGTCTCTCAGCACCCTAGGATGGATCCCTTCCAGTCCCATGGACTTGTGAGTATTCAAGTGGGTCAGCAAGTCCCAGGCTAATTCCTCATGGATTTCAGGGGTACTACACTGCCCCCTGACCCCATCAACCAGTGCAGGAGGCCAGTTATCCTGGAGTCCTCCTGCCTTACTGTTGAAGATGGAGGCAAAGAAGGTATTTAGAACCTCAGTCTTTTCCTCATCTTTAGTTATGTTACCCTCCTTCTTGCTCCTCTTTTTAGCATTAATGTATTTATAAAAATGCTTTTTATTATCTTTCACAGAAGTGGCCAGCTTAAGCTCCAGCTGGGCTTTTGCCTCTCTAATTGTTCTCCTACATGTTCTAACAACATCCTTAAAGGTATGCTTTCTTCTCTACACAGAAAATATTAATATGAATAGCAATATCTAATATATCTATCACTAATACTCACAGACTTCAACAAAGTTCCCATTATGCCTCAACATTCTGATTTTAAAAATATTTGCTTTGAACAATGAATAAAAGAAGCAGAAATATCCATTGTTTCCATTAAAGGTCTTGTTGTTTAGGATTAGGCAGGCAAATAATTCCTGATAGCCTGAAATTAGTTTGTACCACTTCACAAAAGAGGTGGAGAGGAAAATATTTTGCCTTCTCAGCAAGATCCTGTTCTTCTAAATCTTGCAAGGGTGCCAATATGTGTGTTAATTGCTTAATGCCTGAATTTTCCATTTGCTCCAAAAACCTCTCCAGAAGTTCTTTTGTAAGTGGCTGCAAAAAATGGATTGTAATTTATATTTTTGGTCCATTTTGGCACTGTGCTAAGAGATTTTAGGTAATTATGGATTGCTTTCTTATTTTTATTTATTTTCTCAATAAGTAGTACTAGTGATACTTAATAGATCTTTTTGTCCTCTTCTGTAGAGAATAGGAGCAATTCAGATCTTCATGTTCAGTTCACTTTGCACTGCTGAGTACTTTTAATTCCCACATCCATGTTCAGAAGAAACCAAACATTTCAGTCATGTTTTTCTTACAATTGTATATATTTAGACCAACTGTAATAAATTGTCTTGCTCAAAAGTTTTCTAGTAGAAGAAAATACCATTCAAAGTGATGGTGTAGTCTGATGTCATCACCAAGCTTGTGGAAAACCTTCCAGTTAGTTTGAAGTATTTTCTGTTGACTTTGTTATTTTTGTTTCACTACTGTGTGTTATATTATGAGATGTTAAGCAATGGCAAATACTGAAAATGGCATGTATCAGAATTTCCTGGGTAAGACAAGCTCTCTGAATTGAGTACCATAGTAAAAGTTTGAGTTGGTGTTTCTTCCCTTATATCTGTAAATCAGCTTTGCATTCCCTCCTTATACTCAACACTGTTTCAGTGGTAGTTGTTAACACTACTTCTAATGCTCTTAAGAAGCAGCTTTGGGCACCAAGATTTTGCCTTTCTGTAATTCAAAGGGGTTATTATGGCCAGGAAAATATATTTTAGTTACATTTAAATCCATTAGCTTGAGGTAGGTGAATTTGTTAAGAGGGACAATTTATGTCCCAGGTCAGGGTTTGTTCTGATCTGGCTAACAAGTCACCACAGACTTCTGTTTAAAGAAAAAATATTCCTGCAAAGCTGATCAGCTTAAGCATGATATATCAGCAAGACATATTAGGCAGCCAGTGATGCACTCAGGCAAGACATGCTTCTGATGTATGCCAGCCAGTTTGGAAGGGGTGTGTAGGATAAAATTTTAGGTTTGTCTTCACCTACTTTTATGTTATGTAAGTAATTGTGTTTAGTATATGGGTTAGAAAAGGTAAAATACCTCATGTCTATTACAAAAAATTGAGTGAAAACCAAACCCCTATGACTTACAGAAGTTCAGTATAAGTAATTTCCTTAACCTTGCTAACTCTAAATGTTACAAATATAAAACAATTTTGTCCCAGACAAAAATCTAGCTTTTAAATCCTCAGAATTCTATTTCCCAGCCATAGCTATGATTTCTCTAGTCATAGACATTAATTTTGTGAACAATGTGTTTTCTATACAAATATATTTGCAGAAAAGCTTTCTGTATTGCAGAAAAAGATTTTTTAATATTCAGGAAAATCACTTGTTTCTAAATTACAGTAGTTTCCCTCACAATTGGACTTTTCATTAATTTCTACTGGAAATTGATTTTTCTTGTGGAAAATTAACTACATTTTTTTGTGTGTTTTGTTTTCTCCATACTTTCTTTTAAAGAACTAGTCTAAAGAATTAGCTAGAATTATACACTTGATATTTTTTAAGTCAGACTTCTATATCTTGACTTATACAAATGAGCTTCCAATAACGTTTTTGCAAGTAAAATAATTTTACATGCATTTTTGGCAATTTCTTGTCTTCAGTTCTTTTTATTGCTTCCTCCCTAAATTCATTTCAGTAAACCAGAAACCTTGGAAAAAATGAATTTGTATTTAGTTTATCTCAGTTGTTCCGTAAACTACTGATAGACTTTCAAACTGAATTCTACTGTGCAGAATAAAGATACACTATTTTCTTATCTCCAGGGGCACCATGAGCATGTATTTATTATATCTTCAAAAAACTCTCCACCTACTGTAGTTGAAAGTGTTGAAAGATGAGAGCTGGAAAAAGAAAAAAAAGAAGAAAAAGAAAAAAAAAACACCAACAACTAAAAAGACAGTAAGCACCACCATAATGTATACAGGGAATTACTTGTTGTAAAGATAATGAAGTCCATTGATTCCTGATTAAATGCCTCCAGGCAGCAAAGATACCCCTGATTTCTTTAGATGTTACTAAGGTGAGCTCAGCTGTAAACATTGCCAGAAGTTCAGCTCAAGGTACAAAGATATTCTATTGTTATAAATTGTTACCCCTGGCAAATTCAGGATGTACTACTCACTTTCTTCTGTTCTAGAAGGACCTATAATATTTAAAATGAAAAAAAAAAACCACAAAGCTATCAATTTTTAAGTATTACACCATAATCATGTGATTTTTACATTCCCGTCAATCTTTGTATTTTTGCCTTGTGGTAACATGCACATGTCAGTCATGCATTCTTAAGCTAAATATTCTGAGAAAGAAAAGTAGTAGTTGCTTCAAAATTGTTACAGTTTAAGTGGAGATCAACAACAGATGACAGTTTTTATGACAGGTAACAATATTTCTATACATGTACTTGGGAGAATAAACAAAGTTATCAAAGTTATTCAGAATTTTGGGAACTATGTTGCTGTAAGATCAATCTATTTTTTTTTTCCTCCTCTTTTTTCAAATCTGAGCTCCAGCATTGAATTCTTACCCCCTGGTTATCCAGGCCAATCACATCCTTGGCTGCATCAAAAGATGTGTTGCCAGCACATCCAGAGAGATGATTCTGCCACTTTGCCCTGGTGAGACCTCACCTGGAGCCTAGTCTAGTTGGGGCTGTCCCTACTGTCTGTGGGAAGGTCAGACTAGATGACCTTTGAAGGTCTGTTCCAGCCTGGACCATTCTGTGATTCTATGATCTTTGTTCACTTTAAAGACTTATGTGGCTTTCATCAGTCAGGAGAGCATACGGTGCAAAGGATGTTGTATGCCATTGAGGCTCAATACAAAGAAAAAATAGCAGATTGTAAATTCTGAGTTAGCTCCACGTGTTAGAAAAAGAAATTATATATTTTATGGGCATATAGTTCACGTGTTAAAACTAAAGAGATGTAAAAGGAGACAGAATGAAATGTCAGAGCATGTTGTTTATCAAAGTTTTTCACAGCTTCAGACTCTTGAAACTTCATTCAAAACTGCAGAGTCAGAAGACTAGGAGATAAATTGTTTCTTCTTCACTGCTTATGGAGTTTATATAATAATATGGTGCTAAAATTATGCTAAACCCAAAAATAAAAGAACTGGTATTGGATAGTAGGTGTACCTAGCTATTTGAGTATGTTTTTACCAGACTGATAGCAACCTCTAAAAAGCCTAAGGAGATGCATCAACAAATCAAAACCTTTGTCAGTGGTAAGAAGCGAGGTAGTTAGACACAATATGTATTTTAGTCATCAGTGTACTGCTAATGTTGTCTAATGTTGAACAATGAACGAAAATGTTCAATACAGGGAAAAGATAAACAAATTCATGAGATTTTTTGCTCTCTGTGATATATGGTCAGGTGAGACGACTTGAGAACGAACTTGTCAGACCGCATTAAAAAACATATTTATTCCATGGATGTACTTCACAAACCTTGAGTACGAGTTCTTTCCTAGAAGTCTCACTATACCATAAGTCAACTTGAGTAGATGGCTTTACTTCAGTAATTATTTTCACCTTTTGTTCTTCCAGCTTGTTCACTGGAGCATAAAATGAGATAGAAACTAGAGAAGCAGAATTGTTTCCTAAAAACTAAACATTAACCTTGAGCAAACACCTTAAGGGCAGATTTTCTAAACAGTAAAGGTGACTTGGTTAGCAGAAAAATTGAAACAAATTTTCAAATACATTTTGGTTCCTGTAGGCTACCTGAGTGAAGCAAGATGGGTCAAATATTATGAATATCATTTTACCAGGTGTAAGAGTCAGTCCAAAGAACATTATCTGTGTCAACACTGTCATCAGAAATTTGGGCAATAAGGGACTCCTAAAACTTAGACTAATATTCTTGGAGCCCTCAAAACAGGAAGGACATGGACTTGATGGAGTGAGTCCAGAGGAGGGCCACAAAAATGATCATGGAGTTGGCAAACTTCTGTTGTGAAGGCTGAGGGAGGTGGGATTGTTAAATCTGGAGAAGAGAAGGCACTGGGAAGACCTAATAATGACCTTCCAGTACCTGAAGGGGGCCTACAATTATGAAGGATGAAGATAGACTGTTTACAAAGGCTTGCAGTGATAGGACAAGGAACAATGGCTTTGAACCAGAGAAGAGTAGATTTAGCTTGGATGTTAGGAAGAAGTTCTTTACCATGAGGGCAGTGGAACACTGGAACAGGTTGACCAGTGAGGTGGCTGGGCCCCCATACCTGGAGATATTCAAAGTGAGGCTTGATTGGGCTCTGGGCAACCTGATTTAGTTGACCGTTGGAGGTCACTCCCAACCCAGACCATTCTATGATTCTAAGATTCTATGCTAACATCTTGTTGCAGCTGCCTGCCTGGTAGTAAGTTTCTGGTTAAGTTACTTTCTGGTTAAGTTACTGACCCTGTACAATGGCATGTGGTTTCTATGCATACACAGGTGCACACACCACAGGAAATGAGCTACTTACTACTGAGAGCACCAAACTTTCTCTTGCCAAGAGAGAGTCGGAAAGAGTGTTCCTGCTACTGCCTTTGTGCATTCTACTGTAGCAAGCTGCATAACTTCTGTCCAAAAAAGGTGGAACTTTATCAATGACAAGGAAATTGTGAAACTTAGGTGAACTTTGCTCATTATAAAAAGAAAACATATATCCTGGTTGAAAGCTACCCACCTTCAATGCAGACCATGTCTTGGACACTCCTCCCTGGGCACAGACTACGCTTCAGACATTCCTCCTTGGGCATGTATGGAAGCCTCAGTCATGAGAGGCAGAAAGAGGTGGACAGAGGTAGAGAATGGCCATGGGCAGGTGTGCAACTGAATATAAAAGGGTCCTTCCTAGCAACTAGGCTTTGTAATCTTTCCCCACCAGGATAAAGAAGTAACGAAAGGACCAGCAGGACTGGACCTGGAACCAGAGAGATGTCTTTAGACCCTCACAGTGGTGGCAGCTATCAGCTTCTTTTCTCTCTTTAATTTACTTTACCCTATTATACTTTACTTTCCCCCTTACTCCTATCACCCTATTGCACACAGCTTTATGGGTAAACAATAAAGCTTTACTGTTGATTGAAGCAGACCCCTTTGGTGTGTTCACATTAAGTTTTTGCACTTTGAGATCACAGCAAATGAATCATCATGAGTCCACTGAGTAGACCATGACACCAGTGACATTGATGAGAATGACACCTTTTCAAAACAAATTATTTGCATGCTTTACTAAATTTTCATTATGCCTGATACAGATTTATTAGTTAGTTTGTATACTAGAGTTAAAAGACAAAGGTGAATCAGTTAATGAAATTCATAATGTTTATACATTACAGTGGAAGAAACAAACACATGCCTGTAATTGGGCATAAAGCCTTATCTCTGGGTTTAATTTCTGGGCATATTGTTACATGATCAAAAAGTCTTATCTAGCATATGACATACTCTCTATCTTAAGGAATAATTAGCATTTCCAGAGGCATCTTAGAAACTTGCTGAGTCCAAAACACTCAAAAATGGCTAGCATAACAAAATTAAGATGTTATTTTAATTTAGATTCTCAAGACTATCTCATATTCTTTTAGACAATATCCTTAAAAACATACTCGTGTTCTTTGTGTAGAAACTTCCACTTCCAAGTGGAATTCAGCAGCAAATCAATAGATATCACAATAAATATGTGCATAATTCAGGTCGGAGACCTAATGAGCAGACTATCTGAGCAAGAGAAAATGGAAGCTAAAATATGTTTCAAGGAAGATTATAGATTTTTGTGCACACCAGTAATGTTTATAGTCCTTTGGTAATTTTTTAAAATATCTATTTAACACAAATACCCCAAAATTTTGTCTTAATGAAAACTTTTTGCTTCAGCCAAATATAACATTTGAGATGCCACAGCTGCTTATTCAAAGAAACACATAATATTATCTGTTCCTTTTAATGTTTTATTTTGAGTGAAAGTCTTATCTGGAATCATTTTAATGAAGAGTCAAAGGAGAGGGAATTATTTCTGTGGCTGAGATTATATTTTGGATCTGCTCCATGAGCAGACAACATTGCACAGAATAAAAACACAATGTAACTGCTTCACAAGCTGGAGCCTCACCAAATTGTGTAACTAGACCTTGGACATATTTTATCTCCTGTCTGTGTGAAGAAGAATGTTTTCATAGTATCATAGTATCAGTCAGGGTTGGAAGGGACCACAAGGATCGTCTAGTTCCAACCCCCCTGCCATGGGCAGGGACACCCTGCACTAGATCAGGCTGGACAGAGCTTCATCCAGCCTGGTCTTAAACACTTCCAGGGACGGGGCCTCAACCACCTCCCTGGATAACCCATTCCAGGGCTTCACCACTCTCATGGTGAAGAACTTCCTCCTCATGTCCAGCCTGAATCTCCCCACCTCCAGCTTCATTCCATTCCCCCTAGTCCTAGCACTACGTGATATCCTGAGAAGTCCCTCCCCAGCCTTCTTGTAGGCCCCCTTCAGAAGGCCACAATTAGTTCACCTCTGAGCCTTCTCTTCTCCAGACTGAGCAGCCACAACTCTTTCAGTCTGTCCTCATAGGAGAGGTGCTCCAGCCCTCTGATCATCCTCGTGGCCCTTCTCTGGACACGCTCCAGCACCTCCAGATCCCTCTT
This sequence comes from Colaptes auratus, assembly GCA_015227895.2. NCBI lineage: Eukaryota > Metazoa > Chordata > Aves > Piciformes > Picidae > Colaptes > Colaptes auratus. Next base: position 80,459,193 of record CM026897.1, on the reverse strand, counting down.
GTAATAGGGGCTCCAGAATCGGACACAGTACTCCAGGTGGGGTCTCACCTCCCTTGACCTGCTGGCCACACTTCTCTTGCTGCAGCCCAGGATCTGTTTTGGGCATTTCTGTAGTGATGGATTCTCTTTCCTCTTGTGACTGGTCTAGCAATAGTCTCAAGGCATAGCTTTTAAATTACTTTAATGCTAGGCTGTACTGTAAGTGTGCTCAGTCCAGCTCAGCTAAGTAAGGTGTTAGAACTACAGCCAGTTCTTGTATTATTTATTATCTTAATTTATCCACAACATGGACCCTTTCCTTGCAGAATTTTGATAGATTATTCTAATTCTCCCCCACCTACACAAATGCAGGGTCTGGGTTAACAAAGCATCCAGATGTGAATTTCTCACAATAGTAACTTTTATCACAAGATTTCCATCCTTTTGACCTGCATCTGAAGCAAATTTAGGAACAAAACATTCTGATTTGGGCCCTAAGATTTAAATCTTAGCATTTTGACCCAGAACTTCTCATGTTAATGTGTGGAATGCCATTGGATTTGAGTTCCCAACACCTCTCCAACATAAACACAGTTTTTCATGCTGTCACAAACACAGTAATTGGTCTAAGTAACGAGATTCAAGCTGAAAATTGTACTTAGAAAGTCATAGTTTCTAAAAAGCGAGGTTTTGTGATGAAATCCATGTACTTTTTGGACACATATCCAATCAAGTGAAAACTGAGAGATGTTTTCCTTTTCTTTCTCTTTCATTCTGCTAAAATGCAACCCTTGAACCTCTTGCCTTTTCTTCACTTGAATGGTACCTCGATATAGAAACACATACACTGGCTTCACTGTTCCCAGGACAGAGGAAGATTTATCCCAGACAAGAGTCATTGTAGGATGTAGTTGTCTTATTTATTTCTGAGTCAATTTTTGTATTCCTAACTGTCCTACTTGCTGACTTTATAATCTCCAGGAAATCTCATGCATTTTCCCCTCCCCTTTCTGTCTCCCAATTTTCCACATGGATCTCCCTTCATGTGCTGAGATCTATGGATAGAACACTGACCATTCTTTTTATAATTATAACCAAAGTTCTCTGAACATACAACTCTTTCTGTAAAAGAAGTTTCTGTAAAAGAAGATTCTTTCTTCTACTAGTCCATATATTAACTTCTACTAGCATTGCCAGTTAGTCATAGTGTTTGAAAAATCTCATCTAACTGTCCAAGCAAATATGATTTTATTTGAGTGGCACTATCCCAGGCATGTGTTTGTTCTTGTTGCATTTTAAGTGAAATAAGACCAAGTTAACTATCCGTTTCCTTCATACTACCACTAAATGGAGAATACTCTTACAGGGTTAATATAGGACATGCCTAAATTCTTATAGGAATAAAAAAATTTATCTAATTCAGACACTTATTTTGTACCTGGTATCACATGACATGATTACAACATTCTTCTGTAACTTGTGAACCTATTTTTGTCAACATCACGAAATCAATACATCTTTCAAAACATCTGGTGTTATACAGCCTCTAGAGTCCACAGGTTAAAATTACGTCAGTAACAGAGTTCAGGGTAGGCAGATTCCTTTCTATACTGTATGAGAATGCTGACATTAAAATTTTAGTTCATATCCATAAGCTCTAGAAATTGTCAGAGCTTGATCAAAAATTAAGTGAGGAATGTGTATCAATGTTTTATAGAATAGGACAATGTCTCTATGACCTGTTGAAAGGCACTTGAGTAACGACTCAATTTTTGATAAAGAGTAGAAAGGTATACAATGCCTGGCAAAATCAGAGAACTAAAATGCATGCTTCATATAAGAAAGTGCAGTACGTTAATTTCAGATGTACATTTTTATCTTTGCAGCAAATAGCCTTTAAGTCTGTATCAGACAATATAAGTGTACTGAAACTGGGTCAGTACTAAACTGTAGATCTCAACAGCTAAGCAGCTTTGACACTAGTTGGTAGCAGAGAGGAAAAGAGCAAGATGAGAGTTGATGATATAGTGCACCTTGTAACTCAATGGATGGCATAGGAACTGTGGAAGAGCTGGAGAAAAATCACCTTGTCTACAGCACAGATTTCATACCATGCTTGCAGCATTTCTGATTTTTTTAAATTTATTTTGTGTTCTTCCAGGTTAAAAAACATACCAACTGAAAACTGTGAATTGGAATTATTCGCTGTCTGTTCTTAACATAATGACTGATTTCCTACGCTGCATTCATTAAGCAGGCAACAGGTTTGAACTGAATCCTGGTGGAAGTAGGCCAGATACATTAAATTTAAGACCTCTGTTTCACAACTCCCTACAGAAATTGTGCAAATAATATAGCTGAAGTGTTTTCTACATACTGTGTAACCCAATTCTTTTGGCATTCTGATTACTTTGTTGCCCTTTTCTTCTGCATGCAGTTATAAAGTCCAGTAAGAGGAGAAAGAAATTGTGATAGAATCTGCCAAACAACAGATGCAAAATGTTCTTGTAATTTTTTTTAAGTTTAGATATAAATATCAGGAAGAAGAGAGAAGTTCATATACTATAGTGGTAAGTACACTTTTCAATGTATTTGTTATTTCGTCATCTATTATCTGGTTAGTGTTGCTAGCAATGAAAATGTATAGCAGTAATCCAGAGCTTAGGTACATTCTTCTATCTATCTGGAAGTCCAGGCTTAATGTGTGTAGTTCCTTCCTAAACACTCTTTCTCAGTGTTTTGTAGTGGTGTGGTAGTTTTAGGGTATGCCTTTGGAATTCAGCTGCAGATTTTGAGCAGAAAAGTAGAAGAATGTAAATTAATCACTATTGGATGTAAAAAGGAAAACAAAAGATTAGTCTGAACAAAGTCATTGGATAAATGTCTGGGATAAGAGAAGCTGTATCATAACAATTCTTCACATTTCACACTCCCATTCCTTTTCTCTTCTCTCCTCTTCTGATCTTGGCTGTTTTGCTTTGCTCGGGAGAAGATAACGTGCCTCTGGCTGACCTTGGGATAAGTCTAACCCACTGCTTTCTCTCAGATCCTTTCTCTCTCTCAGGACAGGAGGATTGGGGAAGGGGGAGCAGTGGAACAGCTTCTCTGGTCTTCTGACCAGGGTGGGGTTTGTGTTGTTTCCTAATTGCAAATATCTGTATAATATTGTAAATACTGTATATTTTTTACATATTCATTGCATCCCATTGTAGAGTGTAGTTTTTTCTTGTAAATAAAGCTTCATTTGCTTCTAACTGAGTTGGTTTGGCTAAAAGTTAATGCTCAGGGGAAACTTCAACCCACCACAGGTGGTAATGTTCTGTTTTTTCAAAAACATAAATAATGAGATGATTTTCATCCACTTATTTAGCCTCTTGTAATACACTTTACTACAATGGAGGCTTCCAATAAGAAGTGCAATGCCAAGACTGGCATGCTGAATTTCTGCATGCCAACAGAAACCTCATCCTTGCCAGATGGAACAGACACATTAAATAGATAATTTTATTCCAAATGGAAACATTTTAATGACCATTTTTGTGCTGTTTCCCCATTTAGATTTAGTAAAATATCTGCACTTGAGTGGTCTAGAGTGTAGAAATTCTTACTAATAAATGCTCACATCATTTGGAAGCCAAGTTAAACATGTAACAACCCCCCAGAAGTCCAGATACAGAGAACTGAGAGTATGCCAAGTGCTTAGGAGAAATCACAGGTGGAATTAGGTATTCTGTAATGACAAAAAAGGCTTTGGACCAATATTCAGTACAAGTTCAAAGTATTAAATAGAAACTGGACAGAACCAAAACTTGGTATCTGAAAACTCAACAGATACTGAAATTGTAATAATTTGTTTTAGTTGAGTAGCTAGCACTTTGTGCTTTTGACAGCTATCTGTTATGAACAGGAATGTATATGATAAGGTGGAAGGACAGAGTTGGATTATTTGCATCAGAAGCAGTGTAAGAGCTAGCATATCCACCTGTAGTAAGAACATAAGCTGAGGCACAGATATGTGGTTATAAGTCATTAAAGTTTCTTGTTCACTTTTAAGAGTCCTGTTCCTACCTGTTACAGGACAACACAATACCAAATAGGCAACATTTTCATTTCTCTTGTTTTGCTAACTTTCTTGACATAGAAATTTACACCATTGAAAAAAAACTTTAAATAATCCTGTGAGTGCAAGGAAAAAAAGATACCCTTTTTTCAAAATGTTGGTTTTATTTTTTTTTTGGCTTGGTTTGGGCTGCTGAGGTGGATTTTTGTTTGGTTGGGGGGGGGGGGTTGTGTTTTGGAGTTTTTTTAACGTCTTCTTTGACTATGTGCATAGCTGCTTTTGTGTTCTGTGACAGACGAAAAATATTTAGGATAAGCAAAGACCACAATTTAAGTTTCAGACATAAAGCAAAAATTAGAAAAATAATTATATGAGATCTGGCACTTGTGCTCAGTGGAAATATTGAATATTTGCACCCAAATATCTTCGGAGAAGAAGAACAAAGATATATAAACTTTCACATGGAATACTTTCATGTAAATTGGGACTACTCAGATATTGCCTTCATGCCAAAGGACTATTTTCCATGCATAAACTGTGTATTGCAAATGGCTTGTTATGTTTCTGCCACATTAATATTAACTCTGTTTAATAACCAAAAAGACACTGCAGAGTATACACAAGAAATGCCAAATCTTTTCTCTCTATTCCTTCCTTTTGTGCATTTGACTCATATGAGGTTACTCTGCTTTCCTCAGTAGCCTCAGGAGCTGGTAGTTGTGTAATGTGGTCAGTGAACTATGAATAAGCAAGGAGAATAGTATGATAGACAGCAACAGAAACCTAGGCACTGAGGCAGATACTTACATATGTTGATGCTTTTATTTATTTGTTGTTTGGTCTAATTTTTTGATAGGCCACTTTAGATAGCAGTAAACACAGATTGGACTTTTTGGGGTTAAAAAACCCCTGTTATTAAGACATAACACTGTGTGAAAATTCTTTACTTCTTTTGTTTAGTTTGCTTACCATAATTTCTCTTTCTCTTTTATTTGTGTCTAGTTACCTTTTCTATTTTATTCCTGTCTTTGGTTTTATTTGACTATATTTTCAATTTAAACTGTAAAAATTCTGAAGTATTCAAGTTTGCAGTGTCTCTGTCTTTTATTTTCATTGTTTCTTCCCCAGCATTCTGTGCATTTCCTGCCCATCTTGGAGAGGTGCCTGCTGTTCTGTTAAATAGTGTCAGCTCAGAAACCAATGTTCTTTACTCCACAGTTACTTGTCTGGAAAGCAGGAAAAACAGTGCTGCAGGTGTAAGCTGGCACCCTGCCCACTCCAGTCCTGATGGCTTCATAAATCTTGACCCTGCTGTAGCCCCACAATTACATTTCATGACACAAAGCCAAGCAGTGTTATTCACCCAGTGCCCTAATTTACATTTCCCAAGACAAAAGAACATACAGATAGTGTTTCAGAGCTCTCTGTGCTTTTACATTTGTGTAAAGGTTAGTTTTAGGTCAAGTACAAGAAACCTGGCAAAGGGAATGGTGGTGATTAAACTTTAAAACGAATTAAAACTAAATAAAGATTAAGGAAAATGCTAGACTTAAGCTCTCATTATTCTCATGCCAGCTGAAACTATAGATCAGTGTATATTCTTTTATCAGAAATGAGCAGCTGCTGTTTCTTTTGTGGATATTATGCTCCTTTTGCCATGTTTATTGAGACAAACTTTCCCTGTATTTGAGTCTAGGGTATGATTTTTGTGCTTAAAACATCTTAAAAAAAGGAAGACACAATTTGAAACGCTCTTAGAGAAGAACCCTGTCTTTTTTCTTCCAGAAATTATAACATGAATTTATGTCACCCAATTTTAGACATCTGCACTGCACACATGTGCTTCTGCAATTCTGCTCCATGTCTCTGTGTAACCAATAGCCATATATAGACACAATGAGTCTGACTCACATCTGCCATAGATGTCTGTTTAGGATGAGATGACTTGTGCCCCAGAACATTTGTTCCTGTAGCGTCCGCACTAGACAAAGTCTAGGTAGTTACTGCAGATGGAGATGTCTAATGTCAAGTGACTTGAATGATATCCTATTCTACTTGTCAGATGTAATAGCATGTCCAATGGGAAAGTTAAGCAGTCTGAGAAAGACCTGAGAAGAATTAAAAACACAGTTCTTTTTCCCTTAGAAGGGTTTATGGTCATTATTATCATGTTGTATGCTAGAACTAGGATATCATAGATCTGTGCTACCACAGCTTCTTTGGGCGTACACATGAGCTGAGATTTCTTTGCTGAGCCCTCCATAAAGATTAAAAACCACAAATCTGAGCTCTGGCCAGCTTGCCATCTGGTCTGCACAAGAAACCAGGAGCAAAGGGCAGCAAGGGAGTGCCACAACTTAAAACAGCAGCTAATGGATTGGATGTACCAATGGGCTGTTATCCAGCTTCTGTTACAGAAAAGGCACTCATAGGAATTGTTTGAAAGATTACCAGGTAGTTCTGTGGGATTTACTAGGAACTACATTCAAGCACAAGGATCCTAGGTGTAAGCCTGAAGCAGCTTGTTGCAAAATTCATCAGATGATTTACTAAGAAAGTAATTGTGAGCTGGAGGTGGGGATCAATCTCTTAAAGCTCAGTAAGAGAAAATAGTTATACAGGGCAGAGAAAAGCTGTGAATACCTACTAGAAGTCTCTTACATGGTGGTAGAGGAGGGAGAGGCTATGCTGCAAGGTGACCATTTCACTCAGTGGGCCAGTGAAATGATCTTGGCCATCTGCACTAGTTCAAACACACCAAAGCATTGAGATTCTTTCTGTCAATTTGAAACAAGAGAAAGGTGTAATATGCAGACATTAGACGATTAGCTGGAAGGTTGTTTGAAGCTATGGAAAAGAACATTTGGAGGTTCTGTGCAGCAGGAGTCTGAAAAATCTTAGGTGAATTCTTGACATTTGAAAACAAGGAGCAATTCAAGTTAAGGATAACATCTTTGTGATATGAATAGATGTCATTGTCCACAATAATTGAGTAAGAAAGTACTAGAAATGCCTCAGGAAGAAAATGTAACCATTTTGAGCTTAATTTGACAGTCATACACAAGGGGTTAGAGAGACATGCTGAGAGTTTAGTTTGGAACAAAGTTACATCTGGAATAAAATGGTAGGTTTGTGGCTCTGCAACTCAGAGATAGTAGATGAACTTCCAGATAATATGATGAATGTGAGGGTCAGAGAGATAGGAGAATGGAACTCTGTGAAATCCCACAATTACATTAGGATGGGGAATTAGAGTAAACCTTGAAAGGCCAACACTGAAGGAATGAAAGGGAGAACTGAAAAGAAAAAGGCATGTCTGCAACCAGTTTATGATCTGTCTATGCCAGAAAAAATAAAAAAAAGAAAAAAAAAAGGGGGGAGAGGAAGAAAAAAACAAATTTGACACATTTAAAAAATAATTCAGACCACAAAATTTATGACTGGACTCGTGATATGAAAACAAGCTTTTAGGGCCTGAAAATGTGAAAACAGGAATGGCCAACCTAGAAATGTTCTTAATAGTGTGAAACAGGCCTGTTGGCAAAAGGGTGTGCTCATAGCTGTCTGCAACATGGGAGATTTGGTTTGACAGTCCTTAATCCAGGTCTTTTCAAACCCTATATGCCATATCAACACATAGCAGAGGGGGTTTGTGCTTATTCCTACAGTCATTTCAGGCAGTGGAGTTCTAAAAGGGGAAAACTTGTATTTTTAATAGAATTGAAAGCTTTTTGTATTATTATTCTTTAACAGTTGTCCATCTATCTGGTGAAGATTGATTTTGAAATGCATCCCATCTCTGCTGGAGGGATTGTGGACCAGACAGTCGGCATCCAGAGTTAAAATCAAATAAATGTCTCTCTCAGCGAGTATCCTTAAGTGTTTGGAATGCAGAGGATGCCACAAGAAACAAATAAAGCCATTAGATTCAATGCTAACAGAATTAGGCATCACAGATGTTTCGGTAATGCACAGATTGCTGCCATCTCAAAGAAGCTTTTCAGCTGTCCTTGCAAGTTTAGGAGTAAAATATTCTATTAAAAGAACAAGTGAAAATAAATGAAACATATAATTACTTTTATGATGGACAAATTGTTGATTTGTCAAACCACAGAGGCAAGAACACTAAGTTACAATTCTTTTTCTAATTTAAGAATAACTTTAAAGAAATAATTAGAAAAATGCAAACCATCTTCCTCTCTCAATGCCTTCTTGAAGCTTCCTTTACAGAACTATTTTACTACTTTTATTTTATTTAATATTTCTATATGTAATGACAGAGACTATTTTCTATTGAAAAAGAACATTTAGGAGGTTTTAGTTAAATAGTTGTCTTTAAAAGTAAGGACACTGTAGGCTTGTACAAATTTCCAGCATCTTGGATCTAACAGATTTCTACCGATACATACTTCTTTGTCAACCTATCAAATGCCTTTAGTGCTATCTTTCTGCAAAGCTATGAATTATTTATCCCTTTGGATTTGGATGTTATTATACATGTCAATGTAGCTGCATTGTGCAACATAGCCAATCATTTCACTACCCCCTCCATTTCGTGGAATAGTAGTGCATCTTCCGTGTGGACACTATTGATACAGAAGTGAATGAGCCATGAAATCAAGGTAGGAATTGTGTAGCACTGACTTTCTGCCTCCCTCCCTTTTTTAGAAACTTTCTTGCAACCAAATTCTTGGTACAAAATATTACAACACTTGCACAATCGTAAAATTTGTTTTCCAGTGTTTTGTTACCGCTTAGTTATGAGATAGTGAGTTTATGTCTATCTTAGACACTGTAGAAGGCAATGTTGACCCAAAGTGGTGTGATAAATGACCCTTCTAAACTGGTATTACACATGCTCTCACTCTCTGTCATTTTGAATTGTTTAACAAAAAGAGCAAGTGAGTTAGTAAGATTAAATTCTGTTTTGAAGCCATTGTCTTTGAAAGAAACTGTGAAGGGGTGGGGAAGAAACAAATTTGCTTCTGTTTTCTCCTCATAAATATCACATCTTGTTTTCTTTAAGTGACAAGTTTTATGTTTAAGCTGCATTTTTGCATGAGGGGCAAGAAAGAGGAGTAGCCTACTACAACAGTAGTTTTGAAATGAGAGAAATAAGGAGTGTGTCGTGACAAGAAACTCAAGAGTAATGTTTGATAGAAAACTTTCAGTGAAATCTTATTTCCTCTTCTGAGAACTCACTATACATACACACCTCATTTTTCACAATATCCTGCATTTTCTGCTACTGGCATTTAGAAAAAATGCAAAAAACCACATTTTTCCTTACTGAACTACTCAGTTGTTATATTTTCGTGAATTCTACTCACAAGGAAACACTAGAAAAACATACCAGGCTATAATTTACATAGTTTTTGGGGCTTTCAAGTGTGTATTTTAGAGCTGTCCTGATTACTCCCATTGTAGTATGAAAAGCATTGTGAAAGTAGCATTTGAACTAGAAAAATCATTCTCAAGCATTGTGTTTATAATGTTTCCAGGAATCCAAAGCCAACACTACTCTGAGTTTATCTGAGTTTATTTACACAGAGTTATGTAATGCACTTTGCCACAGGATCGCTAAGGAATATGTGCAAATGCCTCAAGGCACTGTGATTTGCTCAGGTTTCCATAGGGCTCCCCCAGTATGATATCAACATGATTGCATAGGATTCACTGATAACATTTCCTTTTGTTCTGAAGTGGGTTTTAGTCTGCTTTTTCTTTCTTTCCTAATATATGTACCCTTTAGACAGTAGTGCTGCAACAGCCACATGCTGAGAGACAGAAAGTCAAACAGTACATTTTCATGTTACTGCTAGTAATTTAGTCATTTTGGGTGTCCATGGAAGGAAGTGATTATTGCTCTTGAATTCTCAGAAAATGGCTGGTGAAATACATGACAGAAGCAATGAGATCCCTAACCAATTAAAGAGATTACTTCCAACTAAAGAGGTCACTTATCATTTAGCTTAGCACATGTCACTTTTAGGTCAGTTTTGTCAAGTGGATTTTCCAGATGGCCCATTTCTTGTTATTATCTTCTGTTACTGTGATTATTCAAAAAATTCCTTCCCGACCTTATTGGATAAATTAAGGTTTTATTTCCTTTTCAAGGTCTGTCTCTCTAAATGCAAGCTGTCTACCAAATAAATCACCGTCCTGTTACTTCCGTGTTCAAGTTAAGGTGGAGGTAACAGTTCGCTGTTGCACTTCTTGGGAATTAAGTATGATAAAGGACTTTGTAATAGTTACAGAAATCACTGTCACCCAGAGAGGAAAACTTAAAACATCCCAAGTTACCCACATCATCTTCTTACAAATTCTTCCTCTCTTTTTCACTGGGACTGCACTGGCAAACATATATTAAATAAAAAGCATTGCATTGTCATTTGGTAACCATTTCTTCTGACAGCTCTTAGTTGTCCAGAGACAATCCACATCTCTGAGCTGGCATATACGTATCTCATGATTTTAAGCCAAATTGAAGCTGAACACCACATGGCTTCTCATACAACTGCCCTCTCCTACTCTTTTTCTGCCCTCCCCAGTAGGATATGAAGAAGAAATTGGAAACAAAATGCAAAACTCTATGTGTTGAGACAAGGAAAGTTTAGTAGAAAAATACAATGAATGAATGAACAAGAGGAATAACAACAGCAAAGAAGGCATATATAAAAATTAGTACTATGAAATGAAAAAGTCTCATACAACACCCCTGCTCCAAAAAAACCCACTATGCCAGAGAACCATTGAGATCACCTGCTTCAGCTCTCACTCTCATGTAGTGTCCTGGAAGAGGCATTAACGAGACAGCTAAACCTGTTTGAGCCACTGCTCTTTCTCCTCCCTCCCCGTTTGCAGGGTCCAGGTTTGAGGTCCACGAGCCAATAGGCAGGTGCCATTAAGGCTGCCTGGAGAGGGTGGAAGCTGGACCCTGAGCCTCACGTATCAGAAAGGCAACTGCACGTGTCAGAGAAGGCATGTGAAGTTTTGCGCACCAGACACATTTTGAACTGATTTGCAGGATTTGAACAGCTAATGTGCAATTGGGCCGTTCAGTTTTTAAAAAGGGAATTTATAGGGGAAGATTTCAACAGCCCACATGTTCTTTGTTCTTTTTCTCTCTCTCATCTTCTCCCCCTCTATTTGTTAATGGGATTCAAGGCAGTGACAAGCACTTACTTGCTCCTGTCTTCCGGTCAATGAGCTGCTTTTGTCCTAGCAGCATAGTGTTTAGATCTTCGCCATAGCAGTGTGCTCTCTTTCTCACTTCGTCTAATTTTGGATACTACCTTTGGATTATTCCTGCCCTTTGGATTACTTTACGAACTCAGAGCATTTCTTCATTGAGCATAGGTTTTGGCAGCTAACAGCTTGGTGGTTCATGAGTAACTCACGCTATCTTACCTGGTTATTTCTAAGGTTTATAACTTGTTTACCTGTTGCTTAGCTCTGTTGTGAACCTGAGTTGGTCTGTCTTGCCACCCAGGGCAGCATTACTGTGTGTTTCATGTGTATAAGAAGTTCCCAGTTTGTTCCTCTGTATTCCAAGTTTTTCTAGACTGTTATTCTACTGTTTGTTAGCCTCGTATCCCATGTAATTAGCCTATCATCAACTGGGCAAATGAACCTGAATCAAATTGGCTCAGAAAAATAAATTTTTATATTTTATCATATTTCTGGCTTATCAATTTGATAAAAAGTATATCATATAGCAGGCATGATGTTTACAGTATTGAATACCCCACTGGCTGGTTCAGTTCAGTCCTGGTGTGATTCCTCACAATTTCTTGTGAAAAAAAATTAAACCCTATCGTAACCAAACCCAGGACAGTGGGCCACTTTGTTACCTAGATTGGAGAGATAACCTGAGTTTAAGATAGCTGTTCAAGAAATCACCCAGATGAGATCTCTGGTGTGATCTGCAATGTGACCCCACTGCACTTTGCATGAATGAATATCTTTACCACTGAAAACAGCATTAATATAGTTATGTGCTCAATACTATTTGTTGTTCATAGTTATAGGACCCAATAGGTTGGGACAGAACATAATGTAAACATAATGTATCAGGATCTAGATTAATGTACATGGAACCTCTATGTTTATACTTAGCTAGTGGATCATTCCTCTTCTTCTTCCATCCATATGTTTAAAAGAGGCAAGTGCCTAAAACTACAATGAACAATATCTGAGTAAATGTGTTAGGTCTCAATTATTTTTGCTATCCTGTAGTGTTTGCATCACTTTTGCACTGTTTCAAAGATCCAGGGTCTCATATAATAAGCACTATTTATTTTTCTTTTAGGATTTCATTTGTTCTTTTTTTTTTACTGTAAAGTATGACTAATTTAAAACAAAGAAACAAACATATCTATTGTAAGCCTCTAATCTTAGAATCACAGAATCATACAATTGTTTTCGTTAAGATCATTAAGGTCAGCCATTGCTTTGATCCTCGAGTCCAACTGTCAACACCACCATGACCAGTAAACCATGTCCTGAAGTGCCATGTCTACACATTTTTCAGACACCTTGAGGGATGGTGGGTTCACCACCTTCTTGGGCAGCCTGTTGCAATATCTGACCGCTCTTTCAGTAAAGAAATTTTTCTTAATGTCCAATCTAAACATCCTCTGGCACAACCTGAGGCCATTTTCACTGGTACTGTCACTTGATACTAGGAAGAAGAGACCAACACCCACTACTGCAACTTCCTGTCAGGTAGCCGTATGGAGCAGTAAAGTCTCTCTTCAACATCCAGTCCCCCTAGTTCTTTTCCCCAAGCCTGTGCCATAATATGGGGCTGTTGTGACCCAAGTGCAGGTCCTGACACTCAGCCTTGTTGAACCTCATAGTACTGACCTCAAGCCATTCATCCAGACCATCCAGATCTGTCTGCAGAACCTTGCTATCTTTGAAAAGAGCAGATTTACTTACTCAATCCACTCACTCAGATCATTGACATGTTAAACAAGACTGACTCCAAAACTGAACCCTGGGAAACATCACTTGTGATTGTCTGCTAACTGGATCTAAGTCCATTAACCACTACAAAACAGTACTTGAAGTATGTACTTATTTAGCTCATTTTCATCAGCAAAATTGACAGTGGCATTGAGTATGTCCTCAGCAAGTTTGCTAACACAGGACTATGTGGTGCAGCTTGGTGGGTGTCATCCAGAGGGACCTTTTAAGGCTGGAGAGGTGGGCCCAAGACAACCTCATGAGGTTCAACAAGACCAAGTGCAAGTCCCAGCATCTTGGATGGGGCAATCCCAGACACTGATATAGGCTGGGCAATGCCTGGCTTGAGAGCAGCCGTGAAGAAAAGGACTTGTGGATGCTGGTGGATGAGGTCAACATGAGCCACCAGTGTGCCCTTGCAGCCCAGAAAGCCAATCACATCCTGGGCTGCATCAAGAGAAGCGTAGCCATCAGGTTGAGAATGGTGATTCTGCTCTACACCACTCTCATGACACTCTGCTTGGAGTATTGTATCCAGTTTTGGAACCCCTCAAGAAAGATATGAACATGCTGGAATGTGTCCAGAGAAGGGCCACGAGGATGATTAGAGGGATGGAACTCCTCTCCTATAAAGACAGACTGAGACAGTTTGGGTTCTTCAGTTTGGAAAGGAGAGGGCTCCTATGTGACCTTATTGTGGCCTTCCAGTATCTGAAGGGGGCCTACAAGAAAGCTGGTGAGGGACTTTTTATGGGGTTGGGTAGTGATAAAATTAGGGGGAATGGATCCAAGCTGGAGGATGATAGATTTACATTGGACATTAGGAGGAAGTTCTTCACCATAAGAATGGTGAGATTCTGGAACAGGTTGCCCAGTGAGGTGGTGGAAGCCTCATCCGTGGAAATTTTTAAGGTCAACTGGATGTGGTTCTGGGCAACCTGATCTAGTGGAAAGTGTCCCTGCCCATGGCAGGGGCTTTGGAATTAGATGAGTCTTGAGGTCCCTTCCAAGCCTGAAAATTACCAGCACTGTTTTTACTCATATGATCTTTGGAGTGAATGAAAATGTGTCATTAATTTGACTAGGAGCAAGGTTTTCAGTCTTTCCTCACATGGAGAGAACTGTCAGACAGATTTACAAATTTGCTACTAAAGCCCTTGAGTATAGAGCTGATTCAATTAAAGACACATCTGTGTAATTCAACACTTTTCTGTTTATGCTTAACAGCATTTCTGCTCAGAGCAGGAAGAATTAAACAGATTTCATCACCACTAACAGGAAAAGCACAGATAATTCCTGCCATTAACATTATGATAAAAATTTCCATGGTGTGTTTGGTCTAGTAGTTTCCTATGGGTTATTGCAGTTTTTCCTTTCATGGATTCCATGTAGAAGATAGGTGATTTCTTTCCAATATAAACTTTTTTTTTCCCCCTCAGAAGTCTACTTACTTTCTTTGAACTCTTCCCAAAGTATTCAATTTTTTCCAAGTATTCATTTTTACAAAAATTATCTTTAGCCTTCAGGCCTGTGTGACACATTTAAGTGTTTTTCTTTAGAAGAAAAGTCTTTTAAGTACAGTCATGTATCAGTAAACTGTAAACCATTTGACCTATTAGGGTGAAATGCCATTTGAAAAAAAATCCTCAAGATTTTTCTTTTGAACAAGAAAATCATATGTAACTTAAAATCCCATAAACCTTTGAACTGTAGGCTGTCTTTTGAAAACTTTTGTCTCTGAACATAAAAGGTGAGATTAGACTCTACATGTATGCAAATAGTTCAACATTGATTCCCCAAAATGTTACTGAAGATATATCTCTTCACACAGAAAACAACTACAGAGTCTAATGTATGTGTTCTTCACAGAAGTCACAGAGACATTCAGGTTGGAAAAGACTCTCAGGATCAGCAAGTCCAGCTGTTAACCCTACTCTATAAAGTTCACCCCTAAACCATATCCCCAAGCATCACATCCAAACAACCTTTAAACACATCCAGGGTTGGTGACGCAATCACCTCCCTGGGCAGCTCATTCCAATGCCTGAATACTCTTTCTCTGCAAAACTTCTTCCTAATGTCCAGTCTAAACCTGCCCAGTCATAGCTTGAGGCCGTTCCCTCATGCTCTGTCACTAACCACTTGTGAGAAGAGACCAGCATCAGCCTCTCCACAACATCCTTTCAGGTAGTTGTAGAGAGCAATAAGGTCTCCCCTCAGCCTCCTCTTTTTCAAACTAAACAGCCCCAGCTCCCTCAAGCATTCCTCATAAGATTAATTCTCCAGGCCCTTCACCAACTTCGTTGTCTTTCTGTTCACTGGCTCCAACACCTCCACATCTCTCCTGTATTGCGGTTCCCAAAACTGAACACAATACAATACAATACAAGACACCAGGTTGGAAGAGACCTTCAAGATCATCGCGTCCAACCTATCAACCAATCCAACCCACCTAAATACAATACAATACAATACAATACAATGCAATGCAATGCAATGCAATACAATACAATACAACACAACCCACCTAAACAACTAAACAACTAAACCGTGGCACCAAGCACCCCATCAAGCCTCTTCTTGAACACCTCCAATGAAGGTGACTCCACCACCTCCATGGATAGCCCATTTCAATGGGCAATCACTCTCTCTGTATAGAACTTCTTCCTAACATCCAGTCTAAACCTCCCCTGGCGCAGCCTGAGACTGTGTCCTCTTGTTCTGGTACTGGCTGCCTGGGAGAAGAGACCAACCTCTGCCTGGCTACAATCTCCCTTCAGGTAGTTGTAGAGAGCAATAAGGTCACCCCTCAGTCTCCTCTTCTCCAGGCTAAGCAACCCCAGCTCCCTCAGCCTCTCCTCATAGGGCTTGTGTTCCAAACCCCTCATCAACATCGTTGCCCTTCTCTGGACATGCCCCAGCAAGTCACCATCCTTCCTAAACTGTGGGGCCCAGAACTGGACACAGTACTTGAGGTGCGGCCTAACCAGTGTAGTGTACAGGGGCAGAATGACCTCCCAGCTCCTGCTGGCCACACTGTTCCTGATGCAGGCCAGGATACCATTGGCCCTCTTGGCTGCCTGGGCACACTGCTGGCTCATGTTCAGCCTCCCATCAACCAGTACCCCCAGGTCCCTCTCTGCCTGGCCACTCTCCAACCACTCTGACCCCAGCCTGTAGCACTGCATGGGGTTGTTGTGGCCAATGTGCAGAACCCGGCACTTGGATGTGTTCAATCTCATGCCGCTGGATTCTGCCCATCTGTCCAGACTGTTGAGGTCCCTCTGCAAAACCTCTCTACCCTCCAGCAGATCAACTCCTGCCCCCAGCTTGGTGTCGTCCGCAAATTTACTGATGATGGACTCGATGCCCTCATCCAGATCATCAATAAAGATGTTGAAGAGCATGGGGCCCAGCACTGATCCTGGGGGCACTCCACTAGTGACAGGCCGCCAGCTGGATGTGGCAGCATTCACCACCACTCTCTGGGCTCAGCCCTCCAGCCAGTTCCTAACCCAATGCAGTATGCTCCTGTCCAAGCCATGGGCTGGTAGCTTGGCCAGGAGTTTGCTGTGGGGGACGGTGTCAAAGGCCTTGCTGAGGTCCAGGTAGACCACATCCACAGGCCTCCCCACATCCACCAGGTGGGTCACCTGATCATAGAAGGAGATCAGGTTGGTCAGGCAGGACCTGTCCTTCCTATATCCGTGCTGGCTAGGCCTGAGCCCCTGGCCATCCTGGAAGTGCTGTGTGATTGCACTCAAGATGACCTGCTCCATAATCTTGCCTGGCACTGAGGTCAAGCTGACAGGCTCTTCCAACTGGCCCTTCATGTGGATGGGTACCACATTGGTCAGCTTCCAGTCTTCTGGGACCTCTCCAGTGAGCCAGGATTATTGAAAAATGATGGAGAGCGGCTTGGCCAGCTCATCTGCCAGCTCTCTCAGCACCCTAGGATGGATCCCATCCAGTCCCATGGCCTTGTGGGGGTTCAAGTGGCTGAGAAGATCTCTTACAATCCCATCCTGGAACAGAGGAGAACTATGCTGCTCCCTGGCTCCTCCTGCCAGCTCTGCAGGCCAGCTGTCTGGAAGACATTCTGTCCTGCTAGTAAAAAATGAGGCAAAGAAGGTGTTAAGTACCTCTGCCCTTTCTTCATCCTTTGTTACAACGTTCCCCTCTGTGCCCACCAAGGAGTGGAGGTTGTTCTTGCCCTTCCTCTTGCTATTAATATATTTATAGAAGGACTTTTTCTTGTCCTTCACAGCAGAGGCCAGTCTGAGCTCCGAATGTGCTTTTGCCTCCCTAATTTTCTTCCTACAAGACCTAGCAACTTCCTTAAACATTTCATGGGTTGCCTCCCCTTCCTTCCAAAGATGACACACCCTCTTTTTTTCCCTTAGTTCCTTTAGAAGTTCATTACCCATCCAGGCTGTCCGTCTGCCCCAGCGGGTCATCTTCCGGCACGTTGACACAGCCTGTTCCTGCGCTTTCAAGAGCTCTTCCTTGAAGCAGGTCCAGCTCTCCTGGACCCCTTTATTTTTAAGGGCTGTTTCCCAAGGAACCTTCTGAGTTAGTTCCTTGAGTAGCCTGAAGTCTGCCCTCCGGAAGTCCAGAGTGGAGGTCTTCTTGCTACCCCTCTTAGCTTGGCTGAATACAGAAAATTCAATTATCTTGTGGTCACTGGTGCCTAAACACCCTCGGACCACCACATCACCCACCAGCCCTTCCCCGTTGGTGAAGAGGAGGTCAAGCATAGCCTTACCCCTGGCAGGCTCGCGCAGCACCTGGGATAAGAAGCTGTCCTCCATGCACTCTAAGAACCTCTTAGATTGCCTCCTTTCTGCTATGTTGTGATCCCAGCAGATATCAGGCAGGTTGAAGTCACCCATGAGAACAAGGTCAGGTGATCTTGAGACAGCCTTAAGCTGCCTATAGAATACTTCATCAACATCTTCCTCCTGGTTGGGTGGTCTATAACAGACTCCAACCAGGATGTCTGCCCTGCTGGTCTTCCCTCTAATTCTCCCCCACAAGCACTCAATCCGATCGTCCCTGATCTCTAGCTCTACAGCATCAAGTGCCTCTCTGATGTACAGGGCCACCCCTCCACCCCTTCTTCCTTGCCTGTCTCTCCTGAAGATGTTAAACAGAAGTGGCCCCAACACTGAGCCCTGAGGAATACCACTTGTGACCAGTCACCAGCTGTACTTAAGTCCATTGACCACTATTATTTGGGCCCCTTTGCCAAGCCAGTGCTTTATCCAACAGTGTGTGCTCATCCAGCCTTGAGCAGCCAGTTTGTCCATGAGAATTCTGTGGGGAAGAGTGGCAAAGGCTTTTCAAAATTCTAGGGAAACAATATCCACAATCTTTCCCTCATCCAACAGTCAGGTTATCATGTTGTAGGAGATCAGGTTTGCCAGGCAGGATGTGCCCTTCATAAACCCATGCTGACTGGGCCTGATCCCCTGGCTGTTCTCTATATGTCATGTAATGGTGCTTGAGATGATTTGCTCCATGACCTTCCCTGGTACCAAGGTCAGACTGACAGGTCTATAGTTTCCTGGATCCTTATTTCTTCCTTTCTTGTAGATAGGTGTTACATTTGCTACCCTCCAGTCCATTGGGACCTCCCCAGTTAGTCAGGACTTCAGGTACATAATGGACAGTGCCTTGGTGAGCACACGTGCCAACTCCCTCAGGATCCTTGGGTGTAGGCCATCAGCCCCATAGACTTTTTTGTGTCTAAGGGACATAGCAGATCACTGATCACTTCCTCATTTATTGTGATGATGTCATTCTGATTCTCCTTTCTGACTCCTAGTTCACCAGGCTGGGTGTCCAGGGAACTGCTGGATTTAGTGCTAAAGGCTGAGGCAAAGTGGGCATTGAGCACCTCAACCTTCTCCTCATCCTTAGTCACTATGTTTCCTCTGCATCCAATAAAGGATGGAGATTTTCTCTAGTCCTCCTTTTGTTGTTAATGAATTTATAGAAACATTTGTTATCCTTAATGGCTGTAGCTAGGTTGAGCTCTAGCTGTGCTTTGGCTTTCCCAGTTTGCTCCCTGCATAGCCTTTCTGCATCTTTATAGTCCTTATGAGAGACCTGTCCCCTCTTCCAAAGGCCATAGACTCTCCTTTTGTTCTTGAGGTCCAGCCAAAGGTCCCTGTTCAGCCAGGCCAGATGCCTTCCACACCAACTTGTTTGTCAGCACACAGGGACATCCTGCACTTGTGCCTTTAAGACTTCCCTCTTGAAGTATGTTCAGTCTTCCTCGACTCCTGTATCCTTCAGGGTCACCTCCCTAGGGACTTTGTCCATCAGCCTCCTGAACAGGCCTAAGTTTGCTCTCTGGAAGTTCAAGGTGGCAGTTTTACTAACCCCTCTCCTTGTTTTCCCAAGGATAGAGAACTCAGTCATCTCATGGCCACTGAGCCATAGATGATCTCCAACCTTTACTTCTCCCATAAATTCTTCCCTGCTCACAGGAAGCAGGTCCAGGAGGTCATCTTCCCTGGCTGGCTCCCTCACCAATTGTGTCGGCAAGTTATCTTCCCCACACTCCAGGACCCTACAGGACTGTTCTCTCCCTGCTGTATTGTGTTTCTGGCAGACGTCCAGGAAGTTGAAGTCTCCCAGAAGAACAAGGGATAGTGATTGTGAAACCTCTCTTCACTGCTTATAAAATTTTCACCTACCTCTTCATCCTGGTTGTGTGGTCTATAACAGATTCCTACAACAATATTACTCTTGCTGGCCTTACTCCTGATTCTTACCCATAAGGACTCAACCTTCGTTAATTTGCGTGGCTTCATATGTCTCCCTAACATAGAGGGACACTCTACCACTTCTTTTTCCTTGCCTATCCCTTCTGAAAAGTTTGTATCCATTGATTGCAGCATCCAATTGTAGTTGTGGGAGTCATCCCACCAGGTTTCTGTGACGGCTGCTATATCATAGTTTCCTTGTAGCACAATGGTCTCCAACTCCTCCTGTTTATTGCCCATGCTGCGTGCCTTGGTGTATAGACATTTGAGGTAGGGAGTTGAGTACATAGTTTTCAACCTTGAGGTGGGGTAGTCCTTATGGTTATCTAAGATGCCAACACACTGCTCCACAAGCATTGGGCTACTACACCCAGAGTTCTCAGTGGCAAAGCCAGCTATGTCCCCATCCCCCTTTAAAACTAGTTTAAAGCTTTGTCAATTACCTCAGCCAACTCATGTACAACGATTCTTGTCCCTTATGGCGGCTAGTCTCTTCTTGAGACTAGTCCATGTATGTAAATAATATTTCACAGTTTTGAGTGTAAACCCCATAGTAAGCATGTTGATTATGGTTATATTAGACACTATATTTCCCATACATTTCTTATCAGAAAATCTGGTATTATAATTTTTTTTTTAATGGGAATTAATATGCAACTGTAAGGAAAAGATGGTATATTGCTGCATCAACAGCTATGCTGAAATCCTCATAATAACCTCAAGCATTTGTGTCTTTAAGTATGACCATACAGCAAAGAAGTTGGTTATAAAGTATACCATTTTATTTGCATTTCTTTCTGTGGTTAATTGCATTACAAATGGAGCTATTTAATTCACCATTTCACCAACAAAACCAACATTTTTTCCCCTCCAGCTATGGTAGGTAGTTGTTTTCCCTTGTGCTTTTTTGTAGATTTTGCACTTCTAATTAATCCACAGAAAAGTTTTTTTCCCTGCTTATAACTCCCTGCCATACTCAGCTCATCTAAGGCTGCTGGAAGTCTTCTCAGACAGAGTAATTTTTTGCTGCTTCAGCCTTGGATCTTGTTAAAAAAGTGAGCAGTGAACTTTTGCAGACTTTATGCACAATGTTGATTGGTTAATCACTGTCACAATCAGCAATGCTCATGAGAAAGGGAGAGCTAGCTGCACCTGTGAAATACAGGAGCTGGGAAGGGAAGAGTGTAAAAAAAATAAATGTGTTGCAGGTAGAATAAGAAGCAGAAATAGGGTGTTTTTCTATCTAATGACTGAGAAATTAAGGCAAACATTACCAAAGTGAGCTGAGGATTTAAAATGATTGGGTTTTCCTTCTTATCCCCTTTGTGCTGGGTACTTCCACAAATAATTTCACAAGTGCAGCTTAACAGTTTTTTAGTGCTTTATATCCCACCTAACCCAAATGACAGGAGAGATTTTTTTTTTTAAAGTAATAGCTGAACAACATTCAGGCTTTACATAAAAAGGTCTGAATTTGTAGTCACTCTTCTGCAGAGCCATGGCTAGGTGCTTCTTATGTGACTCTGATAATATCTGTATCATTGTACTGAAACTGGGAAAATCTCCAAGATAATTATAAATGTCAAGAAATATGGCAGTTTGAACCCAGCTCTCTTAAGTTTTATGTTGTTGCTCATTATAGGGGAAGATTTGGCATTGTTTGAATTAGAGAAGGCTATGTTTGGTCTGTAGCTTGGAGAAGAATGTAAACACCTTGCAACTGAAAGAGAGAAACCAGGCAGAATTTGGTTGATGGGTTAAAATATTGTTTTGTTATTTTAACCTATTGTATGCCTTAATTACATGCATGCCAGTAGAAAATGACCAATTAAGATGTGACACCTATGCTTTCAAACAGATTATATAACTTTGCTATAAAATGTAATAAATGTCTTCTCCTGCTTACATCTTGTCCTGGAAGTATTGCTCAGGGTGAATCCACTGACTATATGACAACAAATGGGGACTTCCGAATGTGCACCTTGAGCAACTATTCATTACTACTTCCATTTGCACCATCAAGAAGAAATTTCACTTCTAAGGAGCATGGAGATGTTTGTGCTTGTCACCGTCACAGATGGTAGCCTTTAGATTAGTTGCTGTGAGATTAATCTATGGACTTCTACACCAGTGGCGTTCCCTGATTTGCAAACCAAAAAAGAGGAAAAGAAGAAAGGAGAAAAAAATTATATAGATGCATGAAAGGTGCAAGTGAAGAAAAGAAGAAAAGAAGAAAAGAAGAAAAGAAGAAAAGAAAAAAAATACGCAGTAGCACAAAAGACACAAGTGAAGAAAAGAAGAAAAGAAAAAATATATAGTAGTGTGAGAGGCACAAATATCTGAACATTAAAGATAAAAAAGAAGAGAAGAATAAAGAGGTAAAAAGAAGAAAGAAGGGTTGGTGCCTGCGAAAAAAGAAGTGCAGGAAGTGCAAGAGAAAATTCTTGGTGACCGAGCTCTACGAGACAGAGGTAAGCAGTCAGGGAATTTGGGTGGTTGGAGCCTCCCTGGGGGTTGGGGCCTCCTTTTGATGAACACATAATGGGTAATCAAATAACAAAAGAAGATAAATCAATACTAGGACTCATTACGTGTATTTTTAGAAAGAGAGCAATAAAGTATGATGAAAAGAATCTTATTTCATTGCTTATATGGCTTAGAGAAAATACTAAAGCTTGTAACATGGAAAATGCTTTTCATATGTTGACATGGGAGTGGGTTGGGGTGGCTTTGTTCGAGGCAGCAACAAAAGGAGATGAAATTGGTGCGTCTTCCCAGATATTTGCTGGAAGACCTACACAGCCAGCCAACCACAGTCCAGGCCGTTCCTCCACTGCATTGATGATAATTTCTTGATGCCAATGGTGAAGGAACCAACTAGGAGAGGAGTGTTACCAGACCTGATACTCACCAACAAGGAGGGTCTGGTTGAAGCAGTGAAGGTTGAGGGCAGCCTTGACTGCTGTGACCACAAGATGGTTGAGTTCAGGATCTTGTGTGGTAGGAAGAGAGTACCACACAGGTTTAGAATGTTGGATTTCAGCAGGGCCAGATTTCAGCAGGGCCAGGTTTGGCCTTTTCAGGCAATTGCTAAGGGAAATCTCACGGGACAGGCTACTAGAAGGCAAAGGGTCCCAAGGCAGTTGGTTAACATTCAAGGACCTCTTTTTCCAAGCTCAGGATCAGAGCATCCCAAAGAGTAGGAAATCAAGAAAGGGAGCCAGGAGACTTACATGGTTAAGTAGAGAACTGCTATGCAAACTCAGGTGGAAGAAGAGAGTCCACAGATCATGTAATAAAGGGCTGGTCACCTGAGAGGAGAAGAAAACTGTTATCAGAGGATGTAGAGAGGCAGCTGGGAAGGCTAAGGCCTTGCAAGGCAGGTAAAGGACAATAGAAAAGGCTACTGCAAATACATTGTAGGAAAAACTAACACCGGAGGCAATGTAGGCCCACAGTTGAATGAGGTGGGTGCCTTGGTGATGAAGGACACAAAGAAAGTGGAGTTACTAAATGCCTTCTTCATCTCCATCTATATTGCTGGAGACTGTCCCAGACCTCTGAGGCACCAGAGGAAGGCATGACAAAGGAGTTTTCCTTAGTTGATGAGGACTGGGTTAAGGAACAGTTAATCAATCTGGATATCCATAAATCCATGGGATACACCTGTGGGTGTCGAGGGAGCTGGTGGAGGTCATTGCCAGACCACTCTCCACTATCTTTGGTAAGTCATGGCAGACAGGAGATGTGCCTAGGGACTGGAGGAAGGCAAATGTCACTCCAGTCTTCAAAAAGGGTAAGAAGGAGAACCCAGGTAACTATAGACTGGTCAGCCTCACCTCCATCCCTGGAAAGGTAATGGAGCAACTTGCCCTTAGCACTATCCTTAGGCTCATCAAGGACAAGAGGGTCAGTAGGAGCAGTCAACATGGTTTTACCAAAAGGAAGTCATGTCTGACCAACCTGATAGTATTTTATAAGGACATAGCCAGGTGGGTAAATGATGGTTCAGCAGTGGATGTGGTTTATCTTGATTTCCATAAAGCATTTGACACCATCTCCCACAGCATCCTCGCAGCTAAACAGAGGAAATGTGGTCTGGATGATCAGGTAGTGAGGTGGATTGTGAACTGGTTCAAGGAATGAAGTCAGAGAGTTGTGCTCAATGGGACAGAGTCTAGTTAGAGGCCTGTATCTAGTGGAGTCCCTCAGAGGTCAGTAATGGGACCAGTACTGTCCAATATATTCATTGATGACCTGGATGAGGGAACAGAGAGTACTGTCAGCAAGTTTGCTGATGACGCAAAATGGGGTGGAGTGGCTGACACACCAGAAGGTTGTGCTGCCATTCCGTGAGACTTAGACATGTTGGAGAGCTGAGCCAGGAAACATGTCATGAAATTCAACAAGTGTGCACCTGGGAGAAAACAACCCCTGGTATCAGTATAGGTTGGGGACTGACCTGTTGGAGGGCAGTGAAGGAGAAAAGGACATGGGGGTCCTAGTGGATGGGAGGTTGAACATGAGGCAGCAGTATGCTCTTGTGACCAAGAATGGCAATGCCATTCTGGGATGTGTTAGAAGGGGTGGGGGTGTGGCTAGTAGGTCAAGAGACATTCTCCTCCCTCTCTACTCTGCCCTGGTGAGGCCACATCTGGAGTATTGTGTCCAGTTATAGGCCCCTCAGTCCGGGAAAGGCAGGGAACTGCTTGAAGGAGTCCAGTGCAGAGCTAGAGAAATGATTAGGGGAGTGGAACATCTCCCTTATGAGGGGAGACTGAGGGAGCTGTGTCGGGGAAAATGAGACTGAGGGGTGACTTCATTCATGTTTATAAATATGTAAAGGGTGAGTGCCAAGAGGATGGAGTCAGGCTCTTCTTTGTGATGCCCAATGAGAGAAAAAGGGGCAATGGGTGGAAGCTGAGGCATAGGAAGTTTCATAGAAATGTGAGGACAAATTTTTTCACTGTGAAGGTGATTGAACACTGGAACAGGCTGCTGTGGGGGGTTGTGGAGTCTACCTCCCTGGAAATACTCAAGAAGTGCCTGGATGCATTCCAGTGTGATCTGGTATAGGTGATGCTGCTCTGGCAGGGTGATTGTGCTAGATGATCTTTCAAGGTCCCTTCCAGCTCCTAAAATTCTGTGATTCTGTGGTTTACTGATTTCTGTGCAACATGAGCAGTAAATACACAGCAGAGTAACATGCAGCATTATGCTAAGGGAAGAGTTGGAGTCATGCTGCAATATGGTGGTAGCTAAGACTAGTCTGTTGCCATTTTGGTGTGATTTTCACTACTCTGAAATACTATGACAAACTCTACTGACTTCTGACATGATTTGCTTTTTAAACGTTGCAACTACACCATAGTATTCTCTTACAGTGGATCTTCTTTTATTGGTTGTGAATTTGGTGATATAAAACAGAGGCAGGAGTTCATATATGCAATTATAAATCCTTTACATCTCAAAAAAATAGGAGAAAATGGTATTGATGTGCCCACAGAAAAAAACTGATGATTTAGATCCTAACTCATATTTAAAAGAGCAAACTATAGTTTAGTTATTAGCTTGTTATCATTATTTTTGTGTTACAATAATGTAATTTAAAATTTGTTTTGTTAAACTTTGTCTTGGAGAGGAAATATCTGGCAATAAGGAGAAAACAGAAGAGAAAAATAACATGGTCATGGACTGTCAGGTCTGCTGTTGTGGGCGATGTGGAGCCAGGCATAGACTACAGCTTCTCTGTGCAATCTTAGGCTCTGAAGAGTCATCATATACCATGGACACATCTGGCACCTTGGCCATCTTTGGCCAGATTTGGCTTATGCCAGCCTTCCCATGGCAGCCTCCAGAGAGAGGAGCCATTTTATCTCCTTAAAGTACTGCTCATATTGTTATGTCCTTTCTGCTTATTTTTGTTTTAATGCCACAGTATATTTCTTGTTGTACTTGGTGTCCAGGGGATTAAATGAATGACAACATTGGAAATACATGATGTGTATGCACCACACATTTACAATCAAAGCTGTAAATATATATATGTGTGCACGTAGATATATATTTAATTATTTAGTGAAATCTGTATCTGGTTTCTCCTTAGTTGGTGGTCAAGGTAGCAGCACTGCTGGATATTCTCAAAGGCCCTCTGTGGAAAAAAAAAAATTGGTTTACATCATTGTTGGGCACATTTACAGACTCTAAGACCATCAGAATGTTTTCTTTATCTGGTTAGTGTTTATCTAAATACTGATTTACATTTACTAAAAAGGATTCCCTTTTTGTCTCAAAGGGAAGGACAGCCAGCAGATGGATCACGAGAGATGTCATTAACCACTTAGGATGTTTTGACATCTTGCTGAAGATTGCTTCATTATCAGCTAAATGAAATTGCTCTTCTCCTTGTCTAGCAACTAACATTATTTAGAGAAAGCTGTTACTATGACAAAGATATTATGAAATGTATGCTTGATCTACTGAGATAGAGATGTTCTTGAGATGCTTTGAATGAGGTTATTAAAAAATGTGTACTTTGTGCATTTTCTTCTCATGTGCAATTTGTGTATGTGGTTGTACATGATTACAAGATTGCATATATACATGATTTAAGTTTTCAAATTTTCAGTTCAAAGACTGCTATCATAATAAAATTAAATGCCCTCTCGGGTAGAATAGATTAAACCTGTTTAGACACCTTGTTCAAATTTTCTTTTCTAAAATTTTACTCTTCCATGCAGTTTGTGGGGTAAAGGAAACTGAATTTCATGAACCTCCTGTAGCAGTTTGGGCTGGGTGCCCTCTGCTACAGGGGGTGTTTCCTGTGTCCAGAAGTCCAGCCCAGTAGGCGGACACAGGAAACCAGGTATTTCCTACCATAATTCTCTGCACCACTATGAGATCCAGCGTGGGGTCTGGCACTTCCTCTTTCTTCTCTTGTTGTCACCCGGTAACTGGGGGAGATGTCTCCCAGCCTTGGGCCTGCCTAGGCCCAAGGCCTCGGGGGGATGTGCAGTCTCAGATCTGGACAGCTGAGACTACCCCAGCAGTGGGGGGGAAGAAGGAGCCCTGGGGGTCTTGGGTGTACTCTCAGGTGGGGATGGGATGTTTCTGGGTCTGCTTTG
The DNA here is from genome assembly GCA_015227895.2 of Colaptes auratus. Lineage (NCBI taxonomy): Eukaryota > Metazoa > Chordata > Aves > Piciformes > Picidae > Colaptes > Colaptes auratus. The sequence goes on along the minus strand of CM026897.1, from coordinate 80,432,287 downwards.
GGATTTCTTTTGTCACTGTGCTTCTGGCTCTCTGTACACATTCAACGCTTCCCATTTAAACTTTCCATCACTTTTTTTTGCAATCCATTTGTCTGAGTCATTATTTCTGCCTGTGATAGGGAGGGGGTCTGCCTCAACCCATCACACCTCCTAAACTACACTTTTATTTGATAACACAGGTGGGAAATCAGTAGTTTATGAAAATAGTGAGATATATTGAAAGACAGAGTTTGGTTTCTGTCCTTGCATAAATAATGGTAAAAGTAAGCCTCCAGTTCCACCAAGAGAGGTGTAAATTCACCACAGCTGGAAAATATAAATTAAATGAAATAGCTAAGAAATAATTTTTAAGGTGCTAAAGAACTAACAGTTCTACAGATTAATATCTGAAGCTTCATCATAAGATCCTAGATAGTTAACTAGGTACTCAGATAATCTTTTCAGGTCAGTTTTCTGTATGCAGCAAATTATACAAAGTCCAGTTAATTATTTGTGTTGGTTACATTATTTTCATAAGTAATATGTTACTAAAGGATGACACCTCCAATGGAGTAAATTGATGCTTTTGCCGAAGCTAAGAGTAGAAGTTAGAGCGCTTGGAAAACAAGAATTATTGCTGAATATCTAGGTGTATGCTTAAGTGTGCTTCCCTTGCACATACAAGGGAAGCAAAGTAATGTTCCTAAAATGGTTTTTGAGAAGTTGTATGAGTGCTCTAAACCAGTTCACAACCAGAGGGTTGTCCTGTGTCTTTCATGAGTGCCCTAGCTGTGAATGAGGCACTGGACTGCCTTGGAACAGCTGGGACTCTGTTCATTCTCCTTTGTTTGTTTAACCCAGAATTTGGGGGGGAAGGCGGGGGAAGGGGAGGGAGAAAGAAAGAAGACATTATCTAAGCTGTCATCATGCTCTAATAAATATTGATACCCAAATATTTCAAATAAAGTCTGGCAAAAACTGAGTGAAATATGCTACCTAAAAAAAGGATCTGAATAAAAAAAACAGGACTCCAGTCTTAGATCTTTTTCCAGAGCTGAAGTCAGAGACTGTATATTTCCTCACTAATGTGCTGTAACAGTTAGATCTTTATTATGGTCTCTAACCACAGCCTTTGGAAGACACGTGTGGTACTGCAGGAGAACTAAAGCACATGTGTCAGCTCCTGCTGCCAAACAAAGTTGTTCTTGGCATCAAGTCACTTGCCTGTGAGCTGTGATTGAAGCTGCTGTCCAAAGTCAGTGGCCTAAGATCAAACAGAAACTGCTGCAAAGCTAAAGAGCTAAACTAATGGATTTTGACTTTTTAAAGGACTAGTTATGTGTCTGAATCTTTGAAAATACCTTTTTCTGTGCTTCATGTGAAATTCCTAATGCCTTCTGGTGAGTGAATTTCAATTTGCTGCTTCTATGGCCTAAGAGAGGAAATCACCTATGCAAATTGTCACCATTTACCTTGTAGTCTTTCACCTTAATATGAAACTAGTCCCACTTTTTCTAAAGCTTTTACCTGTGCAAGTCTGCAAATGGATCAGCTTGACAAAAGAATATTACTGGTTTAAATACACTTTAAAAAAAATGTAAATATTTTGAGATTTCACTTCCTCCTCCTAAAGCAGACTTTTCTATGGTGGCCACTTTAATATTAACTATCCCTGCAGGAAAACTGCAAACAAGTTTTATTATCATGGTATTTGTTGACAACATGCATGAAGGACCTTAAAACACTATGTAAGCATTGACCCAATGGTTGTGCACTTAGGCATAATGCAGTTTAGTTATGCATCTTGAATGGATCTGTGAATGTGCTTGGGGGAGTTACCAAACTGAGTTTGTAGCTCAAAGCACTGCTGGAGTCAAGGTAATGGTATTGTATTCCCAGATCCCATTATGCTCAAAAAACAAAGGTCTGTTCTTAGGAAGGAAAAAAAAAAAAAAAGTGGAAAAACCCTTATGTCTGTGAGAAATGCAGTCCCCTCTGTGAAGCTTCCCACTAAATATCTAGACAGCAGACATTATTGTTTGCTTCTGCATACTGAAGTGTTAAAATGTTCATTGGGGTACTCCTCAGATAGCAACATGGAGACCTGTACTTTTATATCAGCAACTGTAAAAGGATGTACTCATAATGAGAGCCAATTCATTGATTTGAAATATTTCTTCACTTGTGTAGTGGTCATATATAACTTTGTCTAAATATTATATCATAATGTCCCATGGACAGTAGGAACTGGATTGGAGGTACAACATTCTCACATCCTTTGTGTAACTGATTAACCTTGACCACTGCTTTCTTTACTGGAATTTAAGAAGACCCCTCACTGGGTCATTTCCTTAAGAAAATATAGTTTATAGATGATAGCAGGACTGTACTTTAAGTGACTGTGAGAGACTAAAGCTTGTCTCTCCTGGTGTGACTCAACAAAGATAAAATCACTTGCTGCTTGCCCAGACAATAGCTGATGTGTGTTGGGCAGAGCCACTGGAAGGACTCTTGGAAGGTGCAAAGATAACATTGCTCACGGGACTGCAGCTGGCCTACAACAATGGCCCAAAGGCCGAGCCATCACGCCTTCAGAACAAGATTATTTCCAGCCATCAGATAACCCAGGAAGGGAGGATGACGAGACAATGGATTCACCACCTGTTTCCTGATGTGTAATGAGTGTGTGGGCAGGTAGATGGAGAAGGAGGAGGAGGAGGCGCCCCCCTCCCCCACTCCATCCAGACCGCTGCCCAAACTCACAGGAATACACAGAAAGATTTCCTGGGGAACGATACCTGGATACTTACATAAGGATGATTTCCTGGAACGAATTCCTGAGGGGCAATACTTGGACACATAGCTAAGGACTGAAAAACCGTATAAAAGACTTGAGCAACTACTGGCTTGGCAGAAGAAAAATGCAGAAGAAAAACGGAGAACCAAAAACACAGATGAAGGAAAACACAGAAGGACAATGCCGCTGAGAAAGAAAGCATGAGAGAAGGAAAAGGCCAGGACAATGCTGCTCCGAAGAAAAGAGGCCATGGAGCCTGGAAGAAGCAGACTGAACCCTCTCTCCATGTCCTGAGTTCCGCCTGCTGCAACTCATGGAGCTGAAGAGGCTGCCCAGGGGACCACATCTCTTCTACAGCCAAAGCCTCAGCACCTTTTCTCTACAAACCCAACATCTCCTGCAGCACCCTTCCTCCACAGACTCAAACTGTCTTGGGGGGGTGAGTGGTAATATAATTTCTTTCCTCTTCTCTCTCTCTTCTCTCTCTATTTTCTCTCTCCCCTTCTGATCCATCCACTTTATTTATGTAATAGATAGTCTAGCTGTTGATATTTTGGCCTCATTTGTGCTTCTCATTTCACAACACAGGAATATTCAAAAGAACTGAGTCTCTTTCCCTCTCCGGACTGAGACAGTGACAATACACAAAGATATATCCATACTATTCTGCAATACTCTGCTTGAAAATGATTATAATGATCACAGTCTAAAAGCCAGCAATTTTATCCATACAACTTAATGTAAAGACTATCAAATCAACTAATTACACAAATAAAATTATTTTGACTATTTGTTGTTTCTTCTTAGTGTCCTACCTCATAATAGTCTACCTTACATGAAAACATCTTAGTTTTTTTTGATCCCAGATGATCCTTATGTGTTCTACACATTCCTACAATTGAGAGCCTTGGAAGTGTTGCCCTGTATAGGAATATTTGCAGTGCAATGAAATAAATAAAAGATTTAATATATTGTAGTATTATGACACAAAGCATATTAACATTCATTACACTCTATTTCTCTCAGTGTCTGTAATTACATAATATTGAATCTATTGCTATTTTATGTGAAAGCAGTAGCTAAAGATATTTTACTGTCCTTGTCTTAGTCAGTGTGACATTTTATTGGCAAAATTTGTTCATACAAAACATTACTTTCTGAAACTAATGCACACAAAATTACCAATCAAGAATATGAAAGAGGAATAGTGAGTTCCCTGGTTTTAAATGAAGACTAATATATTTTACATTCTTCATGCTTACTGCTTTGTCTCATTCTGAATGCATGGCTCTGTCACAGTTCTTGAGTGCTTTGAATTTTAAATGAAACCTTTAAAGCTGATCTACTTTCCTCGTGGTCTGTTACACTCCTCCACAAAGGTAAATCAGCTAAGAGTGTAAGCAGAAAAAGGGAATCTTGTGCAGTGCAATCGGCTCTTACTGATTTGCAGAAACCAGACCTCACAATGTAATGTGGACTTTTGTTGGTGTTTGCACATTAATATATAAGACTGATAGGGAAAGCTGGTGGAAAGAACTGAGAGGAGAAGCCACAAGGGAATGAAGGAAATGAAAGACTGAGAACAGAAGCAGCATTTCTTGTTCAGGCCATATTGCATTTCTAAGTAGCTTCATGAAAGAGAATAGGAAAATGAAAATTACAATAAGTGAAATTATAAAAAACTATAAGCTCACCCCTAGAAAGGAGACAGAAATGACAAAGAAGTATAGGCCAAGAATATAATTCATATGGAGAAACATACTTCTGCTGCTGCTCCCACCTCAGTTGATTCATTGTTTAGACTTTAGGTCCACTGTTCCCTCTATATGAAGGTTAAGGGTTTGGAACAAGGTTTCCCTGGCTGGACTGATTACTTTGCTGCAGATATATTAAACTATGACTGACTATTTCTGATTTTCTCCTGTAGCTTGTATAAATGGATGTTGCATTGTATCTCCTGTGTTCCTGATCTCATACCTGGGTGTCTAGCTGGATCCAAGTCAGGTTGCACCAAAGAAAGTATTTATACCGTTCATGTGCACTCTAAATTGAACTGCTGGAGTGGGTTCAGAGGAGAGCCACAAAGATGATCAGAGGGCTGTTGTACCTCCCCTATGGGGACAGGCTGTGAGAGCTGGGGCTGTTCATCCTGGAGAAAAGGCAGCTCCTGGGAGACATTATAGAGGTCTTCCAGTACCTGAAGAGGGCCTACAAGAAACCTGGAGAGGGCTTGTAGGATAGAACAAGAGGGAATGGATTGAAACTTGAGGAGGGCAACTTTAGACTAGATATCAGGAAGAAGTTCTTTACCATGAGGATGGTGGGATGCTGGAACAGGTTGCCCAGGGAGGTCATGGATGCCCCTCCCTGGAGGTGTACAAAGCCAGGTTGGATGAGGCCTTAAACAACCTGGTCTAGTGGAAGGTGTCCCCTTCCAATAAGCCATGGTTGAAACTAAATTATCTTAAAGGTTCCTTCCAAGCCAAACGATTGTATGAATCTATCTATTAATCTATAAGCTACCAGCTGCTGTGAGGGACAGACTTGCATAAGCTTGGTCTGACAGTTGATACAACCTTTCCTTTCCAGTTGGCAATGTCAATAAACTCAATTTTCTAAATCTTTCCAAATGCAGGCTCATCTCTAATCAGAAGAGGTTGAACTTACTTACGGCAACACTTACTCCAATTTTTTCCCCCTACCTAGTTCTTGTCAGAAGGATGAAGAATGGGAGCTGCTGCATGAACGGCATAGTATGAAAAGTGTGTGGTGTAAATACAATAGGAAAGAGAATTATTCTTGAAACATAACATGTAGACATTAATTGGAGAAGATACCAAAGAAAATCAGGATAGTTTCAGTATCTAAAGTCCATTGTATCCATTTTTAGGGGGAAAAGAAAGAAGTCTGAATAGCTATTTCAGACTAGTTTTGCAGGAGACAACCTGCCAGGCACTGAAAAGATGTGGAAAGGATGAAGCTCAGTGGTAAAATACAGCTGGGCATGAAGACATGCCAAACCTCACGTGAACATCTCAAAACAGTGGGTCTCATTCTCTTCTCAGGTGAGACTGTCTGAGATGAAACTGTAGTCAGTGAAAATATGCAGAATGGACAAGAGAATCAGGTTTGGGATGATTTCTGACTCAAAAATATTTTCTGTCATCTCTCACTTTTCACTATGATGTGAGTCTTACACCAGTTCTTTTCACTTACACAGCCAGCTTACAACATCCTGGTCACTGGTCCCTTTGCAAGCAGAAACTGAGCATGCTAAATGAGACAAGTAATGAATGTTGCTGTTTATTATTTTCTGCACAATACACTTAACCCCAGAATGTACAGTCTATTATTTTGAGGACAGATCTCTCTTTGGAGGATAGACTAGTATACAGTTCTGATGTAAACACTTTCTTTTAATTCTACAGATACTTGCAAAAGTGTGTATTCAATGCTAAGAAGTGAGGCTTCTCAAAAACCATGCCCACACATATACATGCACACACTTCTTTATTCCTTGGTGTTTCTTAAATAAATGTTTCATAAGATTAAGTTCTGCAAGGAAATGAAGCTTTTATGCCACTCTTGCTGTGCATCCAGAGGCTTTTTCTGACAGCGTATAATTTACAGAGTCCTGAATCCTCATTACTGTGCTCAGCAGGCAATAGGAAACTGCTGCACTGATAGCAATCCAGTTATCTGTTTTAAATAAAAACTTAATATAGTTTCCTTGCCCCTACACTTACAGAATTTTTAAATAATTTATTTTCCTGAATGCTACTGGTCATAAAGCAAGCTTCCAAATCATATTGTCTTAATCCTTGGGGAAAGGAATAGAACAACCTTACTGTGAAGATGAGCCTGGACTAGACAAGTAGGATGTCGCTAAGTCTTTGACAGTTTATCACAGAGAAAATTTTGATGGGGCATCCTTGGCATGTACCGGTCTGTCAAAATGCTTCACTGTACATCTGGAAAATGTTAATCAAAGGCAGTGCCATAAATTAGAATAGAATGTACTGTTCAAATTCTTCTCTCTCTGTCTTGTTGGTTTTTTTTTAAATTGCAAGTAACATGCCAAAAATGTTACAACAAGATCCTTACATGACCCTTTCCTAAGCTGTAATTTCAGTAATTTTGTTAGGTATTGTTGGAAATCAGTTGTTCATTTCTGGGCCTGAAGTGGAATGTTCTATCTAAGCAAGGAAAAGCAGACCTTTTTCTTTTTTTTCCCCCCAACCTGCGTGCTTTTTTTAATGTGTGAATCTGCTTTTTTTAATGTGTGAATGTGTGAAGTAAAGCACAAGTACATACAACCATTCCCTGATATACTTACTTATTCATTCTGATCTAGATCTTGGTTGTTTTTTATATAGGTGCCATTTCTCAAGCTCAAGTGTATTTACCTTTGATTTACTCTGGTAAATGCACCATGCTGGGTGCTCACACTCCATTAGCTGCTAGAAAAATTCAGGGTGGCTTCATTTATTGTATTTTAAAATAGTATGATAGCATGTAGGCTTTCTGAAGTCCAAGCTGTCATGCAGTGACTGGGTGAGGAAGTTCATCTCACATCTTAACACAAACCACAGCTGGAACAGTCAAATCTCATGGAGATGTAAAAACAGGATGATAAATCTCATTAATGAAATCATAGTCATGAACTAATGGGACACTCCTTAGAGGTCAGATTCTTAGAAAACTGATCTTTTTGAGCACTACTTCAGTATCCTGTTTCAAAGTAGTTGCAGAACTGAAAATATGCACAAAATTGGAAGGAAATAAACTTAAGGAAACTTTAATTTGGGGAGCTTGATCTGGAGAGTATTTCTCCTTTTGCCCAAACTGCTTCATGTGTTCTCATTCCTCATACTGCTGAGCTCTAGGCAGCACTGAAGTTCTTTTTCAGTCTATGAACAACATCTGCCTAACTACTTATTTTGGAATCAGAAACTGAAGAAAAGGAGAGGTCATTCTTGATTATTCCAGAAACTGAATTTTGTCTGCCAGTATGTTTCCTAGAGCTTTGTTATATTCATTACTCTTATTCATTATTAATGGAATGAAGCTGGAGGTGGGGAGTTTCAGGCTGGATGTGAGGAGGAAGTTTTTCACCATGTGTGGTGGTTTGATCCTTAACTGGGAGTTAAGAGCTCAGGTGGGGGCAAGGCTGAGAATCTCTCCCCCACTGCCCCCCTCCTCCCTCCCAACAGAGAGGGGAGAAAAGGAAGGAGCAAATCCACCAAACAATAATTTGGAGTCGGCTTGGAAGTAGAGAGGTAAAGAGTTTTCTTATATATAACAGGAAAAAAATGTTCACAAGGGCAAGGAACAAGGATGGATGGGAGGGGGACAAAAACAAGAGAATAATACAAAACCAGCCTTTCTCTGAGGAAGTGTGGAGGCAACAGGGAGAAGGATCAGGTCTGACCACGTGGCAGAGGAGCAGGAGGGCAGCTGCAGTAGCTCTCATCCAGCAGAGGCAGGAGCCAGAAAAGCCAGACCAACAGCTATGATGTCCTGCTTTATACCCTAGCTGGGCACGGAGGGGAGAGTGGAACAGACTCAGCTTCCCAGGCGAAAAATGCCCTGCAGGGAGTGAAAAGTACCTGCAAGCCCTCCACCCTGCTTTGTTCTTTTGTTCTCAGAAAACGGGTGTTAACCCACCACAATCCACCCCTCTGTTCCATTTCCTCTCTCCTGCCACAGCCTCTTCATGCAATCTTGACACATGATATTCGGATCCTTGATGCAAGTCCCTTGTTATCCTGGCTCACTCTGTCCCGGGGCAAGTCTCTCTCTCTGTCTCTGCTGATGGTCAATGTAAGTGCTGCTTGAACTGGGCAGGGATGTGGAGAAAAAAAAAAAGTCAGGAATCAGTTTGTCTTTGACAGGGAAAAGTCAGGAACAGTCTGCTGCTGGACATTGGGTACAGTCCATTGCTGTAGCGACATCAGGTACAGGTGCAGGTGAGATGATGCAGGAGCTCTCTGGTGCACTGGTGCGCAGTGTGTACGTTGTGTCCTGGGTGCTAGGCTGGTATTAGGCTAGGAGGGACAACTCATAACTATTTACACAATGACTATAATACATTGATAAGTGTTGCCCCACCGAGTTCATGCCCTCTCAGCCAGAGTCACTTTCCTCTGTGGGATACACTGATTGTCCCCAGTTTCTAACATGACCCAGTAGGTGTGACCAGGATCCTCAGCTGAGACCACCCCTCAGGTTGGTTTGCCCCACCAGCAGTAGGAAAAGCCCACACTGCCTTTCCCAGCAGGTTCTTCTCAGCAATCACAGGAACTCCATCTCCATCTCTAGGTGGGACTGGGCAGGACCAGCTCAGTTCACAGATCCTCTGCTGTTCACTAACCAAGTGGCTTGAGCTAAGTGTTTTTTCCCAGTTCCTAAAGGTTCCACCCCCCACGGCTTTTAGGGTGGTCTTTAGCAAGCCATTGTAGCCCTTGATCTTCCCGGCAGCTGGTGCATGGTATGCGATGTGGTAAATCCACTCAATGCCGTGTTCCTTTGCCCAGTCTCTTATGGGGTGGTTCTTGAAGTGGGTTCCATTGTCTGACTCAATCCTCCCAGGGGTGCCGTGTCTCCACAGGCCCAGGATGGTGTTGCGAGCAGTGGCATGAGGTACTGGGTAGGTCTCCAGCCAGCCTGTATTTGCCTCCACCATGGTCAGTATGTACTGCTTGCCGCTGTGAGACCGAGGAAGGGTGATGTAGTCAATCTGCCAGGCCTCTCCATACTTATATTTTGACCATCTCCCCCCATACCACAGAGGCTTCATGCGCTTGGCCTGCTTGATGGCAGCACAGATGTCACACTCATGGATGACCTGTGAGATGGCCTCCATAGAGATGTCCACGGATCTGTCCCGAGCCCACTGGTATGTGGCATCTCTCGCTTGGTGGCCAGAAGTGTCATGGGCCCAGCGAGCTAAGAACAGCTCACCCTTGTGTTCCCAATCCAAGTCTATTCACGAGATTTTAGCAGCCAGATCTGCTTGGTGGTTGTGCTGGTGTTCTTCATTGGCTCTGCTCTTGGGGACGTGTGCATCAATGTGCTGTACCTTTGTTGGCAGTCTGTCCAGGTGGGCAGCGATGTCTTGCCACAGCTCAGAGGCCCAAACAGGCTTCCCTTTTCTCTGCCACCCATTCCTCCTCCATTCCTTCAACCATCCCCACAAGGCATTGGCTACCATCCAGGAGTCAGTGTAGAGGTACAGCACTGGCCAGTTCTCTCATTCTGCTATATCCAGGGCCAGCTGGACAGCTTTTACCTCTGCATACTGACTGGATTCGCCTTCTCCATCCCTTGCTTCCACCACTTGCCTTGTTGGGCTCCAGACAGCTGCCTTCCATCTCTGCTTGTTTCCCACAAGCCGGCATGACCCATCTGTAAATAGAGCAGAGCCCTTCTCATTGTCAGGGAGATTGCTGTATGGGGGAGCCTCCTCGGCACGGGTCACTGTCTGCTCTGGTGGCATTCCAAAGTCAGCACCCTCTGGCCAGTTGGTGATCACTTCCACTATGCCAGGGCGTTTGAAGCTCCCCATTCAAGCTTGCTGAGTTATCAGGGCCATCCACTTACTCCAGGTGGCATCTGTGGCATGATGTGGGGTTGAGCCTCTTCCTTTGAACGTCCAGGCTAGGACTGGAAGCCTTGGAGCCAGAAATAGAGGTGACTCAGTCCCAATTACCTCAGAGGCAGCCCGGATGCCCTCATAGGCAGCTAGGATTTCCTTTTCTGTCACGGTGTAGTTAGCCTTGGAGTCTTTGTACCCCTTACTCCAGAAACCTAGGGGTCTGCCCCTGGTTTCACCAGGAGCCTTCTGCCACAAGCTCCATGTAGGACCATTCTCACCAGCCGCAGTGTACAGCACATTCTGGATCTCTGGTCCAGTTCGAACAGGTCCCAGAGCCATAGCATGGACCACTTCTCGTTTGATCTGGTTGAATGCCACCTGCTGCTCAGGTCCCCACACAAAATCATTTTTCTTCCTCATTACATGGAAGAGAGGCTTCACAATCTGACTGTACCCAGGAATGTGCATTTTCCAGAAGCCCACGAGCCCCAAAAAGGACTGTGTCTCTTTCTTGTTTGTGGGCTGCACCATAATGGCTACCCTGTTCACCTCCTGAGGGATGTGGCGATGGCCATCCTGCCATTGAACACCCAGGAACTGGATCTCCCTGGCAGGCCCTTTGACCTTACTTCTCTTGATGGCAAAGCCAGCCTCCAGCAGGATATCGATTATCTTCTCACCCTTCTGGTAGACTTCCTCTGCTGTCTCACCCCATATGATGATGTCATTGATGAACTGCAGATGCTCAGGGGCTCCACCTTTCTCTAAGGCAGTCTGGATCACCTCATGGCAGATGGTTGAGCTATGGACCCAGCCCTGAGGCAACCGATTCCACTGATACTGTACTCCCCTCCAAGTGAAAGCAAACTGTGGCCTGCATTGGGCTGTTGAAGGGTGAGTGAGCCTTGCTGATCACCTCTGGCTCTCCAGTCGTCGAATCAGTTGGTGTATGGGGTGCAGAGAGTCTCTGTTGGTCCTGTATTGCCTGCGATGCACTATGTGAGAGGCAATAGGTAGCTTCAGATCCTGCACCTTATGGCTGCCCACTATGGAGGGGTCATCTGACAGCTCGGGCTTGGTGGACAGCTGTTGTTTGCCTGCAGTCTCCACAGCTGCCACCCCAAACGCCCACTTGTGCCCCTTAGGGTTCTTGAAGCATCCCTCCCACAGAAAGTCAATGCCAAGAATGCAAGGTGCATCTGGACCAGTCACTATGTCGTGCTTTCCCCATTCATTCCCAGTCAGGCTTATCTCAGCTTGCAGTACAGTCAGGTCTTGTGAGCCCCCTGTGACTCCCTGAATGCTTATGGGTTCAGCCCCTTTGTACCTCGATGGTATCAGGGTGCATTGGGCCCGTGTGTCCACCAGAACTCGGTACTTCTGGGCTTCTGAAGTGCCAGGCCATTTTACATACACATCCCAGTATACTCTGTTGTCCCTGGCCTCCACCTGGCTGGAGGTAGGGCACCTCTAATGCTGGCAGCAATGTCCACACTTGTCACAGGGTCCTGTGTTACTAGGGGAAGGGTCTCTTGAGCAAGAGGGACCACTCCGGTGAAACTGGGACAGCCCTTCTGGATGAGTTATCCCTGTGGTGCCCACCTTGCAGTTCCTGCACTCTGTTCCAGAGGGCAGAGGTGGGTTGGCCATGCCAGGTGTCCATGTCCTCTCCATGGTCACAGAGGAACCTCCACAGAAACCCTCTTGACATCCCCTGTTTGGCTTGGGGTGATCCATGTCCTCTCCATGGTCACAGAGGAACCTCCACAGAAACCCTCTTGACATCCCCTGTTTGGCTTGGGGTGATCACCTAGGGGAAGGTCACCTGTTCCTGATTGCTGAAACCTGGATCCATTCTGACGGAGAAGGGGAAAAGGAAGCATCGCTCCCCCTTTTCAGTTCAGACATGGAGGTCTTGACCTCTTTGACAGTGTCTTTAGCCATAGTTTCTATGGCTGAGATCAGGGGTTTCTGATTTACGCTGTCCTCATATTCCTTTAAATCATTGGCAAACTCACAGACAGTTTTAGGACTTCCATCCTGTCCAGTCAGGAGTATCCCTCCTAATGCGGGAGCATATTTCTGAGGAGCACCCTGGGTGAGCTTCTTTACGAAGGGCCGTCTCATGGGCACCTCATCTGGGTCCGAAGGGAGCTGGCCATCCCCATAAATTACTTCCAGCACAGCCATCTGTCTCAGGTAGCGAATGCCTTGTTCCATAGTTGTCCATCTAACTGGGGCCCAGGGCAGGTCATCTCTTGAGCAGTACCGGCTCTTGATGGCATTGAGGATCCGGGCCCAGAGAGTGTGTGTTCCATCGAGTTTGGATAACTCTTTGTCCAGACCAGCATCATGAGTCAGGGAACCTAAAAGCTTTGCCTCCCTCTTATCCAGGTCCACTGTGTCCACCCCCTCGTCCCAGCATCTCAGGGCCCAGCTCAGTATTGGCTCACCCTCTTTCCTTGCTTAATCCAGACAAGTTTGCCTTAGTTCCTTTCTGGGTAACGATGTGACAGTTATTTCCTGGTCTGACTCATCTTCATCCACCGCTGGGTTCTGTGAGGTGCTGGGGCCTGCTGAGGTTCCTTCCTCACTATCTTTGCTTGGTGATGATTTTTGACTTCTTTTCCTGTGTGTGGTGACTGGTGCTAGAGAGACTGCATTGGCAGGAGCATCAGGGGTAAACTGTGGAGCTCCTGGTGGTGGGGCAAACCCTTGTGCGTGGGGCTCAGGCTGAGATCTGGCATACTCATTGCAACCCGACCCCTCCCTCTTTGTGTTTACAGAGTGCTTACAATGCCCACAGCAGACATGCCCCCAGTCGTTAAAGAGTGCAAAGGAGTGTGTTATCACCCTCCAAACAGCTCTTAATGGGTTAGCTCCCCCACCCAACATGGTCACAGCAAATGCCCCTATAAGGATTACGTTCAAGCATACGGAGCATATTGCAATGTACAGCAATTTTCCATCACAGACACTTTTATCTACACCATTGGTTTCATAGCCTGCTTCAGGAAAATTTCCTGTGTTAGAAAAGTTACCACTGACAGTGAAATTCAATGAATTCAGGGAATACATGCCCAGCTTCATTGGTAACGTTTTCATCCATTTGATCAGCATCTCTATCACTAACCATACCACATAGTAAGTTATTAATTTGTAGATGTGGGTCCAAAAGATCCAGCCAAACACCCACGCAAAGGCTTGGACCACCAGGTTCTTCAAAATTGCCATCTCTACTTCCAGTCCCTTTTTCAGACAAAGTATTGCTTTCCCAATAGAAGATTAATTTCCAAGCCCCACGTGGGGGGCCAAAAATTGTGGTGGTTTGACCCTTAACTGGGAGTTAAGAGCTCAGGTGGGGGCAAGGCTGAGAATCTCTCCCCCACTGCCCCCCTCCTCCCTCCCAACAGAGAGGGGAGAAAAGGAAGGAGCAAATCCACCACACAATAATTTGGAGTCAGCTTGGAAGTAGAGAGGTAAAGAGTTGTCTTTAAGATAGATATATATATATATATATATATATATATATATATATATATAACAATAACAGGAAAAAAATGTTCACAAGGGCAAGGAACAAGGATGGATGGGAGGGGGACAAAAACAAGAGAATAATACAAAACCAGCCTTTCTCTGAGGAAGTGTGGAGGCAGCAGGGAGAAGGATCAGGTCCGACCACGTGGCAGAGGAGCAGGAGGGCAGCTGCAGTAGCTCTCATCCAGCAGAGGCAGGAGCCAGAAAAGCCGGGCCAACAGCTATGATGTCCTGCTTTTTATACCCTAGCTGGGCAGGGAGGGGGGAGTGGAACAGACTCAGCTTCCCAGGCGAAAAATGCCCTGCAGGGAGTGAAAAGTACCTGCAAGCCCTCCACCCTGCTTTGTTCTTTTGTTCTCAGAAAAGGGTGTTAACCCACCACACTATGAAAGAGGTGAAGCCCTGGAATGGGTTGTCCAGGGAGGTGGTTGAGACCAGGCTGGATGAAGCTCTGGCCAGCCTAATATGGTGTGGGGTGTCCCTGCCCATGGCAGAGGGGTTGGGACTAGATGATCCTTGTGTTGCCTTCCAACCCTGACTGATACTATGATTACTTTCTACTTGGTATTTCAGCTGCTTTATGAATGGTACCACTAACAGATGATAGTTCCCACTATATTACCAACAGGGTTTTTCTTTGTCGCTGATTTACAAGGTATTGAAAATAACATACAGCATCATAGTTGTGAAAGTAATTTATTTCTAAATGTGTTAAAAACCCAGATTATTTTGGCTACTTTAAAACTGCAGTAATATGAGATGTATATTTTTAGTTATCTGAGTCCATTGCAGCAGAGTCATTGAGTCCTTGTTCCCTTGATTGGATCAATTTTTAATAAATTAAGTTACTTTATTTTTGGTGAAAAAACCTTTAGCATTTCAGATTGTTGACTGAGCAAACTAAATGATCTGTCACTTGTGTAACATAGGTATTTAATAAAATAATTTCTTCAGAAGCTTGTGGTAGTTTCCACATTAAGATGTGCCTCTTTTCTCATGAAAACATTTCAGTTTCCAAGTCAGACACAAGTGGAGGTGCAATCAGATAAATATCTGACAATAGTAATATAAGATTCATAAACATTATTGCATGCTTTTGTCCAACATTTAACAGAAAAAGTATAAACTAAAAGCAGTATTTGTACCTTTTTTTTTCCCTAAGATCTCTTTTGTTTCATGTTTTTATCATTTGCAGTTTTCATATCAAATACACATTATGACAGGCAGGGAGTTTGCTTTCCAGTAACTTGAAGCGCATTCAGAAAAGTATTCCATGCTGAAGGTCAGAGTGAAAAGTCTTAACTTCCCTACTCCCTGGAAAAAGGGAGAAGAGAGGAAAACACAGACTGTCTTACTTGAAGTAAGGACATTTGTAGGGCATTACACCTACATAAACTCCTGTGAAATCCTTAGACAGAATGCATTAAACTTACACATATGATCTTTGTTTTAAGGAGTAAGAGGAAAACAGTTGCAGATGTCTGAGGAAGACCTGTAAGGAAGATTTTGCAGCAGCTGCCCTGCTACTAACCATCAGAGGACTCTATTATTATTCCACATTAGTGTTCAGAAATTAAGACAATGCCGTTCCTGAGCATTGCACAGAAAAGGAATTATGAGTCAAGTAAAAAAACTCTAAAAAGTCTTTGTGAAAGTCCAGCAAGAGGAGAAAACTTTTTTATATGTGTTCATACACAAGAGGATTCTTTTTTTTCAGCTAAAGGATAGAGAGGGCGTCCTCAGAGTTTTAGCCCAAAGAAATTGTCCAGGCTTTAAGAAGTGTCCTTTTAAAGCTGCCTTATTAATGATAGCAGCCTGCAGATAATACACATCAATGACTTCATCTTAGACAGTTGGGATTTGAATGTTCCACTGCTGTATGTCCTTTCAAGCAAACTATTCAGATAATAAAGCTTTTCTTTCTTTCTTTCTTTCTTTCTTTCTTTTTTTTTTTTTTTTGCTTTTTTTTTTGCTTTTTTTTTTTATTTGGGAAGTGCTATCAAACTGAGACCTCTTAATTTAAAAGGATTCCACTTTTCTTTTTCTTTCTAAACCTTGTTAAGGAGTATAAGAATAACACAATGTGAAACTGATTTCCCCTAAAAGATAGAACAGCAATGTAATGAAAATGAAGTAGTGATGTTGCAGATTGTAATCCTTCCAAAGAATAAAAAAGAGAGAGTTGAAAGTGAGGCGCTGGCATATGCTGCCTGAGATGAAAGCTACTGCAATAGGTATTGGTATATTGACCTAATAGAAGATGTAAAGAAAATAATGAGGTTACAGACCTCATACTAGTTTTTAAATCACTGCTTTCTTAAAGGAGCATTTTGGTTTTAGCAGCTGTCTACTAATAATATTATCTAATGAAATACCACACCACTCCTCAAAACAGTGGTCTCTCTTCTTGCTCACTTTCTATTTGAAAAAAAAAAAAAGAAATCAGAAGAAAAGCCTCATCTTAATTTCAAGTATGCTTTAGATGGATTTAAAATAAGTTCATTTGAAATGACAGTAAATAATCCTCCACCGTTCTGTCACTGGTTTTACATTTCTCTGTAATTATCAATGAATAAGCTTCTTTTTAAGCACGCTTAATACATAGGGTTGTGGGTTTTTTCTTCATTTATTACTTTATGCCACAGATAAAAATGACATTTCTGTAAGGAAACCTAAGCCACTCCTCTTTGCCTGTAGGGACCTGTTCAAGGAGACTTATGAATTGTTCAGGTATTATAAGTATCGGCCAATGCAGCTTTTCACCATGCTTCCCTGCCTTGTGATGCTCCCACTGCTTCAAAGTAAATATCGGTGTTCTACCACTTGATCAACACCTTTGAGGTGACACAATAAGCTCCATAAAACCAGCAAGAGAAGAGATGAAGGTGATCAAAATCATAAAATCTGTTTGCAACAGCAAAGAGATAAATGGATAAAATCAAATGCATACATAAGAATCCCATGGATGGGTATTTGTGTGGGGACTAGGCTGATACCTCAAATAGAGAGTACATACTATGCTTTATCCCCACTCTGAGATATCATCCTTATTACCTTATTATTAGTTACTTCCCAGTGTATGACCCAGTCTCTTTGCAAAAAGAAGGATGCTATGCAGCTTATTCTTCTAGGGCACTTAAAGGTCATTACTCTAGCACTGTAGCAAATGTTTTATTCATTTTGCCACAACTCAATTTCTCTACTAAGACTTTTGCAGCAAAATGGTATGCTGTTCACCAGAGAGGTGATTGATTAAAAAGGAAGGAGCAGAATTTGGGCACCCTGATAAAATGTTCTCACTCTGCTCAGTTAATATCAATCAGTTTTATTTAGACAGTAACAGTTGAATACTAACTAGGTGATTTCATCCATCAGAGAAAAATAGATGACATTACCTTTAGGTATTGTTAATATTACTTGAACATTTGTTCTTGAATAATTTATACCTTTTAGTGAGCATCTGTCTCTTAACAATTGTCTTCTTTCATTTTGCTAAGGTGCTATCCATGCTGGCAGTGTTTGTCTGAGACAAGAAGACATGGTCCTCTGTGTGTGAGTGCAACAAGTAGAAAAGATTGACTTGGCCAAACACAGTAAGGCTATGTGCTGAGGGAAACATAATTAATAAGCACCTCCTCTAATCAGTAGAAATGCATCTACCCTGGTGGTTGCAACAACACAGATGTAATGATTTGAGAATTGCACCACAGCAGTTTTGGGCTTTGTGACTGCCAGCAGCTGCCTTCAAACAGGGATACTCAGCATCAGACTGCAGTTGTGCCCTTACTGTTAAACTTAGGGCTAGGTGAAGACAAGCTGTGGCAAATACAGCCATAAAAATGTCCCTTCTGTGACTGGTTTTGCACTGAAGAAATACTTTTTTTCCTTCTATGAAGGAAAATCTGTATAACAATGGTGAAATATTAATTACCATGTAATGATTGTTTGCATAGAGTAACCAAGTGCCTTGTTGCAGACCATCAAACTTCAGTGTTCCTTCTAGTGTCTTTGTGTCTCACTTACAATATTCCAGTCAACTTATTGAGAAATATTTTTTATTTCCAGCATTTAGCTGGATTTGAACACTATTAAACTCTCATGGACTAGGAAAAACAAACAAACAAACAAACAAACAATCCCCAACATACCACTAATTCTTGGGAATTTGATTGAGGAGAATGTGATACAATTTGGACTGAATGTGCTCCTGGCCTCTTTAGGTGCGATTAAGCCAAACGGAATTGATTTGTATTGGACATATGTGTAACATTATATAATGGACTGACCTTTGTAACAGAACTACATGGCTCATTCTGAGGTGCAGATTTCCCAGTGATAATACATTTTTTAAAATGAAAATAAGGGGAAAAGGTAACTATATCACATTAGTCAGAGTAGTTGAACTGAGCCAGGAATGTGTCAGCTTGAATTTCCTTCCTGTCAGAAACACCCTATATTATCGGGAAAGAAGAAAGCATATTACCATTACTTTTACTTTTCTACATGATATAAAAGAGAGAGAAAGAAAAAAATTCCTTTATCATGCACTCAGTTAAAGATCTCCATTGGACCAGAAAGAGTTTTCTTCACCTCATGAAACAGAAACACTTTTAAAGATCTCCATTCAAGCTGCTCTAACTTACACAGTCTTGCATGAGGGAAACCTTTGACAGCTGTTAAAAGGGAATACAGTTGTGTGCTGTAAAGACCTATTCACAGGGCTTGTCTTGGTGAGAGTGGATACCTGATAATCATTGGCTCAGTCTTGTAAACTCATAAATTTATTGGTTAGAGGTCCAGGGAGAATGTAAATCTGTAAAGCCTGTTCTTACAGAACATATAGGTCATGCTATTTGCTGCGGGACAGGGAGGACACCCACAGCCACCTAAGTGCTGTACAGTCAGTGCCATCCCACAGTGGCACCACAGGAACTTAGGGGGCATCTGGATGATTGAGAAGAGTGCTTTGGGGGAGACTGATGGTGATGCAAAGCATTAGCAGGATGTTGTTTTACAGGCTTTCTCTTCGAGTTGCACCTACAGTGCCTCATTACAGACATCTGAGGGCCTGGCTGAATTCTAGGTGATTTTGAAAAAGACATGAGTTTCTAATTTAGATAGAAAGAAGACTCCAAGAAGACCTTTTTGTGGCCTTCCAGTATCTTCCAGAAAGGAAAGGGGTCTACAAGAAAGCTGTTGAGGGACTTTTTAGGATGTCAGGTACTGATAGGTCTAGGAGGAATGGAGCAAAACTAGAAGTTAGTAGATTCAGATTGGATGTTAGGAAGAAGTTCTTCCCCATGAGGGTGGTAAGACAGTGGAACAGGCTGCCCAGGGAGGTGGCAGAAGCCCTATCTCTGGAAGTTTTTAAGGCCAGGCTGGATGGAGCTCCGAGCAACCTGACCTATTGTGGTTGGAACTAGATGATTCTTGAGGTCCCTCCTGACCCTGACAATTCTATGATCTTTGAAGTAAGAGAGGCAGATAAACAGAGAACTCTTGGAAAAACTCAAATAGAAAAAGGAGGTTTACAATACATTGAATAAAGGTCTGGTCAATTGGGAGGATTATAAAAATATTGCCAGAGAATGTAGAGATGTGACAAGAAAGGCCAAGGGTCTCTTGGAACTAAGGTTTGCCAGAGAGGTGAAAGAAAACAAGAGCTTTTTCAAATACATCAATGACAAAAGGAAGAGTAGCGACAAGATGGGTCCACTACTGAATGATATGGGAGATATGGTAACAGAGAATACAGAGATGGCAGAGTTGCTGAATACCTTCTTTGCCTTAGTCTTTACTCTTAAGATCAGCCCCCAGGAACCCCAGCTTCTGGAAGTAAGGGAGCAGAACTGGAGGGAGGAGGACACTCCACTAGTCAGTCAGGACTGGGTTAGAAATCACTTGTACCAACTGAAAACACACTAATCCGTGGGTGCTGATGGGGTGCATCCATGTGCTGAGAGAGCTGGCTGGTACTGTTGCTGAGCCTCTCCATCATTTTTGAAAAGTCACGGAGAATGGGAGAGGTGCCTGACAACTGAAAGAAAGCAAATGTCACTCCAGTCTTCCAAAATGGTAACTACAGACCAGTCAGCCTCACCTCCATCCCTGGAAAGATGATGGAGCAGCTCATCCTGGAGGTCATCTCTAACCACATGGAAGAAAAGAGTGTTATCAGGAGGATTTACCAAGAGATCTTGCTTGACTAATCTGATAGCCTTCTATGAAACCATGACCAAATGGGTACGTGAGGGAAGAGCAGTGGATGTCATATACCTTGAATTCAGTAAGACTTTTGATAATGTTTCCCATAACATACTTGTAGAAAAGCACAGGAAATGTGGCTTAGATGGTTGGTCCATGAGGTGGATTGAAAACTGGCTTGACAACAGAGATCAGAGGGTTGTCATCGGTGGCACTGAGTCACCTTGGAGGCCTGTGGCCAGTGGCATTCCCCAGGGACCTGTACTGGATCCAGCTTTTTTCGACCAAGAGGGCCAATGGTATCCTGGGGTGCATCAAGAAAAGTGTGTTCAGCAGATCTAGGGAGGTTCATCTCCCCTCTGCTCTGCCCTGGTGAGACCACACCTAGAATACTGTGTCCAGTTTTGGGTTCCTCTATTCAAGAGCGATAGAGACTTGTTGGAGAGAACCAAATGAAGAGCCACAAGGATGATTAGGGCACTTGAGCATCTCCCCTATGAAGAGAGACTGAGATCCCTGGGCCTATTTAGACGAAAAGACTGAGAGGGGATCTCACCTGAGGGGTGGGTGTCAAGTGGAAGGGGCCAATCTCTTTTCAGTGGTGTGCAATAATAAGACAAGGAATAATGGGTACAAATTTGAACACAAAAAGTTTTACCACAACTTGAAGAGAAACTTCTTTACAGTGAGGGTGACAGAGCACAGGAACTGGCTGCCCAGAGAGGTTGTGGAGTCTTCTTTTCTGAAGACTTTCAAAACACATCTGGATGCATTCCTGTGGGGACTACCCTAGGTGATCCTGCTTTGGCAGGGAGGTTGGACTTGCTTTATCTCTGGAGGTCCCTTCCACATTTAATGTTCTGTGATTCAGTGTATTTTTGTTGCCAGTTTCATAAGTGTAACATAAGTGTTCTTATGTTCCTTCCACCTCTAACAATTCTATGATTCTAAAACAATTTTGCAGTTCAGGCTGGATGTTAGGAAGGAATTCTTCACAGAAAGATTGGCCATTGGAATGGGCTGCCCAGGGAGGTGGTGGAGTCACCATCCCTAGAAGTGTTTAAAATAAGACTGGATGAGGCACTCAGTGCCATGGTTTAGTTGATTAGATGGTGTTGGGTGATAGGCTGGACTTGAGGATCTCGAAGGTCTTTTCCAACTTGGTTAATTCTGTGATTAATTGTCCCCACAGAAATAGATGATAGTTTAGCTAGTTTTTTAGTGTCTTTTGACTGATTTTCTTCCTGAAGCTACTGAGAAAAAAGGAAATGTCTACATGTCTTAAAAAATAAACCCAGCAGCTTCTCAGGCTGGCAGATACACAAAGATGTATTATAGAAGTCTGTAAAACATTTCTGTTGATAGTATGCTGATAACAAACTAAGGCTATAAATGCCTGCTTGTCTAGTTTCCAAACACTTGAGAAGTGCGTAACGATGGACCTTTACAAGCAGATATTATTCATTTATAACTATGCTATGATACTGAAGGTATCATTTTAACAGTGTGTTTTCTAGGTTTCTAAATCACATTTTGCTAACTTATATCATCTGTGTTGCTGATTTTATCTGAACAGAAATGTGAGTTATACCAGCTACCCATGGTGGCATGGTAGAACTCTCTGTCACTGTTAGGACAAAGAAAGCCCCCAGTGGCTTTTGTGTTTCACATCATGTCTCTATTGAGGACCAGCTTGAGCATGACCAGCAGAACCAAGCAGATGAGGCCCTCCACAGGCAAATAGAAGCGGCTTCCAGGTCACAAGCCCTGGTCCTCATGGGTGATTTCAACCACCCTGACATCTGCTGGAGGGACAACACAGCAAGGCACCAGCAATCCAGGATGTTCCTGGACTGCATAGAAGACAACTTCCTCCTCCAAATGGTAGAGGAACCAACAAGAAAAGGTGCTCTGCTGGACCTTGTTCTCACCAACAGGGAAGGGCTGGTAACCAATGTGAGGCTCAGAGACTGCCTTGGCTGCAGTGACCATGAAGCAGTTGAATTTCATATCCTCAGGGCTATCAGGAGGACCTATTCTAAGCTTACGACCCTAGACTTTAGGCATGCAGACTTCGATCGCTTCAGGAATCTGCTAGCCACAGTGTCATGGGACAAAGCCCTGGAGGGAAGAGGGACCCTGGACAGCTGGTCAGTATTCAAGGACCACCTCCTCTGTGTCCAGGAGCTATGTATACCAACAAAGAGAAAAACAGGGAAGAAGGCTAGGAGGCCTGCCTGGATGAACAAGGAGCTCCTGGACACACTATTACTTAAAAAGAAACTCTACAGGCAGTGGAGGGAAGGACAGATAGAACAGGGGGTATACAAGGAAGCTGCCCGAGCAGCAAGAGGCCTGGTTAGGAAAGCCAAAGCAGAGTTCGAATTGAATCTAGCCAGGGAGGTTAAAGGGAGCACTAAGAACTTCTACAGATATGTTAATGGCATGAAGAAGAGTAGGGAAGGTGTGGGCCCCCTCAGAAAGGAAAGTGGTGAATTGGTCACAAGTGATGTGGAAAAGGCTGAGGTACTCAATAACTTCTTTACCTCAGTCTTCACTGCAAGGGCCTCCAGCCACACTCCTGGAGTCATGGCAGACGATGCCAGGGACGGGGAGGAAGAACTGCCCTTCATAAGTGAAGCTCAGGTTCGCGATCACCTGAAGAACCTGAAAGTGTTCAAGTCCATGGGACCTGATGGGATACACCCATGGGTGCTGAGAGAACTGGCAGATGAGGTTGCTAAGCCCCTTTCTATTATATTCCAAAAGTCATGGCAGACTGGGGAAGTCCCCACAGACTGGAAAAGGGCAAATATTGCTCCCATTTTCAAAAAGGGTAAGAAGGAGGAACCAGGGAACTACAGGCCGGTCAGTCTCACCTCTGTGCCCGGAAAGATCGTGGAGCAGATCCTCCTGGAGGCACTACTGACTCAGAAGAGTAGTGAAGAGGGGATTTGGAGCAGTCAGCATGGCTTTGCCAAGGGCAAATCCTGCCTGACAAACCTGGTGGCCTTCTATGAACAAGTGACAGCATTAATAGATGAGGGGCGAGCAACTGATGTCGTTTACCTGGACCTGAGCAAAGCCTTCGACACTGTCCCACACCATATCCTGGTCTCCAAGCTGGTGACACATGGGTTTGATGGGTGGACCACTAGATGGATAAAGAACTGGCTTGATGGCCGCACCCAAAGAGTGGCTGTCAATGGGTCCATGTCCCAGTGGAGGCCAGTGACAAGCGCAGTCCCTCAGGGATCAGTCCTGGGACCAGGTTTGTTCAACATCTTTGTTGGTGACATGGACAGTGGCATTGAGTGCACCCTCAGCAAACTTGCTGATGACACCAAGCTGTGTGGTGCAGCAGACATGCTGGAGGGAAGGGATGCCATCCAGAGGGACCTTGACAGGCTGGAGAGGTGGGCACAAGCCAACCTCATGAGCTCCAACAAGACCAAGTGCAGGGTCCTGCATCTGGGTCGAGGCAATCCCAGGCACAAATACAGGCTGGGCAGTGACTGGCTGGGGAGCAGCCCAGAGGAGAGAGACTTGGGGGTGCTGGCGGACGAGAAACTCAACATGAGCTCTCAATGTGCACTTGCAGCCCGGAAAGCCAATCAGATCCTGGGCTGCATCAGGAGAAGTATGGCCAGCAGGTCAAGGGAGGTGATTCTCCCCCTCTACTCAGCTCTGGTGAGATCCCACCTGGAGTACTGCGTCCAGTTCTGGAGCCCCTATTACAAGAGGGATCTGGAGGTGCTGGAAGGTGTCCAGAGAAGGGCCATGAGGATGATCAGAGGGCTGGAGCACCTCTCCTATGAGGACAGACTGAAGGAGTTGGGGCTGTTCAGTCTGGAGAAGAGAAGGCTCCGAGGTGACCTCATTGTGGCCTTCCAGTATCTGAAGGGGGCCTACAAGAAGGCTGGGGAGGGACTTTTCAGGCTATCAGGGAGTGATAGAACTAGGGGGAATGGAATGAAGCTGGAGGTGGGGAGATTCAGGCTAGATGCGAGGAGAAAGTTCTTCACCGTAAGGTTGGTGAGGCCCTGGAATGGGTTGTCCAGGGAGGTGGTTGAGGCCCTGTCCCTTGAGGTGTTTAAGACCAGGCTGGATGAGGCTCTGTCCAGCCTGATCTAGTGTAGAGTGTCCCTGCCCATGGCAGGGGGGTTGGAACTAGATGATCCTTGTGGTCCCTTCCAACCCTAACTGAAACTATGAAACTATGAAACTATGAGTATGTAAGACTTTTCTTAAGTGACCCTTATCCTAAAGCCTGTTGTGCTTTTCTAAAAGTATTCGTCTACACACATACACACACACATACAGAGAGGTATACATGCATACAAACACATGTGCAAGCTATTTCTGTAGAGTCAAAAGGAGTTTGGATTGAGGCACAAATCATCTGAAACACCAAGTTTCTTCTTAGTAGAAAAATGACCTTTTCATGAGTTAAATGTATGTCTTCAAATGACAGCTCATAGAATGAGAGGTAGCAGACTTGAGAAACTTGCTGACAAATGCCATCCTTGTTTAATTTCAGGGATCTGGGGCAAAGGGCATGTTGGAAATTATTAGGTCAGAAAAAAATTGACATGTCAGACAGGCAGGCATTTAAGCTTCACAAAGGACTTTTTGGGGAAAATAATTTAATTCCCATATTAGATTTATATTCTGCCACTTTGATATGTAATAATTTCTTAAGCTATTGCCTTTGAGTTTGGACTTACTATGCACAGGTTCTGAATTCAATAGAATCCTCTTAATTGGAGCAACTTGGAGATCAGCTATCATCCTGATTAAGAGAAGGCACCCCTAAAAATAAGTCTGACAAAATTACTGTCTGAATTTCTGCCTGGCAGAACTGATTAATTTTCTGCCATGCCTAAGAGTCCAGGACATTTCTTGACATAATAGCATAGCAGAATCTTCAAAGTCAGATGAAATGCTGCATTCTGATTTCTTTTAAGTTAGAAATTTCTTCAAAGAAGTACTCAGACATGGAATTTTACACTCACTTGATTTATTTAATTGGACTCAAATTGAATTTTCAGGTGGGAAAAAAAGTGTAAATAGACTCTTTAATTTCAGTCTAAACATACAGAAACTTAGAATGCTTTTGTATGTCATTATCTGTTTTAAAATTTTGAGAAAAGTGATTTTTTAACTTCAAAATTTCTACTTTTTCGAGTGGGCATATGCAACAGTAATGCAATAAAGTCACATGACAATCATGCTACTACATAGCACTGAGGGATTTTTTGCCATCTTTTAAGGGATTGTGAAATAGAGGATTTGTTCATTACCTTGCTAGCTAGTATCTATTTGTATTTACCATTATGGAACTGAATTATTTCCTAGGAATACACTGTTATTCATTAACAACAATATTGGGCTATGTTGTAAGTGAAGTAAAATAAAATTTACTGTGAAAAATAGCTTTAAAAATGCAAGTGAAAATAAAAATATGTTAAAGCCACAGCTTCCATTTCAGAAATAATTATCTATTATAATGTGAACTCTGGATTGATGTAGTAAAGAGACCTTAATCTGAATCTTTCAATGAACATTTGCTTACTTTGCTTATGGGAATGGTTTGGTTAAACAATTAGGCAAGTCATGTTTAATGTTGTGTATCTGGAAAGCATGTGGCTTATGTAAGCTCTTTAAAGCACAGTCAGAATTTCATGTCAAATACTTAGGTGCCTAAAACAAAAACATCTAGCAGTTGTCTGAAAGGTAATGGGATGACTTGTCTTCCATTTTTCCATGAAATCACAATGTTTACCACACATTAATTGAAATCAACAAAATTTTGTTTTCCCTACTCATAAGATAGACACATTCCTGGGGGTGTATAAATGGAGAAAATACACATAGACAAATAAATGTACACAAGTGCAACACATGTGCATCATAATAAAACTCTGAATATAGTTAACTTTCAACTCTATGTGATAGTGGGGTGATAAACCTTTGGTACAGAATTATTGTCCACTGATAGAATACTGTTGTCCCATTTTCAGGAGCGAGATGACAATGATTGCTTTTAACACATGGCCAGGGGAGGTTTAGATTGGATATTAGGAAGAAATTCTTCACTTAAAATATTGCCAAGCATTGGAACAGGGTGCCCAGGGAAGTGGTGGAGTCATCAGCTCTGGAAGGATTTAAAAGATGTGTAGATATGGTGCTGAGAAGCATCATTTAGTGGTGACCTCACAGTCTTTGGTTAAAAACTGGACTTGATCATATAATCATATAATCACAGAATTGTTAGGGTCAGAAGGGACCTCAAAGATCATCCAGTTCCAAGTCCCCTCCCATGGGCAGGGAAACTTCACAGTGGATCAGGTTGCCCAGAGTCACATTCAGCCTCGCCTTAAAAACCTCCAGGGATAGGGCTTCTGCCACCTCCCTGGGCAACCTGTTCCAGTGTCTCACCAACTCCATGGTGAAGAACTTATTCCTAACATCCAATCTGAATCTACTCATTTCTATCTTTTTTCCATTCTCCCTAGTCCTATCATTACCTGACATCATAAAAAATCTCTCCCCACCTTTCTTGGCCCCATTCAGGTACTGGAAGGCCAAAATTAGTTCTCCCTGGAGCCTTCTCTTCTCCAGACTGAGTAGCCCCAATTCTCTCAGTCTGTCCTCATAGGAGAGGAGCTCCAGCCCTCTGATCATCCTTGTGGCCATTCCAGCATGTCCAGATCCTTCCTGCAATAGGGGCTCCAGAACTGGCCACAGTACTCCAGGTGGAGTCTTACTAGAGCAGAGTAGAGGGGGAGAATCACCTCTCTCGACCTGCTGGCTATGCTTCTCTTGACACAGAAAGTGATTGGCTTTCTGGGCTGCAAGTACACACTGGTGGCTCATGTTGAGCTTCTCATCCACCAGCACCCCCAAGTTCTTTTCTTCAGGGCTGTTCTCAAGACAGGCACAACCCAGCCTACACTGGTGATAGGGATTGCCCAGACCCAGATGCAGGACTTTGCATTTGGTCTTGTTGAACTTCATGAGGTTGTCATGGGCCCACCTCTCAAGCCTGTTAAGGACCCTCTGGATGGCATCCTTTCCCTCCAGCATGTCTGCTGCACCAAACAGCTTGCTGTCGACTGCAAACCTGCTGAGGGTGCACTCAATGCCACAGTCCATGGGGCCAACAAAGATGTTAAACAACACTCATCCCAGTACAGATCCCTCAGGGACTCCGCTTGTCACTGGCCTCCACTTGGATATGGACTCATTGACAGCCACCCTTTGGGTGCGGCCATCAAGCCAGTTTTTATCCATTTAGTTGTCCATCCATCAAACCCATACTGCACCAGCTTGGAGACCAGGATGTGGTGCAGGACAGTGTTGAAGGCTTTGCTCAGATAAACGACATCAGCTGCTTGGCCTGTGTCTATTACTGTTGTGACCTTGTCATAGAAGGCCACCAGGTTTGTCAGGCAGGATTTGCCCTTGGTGAAGCCATGCTGATTGTACCCAATCACCTTTTCGTTATTCTTCTGCCTTGGCAGTGTCTCCAGGAGGATCTGCTCCATGATTGTACTGGGCACAGAGGTGAGACTGACCGGCCTATAGTTCACTGGGTCATCCTTCTTTCCCTTTTTGAAAATGGGAGCTATGCTACCACCTTTCCAGTCAGTAGGGACTTCCCCAGACTGGATCTTAAAGGTCTCTTGTAATCAAAATTATTCTTTCATTTTAAACACTGATTAAAAAAACTAAAACATCAGTGTTAGCAAAATTATTCTTAATCCAGCCCACAACACTGTATCAGCTATTAGGAAGAAAATTAACCCTATCACAGCCAAAACAATGACAAGTAAATAAACAAGCAAAATGCTTGACAATACTTGACATTATTTCTCTTTTAAAATTCAGCTATTAATATACCATGTTTTTCAATACCTTCCATGATGACTTCTTATATGCCTTTCTTTTTACAGACCTATTCTTCCACATCAGGGGAAAAAATGTTAGTGATGGAAAGCCTGAAATATTTTTAATAACCCCTCAACAGTAATAATAATAATAATAATGTGAATCTGGTCCTGAGGACTGGTAATGTACTTTCCCTCCACAATAATGACATAATGCACATCATCTGAAGCAATTAGTCAATATTCTGGGTATATGTAGGAGGATTTTACACAGATGACCTTGTGCAAGCCAGTGCTTTTCTGCATGAAGCACTTGTGAGTTTCCTTGAAACTGCTCTTAGGAGTTGGGGGAACAATATAACCCAGTACTTCAAGTCTTGTTTAGCTTGAACAGTCACAGAGGACTTCTTGTACTTTGTGTCTAATAGGCTTTGCTCTGAAAATCTTTAGCCATTAGTGTGCCAAATATCCTTCTCCTTCTGCCATATGTGATATTCGGCAATTGAATTCAGCAATTGAATTAGCTAATAAATTCCAGCTTCCTTTGAAATCCCGTCTGTCCAGACCTAAGTCTGAGACGATTTGGACCTTATAGTTTTCCACAAGACCATCAGTTCTTCATTAAAAAACACATAGAATCCTGGTAAGCAGCTGTACTGCCTTACAACACCTTCTCTGTATTGTCCAAATCAGCAAGACTTAGAGATACTTTTGGGGTTTTTGTTCATTAGCATCATGGAGTGACAACTCACAGAAAATGTCTCTTGGATCATTCTCTCATAAGCCTGAAAAGTCTGGCCTTCTTCATTTGGGAAAAAAAAAAGTCTGAAATGCATAGAAACTAATATAGGATTTGAAAATATAGGACACAAGGGTGCATGTATCAAATCCAAGGGACTGACAGCCTGAGTCTCACTTGTAGAACTAGAAATGCTAGGGACATCTGTGGAGACAGAGAGCTCCCTTTCTATATTTGCTGTATTTTATAGCCTGTGGTGTATGTCTGTCTTGTAGTTTTGTCTCCCCTGAGTTTATTCAGGTGGAGGTATAAAACTGATGAGTGCTGGAGAAGGCCAATGTTACATATTCATTTTGTTTTAAATAATTGATGATGTTTCCTGTTTCTGCTTAACATTAATTGCTCTCAGGTGTTGGCGAATTGCTCGGTGAGTTGCCTTTTAATTTGTTCCTTCAGAAAAACAGCATGCTGCTTTTCAGGTTACTGTAAGTAATGTGTTCCAGGCAGTACTTTCTAACTGGAGGTTAATAAGGGTACACCAGATGCGTGTTTGAGTGCTGTTGCCTCTCCATGTGTATGTGTACGTGTGTGTGCATGTATGCATGTGTAGGATGAGAGGAGAATGAGGTGAAGGAGTGAAGACAGTGAAGAGCCTCAGATGTCTCCGTGCTCATGTTTAAAAATGTAATTTATGTTTCCCTGATGTTTAGGGCTGTATATTAAGGCTTTGATCCAGGAAAGCACAGACTACTCAGCTGCTGTTGATTTCAATGTAGTTGTGTAGCTGGTATTATTCAACACCTGCAGGGATGTGGATCACAGACGGCATACTTCTGATTTTCTAAGAGGCAAGCTTAATTCAGTTGTGTATTTTATCTGTCTTGCTACAGAAACAAGGAGAAAATAAGTTTTACAAACCCATATTACCCAAAATTCAAGAAAAATTATTTTATAGGTATGATGTTTATAGAACAACAGTACTAATATCATTAATCTTTCCTTCTTTGCTGTACTTTTCATACGTAAATACAGAGTTTCTACAGTTTATAACCAATGTGCCAGTGAGAATAAAATGTGCTGGAGGTACACTTTGTGAGTGGAATTACAGGACATAATTTGATTCAAACAAGTATATCTGTGTTATCTTACTATCCTGAGCTCAAGCTTTCACTGCATGTAAACTCCCTGGCAGTCCAGAGAGCCTTGTGTTTTGGCTGAGTCTGGAGTGCTAAGCCAACTGTTTTATCTAGCAGTAAAAATTGAATCAAGGTAAGGGAGGGCCTGAGTCCAAGCCCTGACACACCAGGCAGTCTGGATAGATGTTTTTTTAGTTTTATTTGAACTGTTCAAGGACAAGGAAAGTCCTTACATTTGGAGTAATGCCTGTTGACTACACCTGTTGAAGTTTACATTATTGATTCACTTTTTGATGTAGAGAGTTTATTGGCTCATGACCTTTGCAAATATTTAATTATTTTTGGAGAATCAGATTGTATGCTATCCTACTGCTTTAATTTTTCTATGCTGGCAAATAATCTATGTGCTGACTTTCTATTTCCTTATTGTATCATATTGTGTCATATTTTTCAGTGTTCCTGAAATAATAAATATATTTCATGTTTTTTAAGTTGTCATTCTTGTTACTCTATCTATAAATTTTTTCAGGAGCCTTTAGAGATTTCATTTCCCCATAGCTACCAGTCTCCCTATCTACATCTTAGCAAAGGATGCTGGCTTGGCCCCAGAAAAAGGCATGTTGAAACATCTGAAAAGCCAGATATAGCATTGATAAATCAGCCCCATTGGTCCACCATGTCCTGGTTTATAATGCTGTAGCAGCTGCTACATATCTGATTACGGATATTTTCCTTGGGTGAGTGGCAGATTGAAGAATGAATCTCAAACTTGTGCATTGCTAAAAAATTGTTGTCAGGAGAACAATTGACATGGTAGGACACGTCTTCCATGCTCACCATAGAGATGTAGAACAAAATCTCTAATTCCTGATTGAGTGACAGAGCTTATGAAGGGCAGAAGCTGGATCATGAGAGCTTTATGGGGCTAAAGAAAAAGTGCAAAAGAAAGCTAGGATATCTGCAGTGTTTGCTATTGCACCATGTGGGATGAAGGCCAGAGCAGTCATGAGCTGTGTTTCTGCACCCAAACCAATAGAATGTCAGAAGGGCTTTCCACATGAGACTGAAATAACCAGCGTGCCTGGTCTGTTCCCACAGCCTCTTACTGCAATGACTTAGGAGTACACTAGCACATCTAATTTTGGTCTCGCAATTAGACTACCACTGGCTAAAGTCAAAAGGGAGCTGTGCCTACATAGCTATGATTGCTCTAAATCCCATGAGCCTGAACTTAAAATCAATCATGCATACCAAAGGCAGTAGAAATAAAAGGTTCCACTCTCTGAGTTGGATGTATTCCCATAGTTGCATCTTCCTTGCCTAATCCTTGGAGGATTTCTTAACCAGAGTTTTTGTATGGACATGATGTGGTCTGAGTGTTGTTGAAAACAGGCAATTTGAGAATACATACATAGGGTGTGACTTTTTTTTTTTTTTTAAGTCCTATATTTTGGCATATACAGCTAATGAAATTTTGGTTCTCACTCTTTAAAATAGAAGCTCTTTTTATGTCAAGAAATTGAGGAAGTTAGGTTTTGACCCTGACTCATTTCCTTGATATGACAGAGACATGCATGTTTGATCCAGCTACCAAATTATGCCATGCAGATACAAGCTTTCCACAGTTTCATTTTGGCCTTGTACCTCCCAGCCAAGGCCTTTTTATATCTCCCTGGCAGGACAGTCTTTGACTGTTGGCAAATGGTCCGACTTTATAATTTCCTACTGACAGCCCTGCCAGGGTATAGGAAGCCCTGAGGATGAAACTGGTAGCAATGGCACCTACCCACCCTTGGGAGGAGGGCTGTGGCCAGTTCAGCTGCTCTCATGGGATGTGCACATATTTTCCTGTAAGGATAATTTTGTTCCCTCCAGCTCTGCAAAACAGTACTAGCCTGATTTGTGTCATCTATTTTTGTATCTGTGTCATCTACTGTGTCTGAATATCCACCCAAACACAGACCACAAGTCAATAAGCCCAGCTGCTTGGTATTCTTTACATGATACTGGCAACTATGCTGACCTAAAGAGCAAAAAAAAAAAAATAACAGGGCATATTTGAGGCTTAATAAAACATTGCAGTAGGGAGTCCTTTTTGATCCATTACAAGCATTTGCTGGAAGTGCATTTGCTGATTTAACAAACTGGTTAGGACAAATGTTTAACATGCCGTTGTAATGATATTCAGATGCTTTTCTTAGTATTTGTTGATCTGCGAAAATGTGTCCTTGCCCAATTGCGCTAGAGTGAGATTAAATAAATAAATAAATGCAATGTGATGCGTTTGCACAAAAGTGGAGCAGTGACTGCCCCTGACAGATGGAAAAAAAGTCAATATGATGTCTGAGACAGCCCAGGCTCTGCACTGCAGAATAAATTACATGATTCACTGAATGCCTAGGCTTCACACAGACATGCACAAAATTGGAAAGATAAAAGCTTGCATTGGCTTCAGATGATATTTACTGCTTGACAGATTTACTAGCAGCCCCAGTACAGTCATACTGTATTGAATTATTGGCCTCTATTTAGCTGTGTGTCTGTCGAAGCTGGAGTGTCCATTTAAGCGTAAGTGAGCTGGAGCCCTGCCAAGGCTTTTTGAAGCTTTGTGTACAGAGGAAGATGCGAGCTAATGGCTACTAGCTTGAATAACAGGGAACTTAAGGATGCTGGGTATAGACAACAAAGCATAAGGTGCATACTTATCAATATTAATGCCAACATAAATATTAATGCAGCCTGCCCAGCACATAATTTCTGAATGATTCTTGTTCTCTTTGTATTTTAACACAAATGGCTAGAAATTACTATGATTTCTCTCCCACTCTTTCTCTCAAAGGGGGAGTTTAAAGAAAGACCATTACCTTTACAGCTATCCATTGTCACAGCAGCAGGAATTCTACAAAGCAAAGGAAGCAAATGAAATGTGATCTTTAAGTATACTGCTACCAATAAAATATCTGATTAGAATAGTAATATACTGTACAAAGCCATTGTTATGGATTCATTATTATACTGTACCACAACATTTCAGTTAAATAGTAGCAGCTCATTTACAGTGAGCCTCACAAGATGGTCACAGTGTTGCTGTAGCTACAGAATAGCAAGGCAGGCTGTGTGTTTAGCTGCCTAATCTGCTGGCTTGTTCTTCAGGAAGCCTGGGGCTCCATTTTTGCCCTGGCCCTCACACATCATGAGTTTAGCTTGTGTGATATTTCAGCATGCCAGGGGAGAGGAATTGCCTCTGAGAAATGGTTGTCAATTGCAGTGCTGCTGGCAGAGGGTTTATCCAGTTAACTACACTTCAGTAAGAGCAAAATAACCCTGAGACTGCATTGTGCTGATCAACTGGATTGGCTACAAAAATTAGCAGGAATTTGCTGCAGGTGAATTCATTGCAGTGGCAGTGTAAAGGATAGATGATGAGGCATGATGTGCTTGTGGGAGTGAGAAAGAATGCCATCCAGAGAAGGACAAGGCATCATTTTGAGACATGAATAAAATGCATCACAAATCTTCCATCATCTTACAGATAACTTGTTCATGTCAAGGACTCTGACTCATGGTCTCTGGCAAGCTGTAATGGAGATATTTACAAGGTTATCACTCTCAGCTGTCCCTTTGTGCCACTGCCAAAGGTTACCACCCTGAAGCAGGCACAGAAGATGTGAATATGCACTACTTGCTTCCTCAGCTGCCCATGTTCAAAGCCCATATACTAGCACAAGCTGTAGCAACAGAAAAAGCTTCAGCTGAATCCAGTAGATATAGTCAGAGCCCACAGTTTTCTCCATTTGCCTCTGAAGCAAGCCTAGTGTTAAGTACTGTTTTCTCTACATTTTCAGTAATAATGGGTAATATAATTACAGGCTTCTGGAGATTACCAGTACTTTTTATCAATTAACAGAAAAGAGGTTTAAGGTGAAGAATTTTTTGATCTGGCATTCTGATAGTTTCGGGTTTGGTGGTTGGTTTTTTTTGTTTTGTTGTTTCTTGGTTTTATTTTTTGTTTGTTTAGGTGTTTGTTTGGTTTGGTTTGGTTTGGTTTGACAGGATCATGGGATGTTAGGCATTGAAAGGGACCTCCAGAGATGATCTAAACTAACCTCCTTCCCAGAGCATAGAATCCAATGCAGGCCGCACAGGAATGCATCCAGATGGGTATTGAAAGTCTCCAAAGAAGGAGACCCCACAACCTCGCTGGGGAGCCTGTTGCAGTCCTCTGTTACCCTCACAGTGAAGATGTTCCTCCTTATGCTGAGGTAGAGCCTCTTGTGCTGTAGTTTATATTCATTGCACCTTGTCCAGTCACAGGGTGCAACTGAGAAGAGCCTGTCCCCTCCCTCCTGACACCCAACCCTCAGACATTTATAAACATTTATTAAATCTCCTCTCAGTCTTCTCCAGACTAAACAGCCCCAGGTCTCTCAGCTTGTCCTCATAGGGCACATGTTCCAGTCCCTTAATCATCATCCTAGTAGCCCTTCATTGGACTCTCTTGAGTCCCTCTTGAACTGGCAGGTCAGAACTGGATGCAATATTCCAGGTGAGGTCTCACCAGAGCAGAGTAGAGGGGGAGGAGAATCTCCCTCAATCTGCTGGACACACTCCTCTAAATGCACCCCGGATACCATTTGCCTTCTTGGCCACAAGGGCACAAGGGCACATTACAATACAATACAATAATACAATAAATCCAGGTTGGAAGAGACCTTCAAGATCATCGTGTCCAACCTATCAACCAATCCAACCCACCTAAACAACTAGATCATGGCACCGAGTACCCCATCAAGTCTCCTCCTGAACACCTCCAATGATGGTGACTCCACCACCTCCCTGGGCAGACCATTCCAATGGGCAATCACTCTCTCTGTATAGAACTTCCTCCTAACATCCTCCTAACACTGGTGACCCATGGATAACTTGTTATCCACTAGGACTCCCTGGTCCTTCTCCACAGGGCTGATCTCTAGCAGATCACCTCCTAACCTGTACTGGTGCAGTTTATTATTCCTTCAATGAAGCAGAACTCTTCACTTATTCTTATTTAACCCCATGAGGTTGCTCTTTGCCCATCTGTCCAGGCTGTCCAAGTCTCAATGAATGGCCACACAGACTTTAGGCTGTTTTTTTTGGTGGTGGTGGTGTTTGGTTTTGGGCTGTTTTTTTTTGTTGAGCTTTGTGTGTGTGTTTGTTGTTTCATTTTCTTTTTCTCAATTCTATCTTCTTGTGAAATCGCCTCCAGCTAAAATGAAAACAATCTGACATTATCTCTGGTGGCAGGAGTGATCCCTCTAAACAGGAGTACTGCCAGATTGTATACTCACTAACAAAAAGGATCTGGTTGAAGTGGTGAAGACTGAGAGCAGCCTCAGCTACAGTGACCTTGAGATTGTAGAGGTAAGGATCTTGTGCAGTAGGAACAGAATACCAAGCAGGGTCAGAACCCTGAACTTCAGCAGGGCCAACTTTGGCCAATTGTTTTCAAGCAATTGCTGGGGGAAATCCCATGGGATTAGAAAGAACTAGAAGGGCCCAAGATATCTGGAGAATGTTCAAGGACCACTTTGTCCAAGCTCAGGATCAGAGCATACCATCAGGTAGGAAATTAAGAAGCTGAGCACGGTTAATTAGGAAAATTATGGGCAAACTCAAATGGAAGAAGAGACTCTACAGATTGTGGAAGGGGGACCTGGCCAGTTGGGAAGAGAATAATACTGTTGTCGGAAGATGTAGGGAGGCTGATATGAAAGCTAAGGCCTCCTTGGAATTAAACCTTGCAAGGGAAATCAACAGAAAGGCTTTGTTAAATACATTGCAGACAAAACCAACATTAGATGCAATGTAGTCATGTAGGCAATGTTGAGTGAAGCAGCTGCCCTTGTGGCAGAGGATACAAAGAAGGCAGAGTTACTGACTTCCTACTTTGTCTCTGTCTATACTGATGGAAAGTGTTCTCAGGAACCCTAGACCTGTGAGGCCTAAAAGCAAGTCAGGATAAAGGAGGAGTTTCCCTTGGTTGATAAGGGCTGGGTTATGGAGCAATAACACACCCTGGACATCCATAAAATCATGGGTCCTGATAGGATGCACCTGCAGGTGCTGAGGGAGCTGGCAGAACTCATCACTAGGCCACTCTCCATCATCTTTGGTAAGCTGTGGGAAAAAGGAGCGCTTTGCCGGACAGGAGCGACCTTGAATTAACAGAGCTAACCAGATAAAAAACCTAATTCTTGCATTCGCTTTGAGCTAACAGAATTTTTCTCCTTAATTGCCTTTCTCTCTCTCTCTAACCCTTTTTGGGAAAAAGGGGAGGTAGGGAGGGAGAGAGGGGGGTTCAGGGAACCCCCTGTCCGGCTGGAGGGAAAAGGCTTTTCTGCATTACGTTCATTGCTGTGTGTTTCTGTATATATTGTAAATATTGTATATTTGTGTACATATTCATTGCATCCCATTTATGCCTGTAAATATTCATCTGCTTTTCCGACTGAGCTAGCTGTGGTTTCTTTTTGTGTGTGTGTGGGGAACTTTCTCACCCCACCACAAACCCCATGGTCCAGTAGAGTTTGGGGACTGACTTGTTGGAGAGCTTGTGGAAAGAAGAGGGATTTGGGGGTCCTGGTGACAGAATGATGACTATGAGCCAGCAATGTGCCCTTGTGGCCAAGAAGCCCAATGGCATCCTGGGGTGTAGTACAAGGGATGTGGTTTGTAGGTTGAGAGGTTCTTCTCCCCCTCTGCTTTGCCCTGGTGAGACAACATCTCAAATAATGTGTGCAGTTCTGGGCCCTTTAATTAAAGAAGCACACAGAGCTGCTTGAAAGAGGTCAGAGCAGAGCCACAAAGATGTTTAAGGAAGTGGAACATCTCACTTATGAGGAAAGGCTGAGTGAGCTGGGTCTCTATCTCATTAATGTTTATAAACACATGAAGGGTGAGTGTCAGGAAGATGGAGCCAGACTCATCTTAGTGATGTCCAATGACAGGACAAGGAGCAATGGGTGCCAGCTGGGGTGTAGGAGCTTCCATGTGAACATAAGGGAAAATCTTTTGGCTGTAAGGATGACAAAACACTGGAGCAGGCTGCCAGGGTGGTTGCATGGACATGTTCCTGTGTCACCTATTCTAGGTTTTCTTGCTCTGGCAGGGGGTTGGACTAGCTGAACTTTCGAGGTCCCTTCCAGCATCTAACATTCTGTGATTCTGTAAAACCCTACAGTGTTTGGGTCATGTGCACGCAGCCAAATCAAAGGTGACTTGAAGCACAGGTAAGAAGAAGAATGTCTTCTATTCTGAATAAGTTTTGAATGTGTATCTCTTGTAGTGTGAAGGTACACATTGCAACTTGCTGTTGTAGTTGCCTTAGTGCCAAAGGACTACAGGAGCTGGAACCCATTGTGTGTCAGGAAAACTATGATATAGCAGCCATCACAGAAATGTGTCAGGAAGTATCACGTTACTGGAGCACCACATTCAATGGCTATGAACTCTTCAGAAGGGACAGGCAAGGAAGGGCAGGTGATGGAGTGGCTGTGTATGTCAGAGAGTGTTTTGTCTTGAGTTTAATGATAGTGGTGATAGGTCTGAATATTTATGGATAAGAATCAGAGGGAAGGCCAACAAGGAATTTGTTATAGACCACCTGAAAAGGATGAAGAGACAGAAAAAATATTCTTCAGGCAACTGGGAGAAGTTTCACAATTGCTAGGCTTTGTTCTTGAGAGGGGCTTCAACTTTCAATTTCCCTGACATCTGCCAGAAATACAATACAACAGAGAAGGAGCAGACCCATAGGTTCCTAGAGTGTGTGGAGGATAACTTCCTGACACAGCTGGTGAGGGAGCCAGCTAGGGAGGGTTCCTTGCTGGACCTGCTCTTTGTGAGAAGAAAAGAACTTGTGGTTGATGTGATGGCTGGGGGCTATCTTGGGTTGACTGATCATGAAATGATACAGTTTCCAGTTACTGTTGAAATGAAGAGCAAGGTCAGCAGAACTGCCACCTTGTACTTCCTTCTTTGGGTGGCAGTACTGAAGGCCCAAGAAGTTCTGGGGAGCTGGATGCTGCTAAAGAAGGAAGTCTTAAAGGCACATGAATAGGCTGTCCCCATGCTGGAGACAAATTGCTGGGGAATAATGACAGCCTGGCTGAATAGAGAGGTTTGGTTGCAACTCAAGGAAACAGGGATTAGTTATGTCATTGGAAGAAGGGGCAAGCCATTCAGAAGAACTACAAAGTTGTAAGACTACACAGGGGGAAATCCCTGAGTCACAGCCTGTGTAGAAATTAAAATGGTTTCAGCTGTTAAGGATAAAGAAAATTTCTACGAATATTGAGAGTGTTGTCAGAAGTGCTCATCAAGCCACTTTCTATTATTTATGAGGTGTCCTGGCCAAACAGGGAGGTCCTAGTTAACTGGAGATTGGCAAGAGTGACAAGAAGGGCTAGAAGAGGGATCTGGGGAACCACAGACCCATCTGTCTGACCTTGGTGTCAGGGAAAGTCATGGAATAGATTATCTTCAGTGTCATTATGCATCATCTTCAGGGCAGCCAGATGATCTATCCTAGGCAGCTAGGGTTCATGAAGGGCAGGTCCTGCTTGACAAACCTGATCTTCTGTGACAAGGTGACCCACTTAGTAGATAAAAAAAAGCTGTGGATGTGGTTTAACTGAACTTCTACTAAAGCCTTTGAAACTGTCTCCAAGAACATCCTTCTGGAGAAACAGGCTGTGCATGTCTTGGATGTGTGGATGCTTTGCTGAGTTAAGATCTGTCTGGATGGCCAAGCCCAAAGGGTGGTGGGAAATGGATTTAAATCCAGCTAGCATCTGGTCACAAGTGGTATTCCCCAGGGCTCTGTTTTGTGGCCAGTTCTCGTTCAGACACCCTTTGCAGTCAGCACTGAGAGGGGAGAGAGTGTTGATCTGTCTAAAGATAGGAACACTCTGCAGAGGGATCTGGACAGGCTGGATCAATGTGCCAAGGCCAATTGCATGAAGTTCAACATGCCCAAGTACCATATGCTGCACCTAGGTCACAACAACCCCATGCAACACTGCAGACATAGTGCAGAGTGGCTGCAAAGCTGTCTGACAGAGAAAGACCTGGAGTTGTTGACTAACAGTTGGCTGTATATGAGCCATCAAAGGTTCCCAGGTGGCCAAGAAGGCCAATACCATCCTGTCTTGTATCAGAAATAGTGATAGAAGCAGGACCAGGGAAGTGATTGTCCCTCTATGCTCAACACTGGTGAGGCCACACCTTGAGCACTGTGTTCAGTTTTGGGCCCCTCACTACAAGAAAGACATCAAGGTGATGGAGCGTGTCCAGAGAAGGGCAACAAAGCTGGTGAAGGGTCTGGAGCACAGGTCTTATGAGGAGTGGATGAGGGAAGCACAGTTGTTTAGTCTGGAGAAAAGGAGGCAGATTTACTCTGTACAACTACCTGAAAGGCAGTTGTAGTGAGGGTGAGTGTCAGTCTCTTCTCCCTAGTATTGAGTGATAGGTTGGCCTGAAGTTGTGCCAGGAGAAGTTTAGATGGGCTATTAGAAGAAAATCTTGACCTAAATGATTATGAAGCACTGGAATAGACTCCCAAGGAAGGTAGCCGAATCTCCCATTCCTGGTGGTATTTAAAGGATGCAGAGGTGTGGTGCTAAGTGACATGTTTTAGCACAGACTTGGTAGAGTTAAAAATGGTTCAGTTCAATAAGTTTCTTCCATTTTCTCTACTTTGGACTGAAAAGCTTTGATCTGAATAACGGCATTGGAATTGTTAAAACAGAGGTGAAAACAGAGTGCTACCTTCTGAATTTGACTTCAAACAGTACATTTTTTGTCTCCTTAATTGACTCATGAAAACATGGGTTTAAGATTTCTGATAGGGATGGAACCATACCATCTCTGTTAACATAATAAAATAATAAAGAGTTATCCAAATGTTACATTGTGATGCTACAGAAATATGCCTGATTATCATTTATGCTACTGCTTGCTTCCTTACATTTTGCTTCAAAATTAAAGAGCTGCAGAAAGATGTAAGTTTAATGAGCATTCTGGCTGAGATTTTCTTTCTTTCCCTGTGCCAAATCCATCTCTTCTTTGTAACAGACAAGAAGGGGAATTGTGAATCTTGTCTCTCGGTCAAAATATCTGTGACTTCTCTAATACTTCAAGGTCAAATGTCAGTCTCCTGCCTTCTGGAGTGCCTGACTGTAGATGTTCCCAGACTGAATGCATGCTATCTATTCTAATTATCTATTTTTAAAATTCAAAACACATTTCACTCATGAGGAGAAAAAAAATCAAAAGAAAGTCCCAAGCAAATGTTAAGTAGCATATTAATGCAAAATAAGGGCTAATTGCTGTGAAAAGAATAGTTATCTGAGTTCCAAGAATAGTTACATGTGCTCTGGTTAATAAAATTAAAACCTTGCATATTAGAAAACCCTTTGTCTCATCCAGTTGTTTCCAGTTTGTGTGTCATTCAGTGTTCAGGAATACTGTATCATTAGACTCTAAAATTGCTTGGAAGGCTGTGGGTGTACTTTCACAAAGCATGGTGTTTCCACAGTTTATTAGTCCTTTTTTCTCTATCTTGTAACAAATAAACTCTGTGGTAAAAGCTTACCCTATTTTTATACCCACTTATCGTTTCTCATTAATAAACACTAATAAGCAATTAAAAAATTAATTTTAAAGACTTCAGTTTGAAAACCTTTGTTTGTCATGGGTCGAGATTCCTTTAGCTATGTGGAATACAGGTTAGTAACTTGCTGGAACACAATTAAAAATATATTGTTTTGCGTATGATACATTCTACTAAATTCATCCCTAAGAAATTAGCACTCCCGATGTCATAGGGCAGAAATAACATGTGGTGTTTTTACAAGAAGAATATAGTATATTTTGCCCCCTCTGTGAGCACTGACCAAGGACTATAAAACTCTGAAAAAGCATAGGTCATTTCACAATTAGCAAGGTTTTCTGTATTACCTAGAAACTGATTTGGCATTGTGCAGACCTAATCTCAGGATGGAACAGGACTTTCCAGCTAAGTACTGTGCATGCATGAATATTTTAAATGAGTGCCAGGACTATCTATCTTTCACCTTTCATGCAATATTTGTGGAT
Source organism: Colaptes auratus (assembly GCA_015227895.2). Classification (NCBI taxonomy): domain Eukaryota; kingdom Metazoa; phylum Chordata; class Aves; order Piciformes; family Picidae; genus Colaptes; species Colaptes auratus. Next base: position 80,391,270 of record CM026897.1, on the reverse strand, counting down.
CCTAGGTATGTGAAAGAAAGCTACTATATTTGAATGCAGATTGTCAAGAGCAAAGTTCCCTGCTTCTGCTAGTAGTATTTCTTGGTATCACATGCATGCATGCTTATAGTTTGCCAAATATGCCTTTATGAAAGATTTTTCCCAAGGTCATACTGGCAGGCCTATTGCCGTTATTTTGTCTTCCTCTGTGGCATAATCTGTCTTGTAAAGTCATCTGGTAATTTCCACATTTCCTGCTACTTCATGGATTTAGTACATTAAAAGTGTCCTTGGTATTTTCTGCTTCATTTCCTGTGACACTTTATAGCTTCAGTGGCTTTGGTTTTGTACTAAGGGTTTTAATTTTGCTGTGAGGTGTTAGATAGTTTTTTATGGGTGGTGGAGCACACAGTGGATGTGAGGCAGGGGCTCATGTCAAGGACACGGGGGGTTTTGATGACTGACTGGTCACACAACTGCCTACTTTTCCAAGGGGCCAGATGCAGTGGCTCAGACAGCCTCTGCTAGTTCCACAATCCAGTGTTTGTTCAGTTTCCCCGTAGCTCCTTCCAGTGTGGATGCCTCTGTGCTCAGTGCTTTCCCCACTAGCAGCCTACTTTTCTGCCTCTAACATGTTGATCCTGCCCACTCACGCACCCAGCTTCTCTCTGTGGCCAGCAAAAAGCAAGGTTTATGAGGAGCATGTCTCCAGTAGATTTCTCACGTGTCACTACTATCTGAGGATCCCTCCACAAATAATATGTCTGATGATATCAAGAAGGACAAACTACAGGTTAATAAATTCCCCAAGGTATGCTTAGGGAGAAACAAGCTATTAAACTTAGCTGCATGACCAGGTGGTTTAGAGATCAGAAAATTGTGAAGGTTTTCTATGATTCTGGAAATGAATAACATATTTCTGAACTAGAACTCCCCTATTATATATAATGATGGTCTTTCCTGTTGACAAATAACTAAGATTTTTATAAATGTCCTTAGGCTTCAGAATATGTGAATTGTATAAGTGAAATAGAGTCTTTACAGCTGGAGATCCAGGTACAGATATAAGCCACAAATATTATATATTGCCACAAAGTGCTAAGTGAGTGCACCTGTACTGCATATTTAGCATATGGTAACTTAGGTCCTGTCATGTAAGTGATGTGACCTCTGAAACAGGAAGGTAGGAGGAAGAATGAATAGCTCATTTCCAATTAGCAAAAAGTTATAGTGACCCTCAAGCTTTTATCTGAATAAGCTGGTAGGGATGGCAAATACTGTGATACAACTGCACACAGCAGACGGCACAAAAGCTGAAATGATTCACTAGTAAAGGAAAATGTAAATAGCTTCACAATGTTTTAATAAAAATTGATAACCAGTCACTAATTAAATGCAAAGCAACCATATATGGTAGGAGTGTTCAAAATTGCTGGTGGATTCTGTATTGGTCACCTCTTCTGCAAAGACAATGTTAACTTCACTGTGAACAGCTCAGTGAAGCTGTCTACTCAAAGTACAGCTTGAAGTTGTAAACATAAATTACAGCTATGTCTAGCCTAAGTTTGCTTCTGTGGCTGCTAGCTCACGGAGGCTGCCCAGAATCAGTGAACTATGCAACCGCAGAACTGGCTAACTGAGCCGAAGTATCATATCCCCTCCAGAAAAAAAACTAAAATAATGCCCTGGTGTGTAAGGAATGCCTTTTCTGTGGCTAGACATCAAAACCCATGTCAGGCTCTATAGCAATTAAGTTTCTAAAGCTGATGCATAAACTATTGCTCATCATTTTAACCTCCAGAATCTATAAGCAAAGAACAGATATTCCTGAGCTTATTGCAAGTTTTTTCACCAAGTGCCCTGCTAGTGCCTGCCACAGGGAAGTTGCCCTTTGAGAGACCAGGGGGCTCATACAGGATTAGTGTTTGGACAATCTCTCTATAGTTGTGTCCTAAAAGACTCATAAGCAGGACTGAAAATTAATCTTCTGCTCTAACAGGCAAAGGAAAGATGATCAGAAAGGAAGCCACAAGGAATTTTTGCCTTTTAAGCTGACTGCATGAAGGGGCAAGCTCCTGGAAGAATATTGCTGCTAGGAGGTGCATGGGCAAGGCTCACCTACACATGCTTTTACTTGGAGGAACACTTACACCTGCTAGGAGGAAGATCTTCTGTATGTGCAGTTCAGGTCTCATTTTGTAAATATTGCCTGTAACAGATATCTCAAAATGGATCTAGGAAAAGAAGTATACAAGACTGTCATTGCCTTTACAAATGTAAGTGCTGGGCAGCTGCAGTTACAGCAGCCAAAGGAAACATGGCTTCTGCCAGAACGCACAACAGCCAATTTTTACTAGAGCCCCAAAGGCACCTCAGTGACCGCAGAACCAAGCTTCTGCCAAACGCCAACTTTCTGTGATACTTTGCTCTCCAGCATGCCAATTCTATTTCTAGAAAAAATTACAGCAATGGAATTAAAAAGAGAAAAATGTAGTTTTTCACTTCAGCTCTACAAAATAGTCAAGTCATATTCACTCAAACTCCCAAAAGAAGTTTTCCCCTTCAAATAACCTTTTGCTATCTGTGTTGCTCTAAGTTTTCCCTTGTAATCATTTTAATAATTTCATGCACAGAGTAGGTATATAAAAGGCAAAGAATTAATTATAAAATTTTCAATATGTTCTCCAGTAAGGCATATTCTATACAGAGTAGCTTATTTTCTTGTTTAATTGCAGTTCTATTTTTAAATAATGAAATGTATGAAATATAAGTAATGCATCACTCCAGACAAAATAGCCTATGCATTAGTGCAAGGCAAACCCTAATGCTTAATACACAAAAAATAGAAATATGAACATCAGAGATACATCATTGTATCACTAGTCTTTCCAACAGAATCCTTTTCAAAGTAAATAAAAAATCTTATTGAAATTATTTCTGGTTATCATGATCTCACTGGGAAATGAAAGGATTTGCATCAATAGCATGTCATAACTCAGTCATTATACCACAGTGAAGTAATTTGCTAAAACAGCTGCCCCTGATGAGCAAACCTTTCCGTCCTTTTGGGGTTTTTTGATCTTGGGGAACTTTCTATGCACCAGGTCTGCTAGCAACAGATGGAGCATATCCTCCCCAGTGGGGGAGAAAGATCCTAGCACATGAGAATAGCCTATCCCACAGAGGGAAAGGGGTTTTAGGAAGGGAGTTGGCAGGTCTCATTGACAGGGCTTTAAACTAGATTTGACAGGGAAAGGGGCTGAAACCAGTCTCCCCAGACAGGAGTCTGAGGGTAGTAAGCTGGAGTCAGGGGTGAAACCAGCAGCTCAGCTGAAGTGCACGTACACTAATGCACACAGTATGGGTAACAAACAAGCGGAGCTGGAAGCCTTGTTACAGCAGGAAAGTCATGATATAGTTGCCATCCCAGAAATGTGGTGGGATGACTCACATGACTGGAGCACTGTAATTGATGGCTACAGGCTCTTCAGGAGAGACAGGCAAGGGAGAAGGGGTGGAGGGGTGGCCCTGTACATCAAAGAGGCTCTAGACACCATGGAACTAGAGATTAAGGATGATCAAGTTCTGTGCCTGTGGATGAGAATTAGAGGGAAGGCCAACAGGGCTGACATCCTGGTTGGAGTCTGTTATAGACCATCCAACCAGGATGAAGAGGTTGATGAATTATTTTATAGGCAGCTAGAGGCTGTCTCAAGATCACCAGACTGTGTTCTTATGGGTGACTCTAACCTGCCAGATATCTGCTGGGAGCTTAACTCAGCAGAAAAGAGGCAGTCTAGAAAGTTCTTAGAGTGCATGGAGGATAGCTACATGTCACAGCTGCTGTGTGAGCCTACCAGGGGTTGACCTACTCTTTATAGAGAAGGGCTGGTGGGAGATGTGGTGGTCAGAGACTGCCTGGGGCCAGGAAATAATAAAGTTTTCAATATGCAGTGAAACTAGGAAGGCCACCAACAAAACCTCCACTCTGGACTTTCAGAGGGTGGACTTTAGCTTATTTAGGCAACTAAGACAGTGCCTTGGGAAACAGCCCTTAAAAACAAAGGGGTCCAGGAGGGCTGGACCGGACCTGCTTCAAGAAGGAAATCTTGAAGGCTGAGGAACAAGCTGTGCCAATGTGCTGGAAGATGAGTCTCTGGGGTAGATGGCCAGCCTGGATGGGCAATGAGCTTCTGAATGAAATAAGGGGAAAAAAGAGGGTGCAACATCTTTGGAAAAAAGAGGAGATAACCCATAAAATGTTTAAGGATGTTGTTAGGTCATGTAGGAAAAAAAGAAAAATTAGAGAGGCAAAAGCCCATTTAGAGCTTAGACAGGCCTGTGCTGTGAAGGACAACAAAAATGCTTTTATAAATATATTAATGGTGAGAGGAGGGCAAGAAAAACCTCCATTCCTTAGTGGACATGGAAGGGAATATTGTAACAAAAGATGATAAAAAAGCAGAGGTCCTTAATGCTTTCTTTGTGTCCAGTTCTGGGTCCTTCAATTTAAGAAGGACATTAAGACTCTTGAACGTGCCCAGAGAAGGGCAACAAGGCTGGTGAGAGGCCTTGAGCACAAGCCCTATGAGTGGTCATGAGGTGTTGGGTGACAGGTTGGACTTGATCTCTGAGGTCTTTTTCAACTTTATTGATTCTATGATTATACAATTCTTTGCCTAAATTTTTAATAGCAGGATAGGTTGTCTTCCAAAGAGCTTGCCTTCTGAGCTGGCAGATGGAGTCAGGGAGCAGTTTAGTTCCCCTGTAATCCAGGAGAAAGTAAGTAGTCAGGGTCCTACTCAGCCACTTGGATCCCCACAAGTCCGTGGGACCAGACAGGATCCATCCTAGGGTACTGAGAGAGCTGGCAGATGAGTTGGCCAAGCCACTCTCCATCATTTTTCACCAGTCCTGGTTCACTGGAGAGGTCCCAGATAACTGGAAGCTGGCCAAAGGGATGCCCATCCACAAGAAGGGCTGGATGGAGGAACCAGGGAATTACAGACCTGTCAGCCTGACCTCAGTGCCAGGCAAGATTATGGAACAGGTCATCTTGAGTGCAATCAGACAGCACTTATATGATGGCCAAGGGATCAGGCCCAGCCAGCATGGATTTAGGAAGGGCAGCTATTGCCTGATCAACCTGATCTCCTTCTATGATCAGGTGACCCACCTGGTGGATGTGGGGAAGGCTGTGAATGTAGTCTACCTGGACTTCAGCAAGGCCTTTGACATTGTTCCCCATATAAAACTCCTGGCCAAGCTGTCAGCTCATGGCTTGGACAGCAGCACACTGTGCTGGGATAGGAACTGGCTTGAGGGCTGAGCCCAGAGAGTGGTGGTGAATGGTGCCAGATCCAACTGGCAGCCAGTCACTAGTGGCATCCCCCAGGGATCAGTGTTGGGCCCCATCCTGTTCAATATCTTTATTGATGGTCTGGATGAGGGCATTGAGTCCATCATCAGTAAATTTGTGGATGACACCAAGCTGGGAGCAGGTGTTGATCTGTTTGAGGGTAGGAGAGTTCTGCAGAGGGACCTTGACAGACTGGACAGATGGGCAGAGTCCAGCAGCATGAGATTTAACACATCTAAGTGTCAGGTTCTATACATTGGCTGCAACATAGTGCTACAGGCTGGGGACAGAGTGGCTGGAGAGCTGCCAGGCAGAGAGGGACCTGGGGGTACTGGTTGATATTAGGCTGAACATGCGCCTGCAGTGTGTCCAGGTGGCTAAGAAGGCCAATGGCATCCTGGCCTGTATCAGGAATAGGGTGGCCAGCAGGAGAAGGGAAGACACTCTGCCCCTGTACTCAGCACTGGTTAGGCCACACCTAGAGTTCTGTGTCTAGTTCTGGACCCCTCAGTTTAGGAAGGATATTGAGACACTTGAAAGTGTCCAGAGAAGCGCAACAAATCTGGTGAGAGGTCTGGAGCACAAGCCCTATGAGAAGAGGCTGAGGGAGCTGGGGTTGTTTAGTCTGGAGAAGAGGAGGCTCAGGGGAGACCTTGTTGCTGTATACAAGTACCTAAAGGGCGGTTGCAGCCAGGTGGGGGTTGGTCTCTTCTCCCAGTCAACCTGGGACAGAAGAAGAGGACACAGTCTCAAGCTGCACGAGGGGAGATTTAGGCTGAATGTTAGGAAGAAGTTCTTCCCAGAAAGAGTGATTGGCCATTGGAATGTGCTGCCCAGGGAGGTGGTGGAGTCACCATCACTGAAAGTGTTTAAAAAGAGGTTGGATGAGGCATTTAGTGCCATGGTTTAGTTGATGGGATGGTGTTGGGTGATAGGTTGGACTCAATGATCTCAAAGGTCTTTTCCAACCTGGTTAATTCTGTATCTGGCAGAACCCAAATAGATACAAACTCATCAGTTTGTCTTACCAAAATACGAAATCAAAGTAATCTCTTATAAACCTCCTACCAAGGAACCAGACAAAACTAACAGTTGTTGGAACTTGCTAGCATTAGCAAGACAGAACTTGTGGATAGTGTGTTTTCATAGTAGCCCTTTTTTTTTTTTTTTAATATACTCTTAGGAAATTTCCACTGTTTCATAGCACCAAGGTTCTGGTACATGCACAAAATCATATCTACGTAGACTACACTTTTCAAAAAGAATCAAGAGAAAGACTGACATAATGTTTGTATTCTCAAGAGACCTGTAGAGTGTTGCAATCTCTAAAATTAATACTGAGTGTGACATGGCTTTGTGTCAATTTTTTCCTCCAAACCACATAAATACTGTCAGTTTTCCATGATCATTTCAACGTGGATAGAATAATCAAATTTACTTTGTATTTTTTTCAGACTACATATACGTGTCCAGAGAAGGGCAACAAAGTTGGTGAGGGGTTTGGAACACAAGCCCTATGAAGAGAGGCTGAGGGAGCTGGGGTTGCTTGGCCTGGAGAAGAGGAGACTAGGGGTGACCTTATTGCTCTCTACAACTACCTGAAGGGAGGTTGTGGACAGGGGGAAGTTAGTCTCTTTTCCCAGGCAGGCAGCACCAGAACAAGAGGACACAGTCTCAAGCTGCACCAGGGGAGGTTTAGACTGGATTTTAGGAGGAAGTTCTATACAGAGAGAGTGATTGCCCATTGGAATGGTCTGCCTGGGGAGGTGGTGGAGTCACCATCATTGGAGGTGTTCAGGAGGAGACTTGATGGGGTACTTGGTGCCATGATCTAGTTGTTTAGGTGGGTTGGATTGGTTGACAGGTTGGACATGATGATCTTGAAGGTTTCTTCCAACCTGGTCTATTCTATTCTATTCTATTCTATTCTATTCTATTCTATTCTATTCTATTCTATTCTACTCTATTCTACTCTATTCTACTCTATTTTTCCTCTGTAAATGTTTAATGGTATGTATATAATAAGTGAGCATATGTAGTTCATATAAATATTTTAATTTGTTATTGGAAAATTCTTTGTAATATATTTTCAAGGCAGAATTCATGTTCAAAAAGGCATTTCATCTTGTTAGCTTCTTAATGGAAAATGTTGCAAGCAAATTTTAAAAACATGTTTATTAAAATTAATGATGAGATGAATTCTTCTGTCTAAAGGTTTTCTCACCCAAGGTCCTGGTGCATTTTTCATGAAGTCAGAGGAAAGTCTCTTACTGGCTTCAACAGAAGCTGCATCAAACATCAATGGGGAAAACTTGGATCCATGTGTGGGTTTTGATCCAAGTATTGCACTTGGGTCTTATTTCTGTAATAAGCAGTGCCAAAACACTAATTCTAGAAAGTCTTAAACTTTCAGGAAGTTCAGCTTGGGATTCAGATGTATCTCTGCACACTCTTAATTCTCTGAGAAGGAAATATACACCTATGGAATCTGTTTACCCAGTACACAGTATTATCAATGTACTTAAAATGTTACTCTCACTAGTAGCCTTGTGAATATAACAAGATCCCTCAACACTGCAGTGATGAAAACACAGGGTCAATGAGGAGAAAAAGATCAGAGAAGTACTTAGTGAAAAATCTGCTGTGTGATAACGTGCTGTGCACCTTGCTTTGCAGACTCTCTACAAAGCCTGCAGGATTTAGCCAGTTTGAATTCTGTCTTGCAGAGTACTTGGATTCTCAGAAATTCAGTGTGACCATTAATAAAGTCACAGCTCTGTCTAGAATTGTACAAATCCTTGTACTATAAAGTCATATCAGCACTCTGGGAGAAATGATATTATGAACTTGTAATACAAAATATTTAATGTTCTCCTTGACTGCTGTATATAATGTAAATTTAATTTACAATATGACAAGCTTGTGATACTCAGCATTGTCCAGAAGTATTGGTTGCCTCTTGTGCCTCTTTCATCCATATGGTGTGTATTACTGGTAATGGGAATACATGATTGAAAGCAAATTTCTCTGTCAGTGGTCTTAGCCTTGTGCCAGCTGCAGCTAATGAGAAAGTTACTTCTGACTTCAAAAGAAAAAACACTGACAAATCCAGAAAGGACAGTAATAAGATCTAGTAGTTAATTATACAAAGGAAAGGAAAGAAAGAAGCTTCTGCCAATCAGTCTACTGCTGAGAGGGTTATGAAACTTTTTACAAGAGTAAATCCTTCTCTGTAAACTCAAATACAGTTAGAAAAGCAGATACTGTGTTTGCTGACATTTACTGTGCTGAGATCTAACTGGGCACCTGTTTGTTGTGATCCTTTCACTTTGCCTACTTACATTCCAGCTTTAGATATTCTGCATTCATTTAGCTGGACATAATTTTTATGCCAAGTGTATCACTCTTCAGTGAACAAAGTTGTGAAAGCTAAATTCAACCACGTATTTTACAAAAGGCTTTTTGTAAGCAACAGACATGTGGGAACAAGACAGATCACTATTTAGAAAAAACATTGCCTGTAACATAACCACTTCATGAATCTTAAAAGGTGCTCATTTTAACTAATAAAATTATTTTTAAAGTCCTTACATAAAATTGGTGTCATACAAAGACCAAATGGTGGCACTAGGCAATATCCTTTGCTAATATTACATGTTCTGATCCATACTATCTGTAATTAATAATCACACTGCAACTTAACTTTGAGCTTTTCAAATATATTTGTTGCCAAGCTTAAAGCAACTACTTTGCAGAAGGTTTCTTAAGTATTTCAACAGTAGCAGTAATATAGCTACTACATGCATGTCTGTATGTTGATTTGATTTTTTATTTTTTTATAAAAGATAGCCTGCAGCATTTAGATTTTTTATACAGAGAAGGCTATCATTGCCCACAGAAGCTGATGAGCAGGAGAGAAAACATTAAGCTAGCCCTAATATATTTTAAAAAGTTCCCTCCTTTTGGAAGAGAAATGCAGATTTCTTTCACTTCCAGGTAACTGTTATACTACCCTTCTCCCTAACCGGGTTAAAGATTGCTTGAATAAACCTAAGTTTTGACATAAATAATATACTCATGACCTAACTTCAGCATGACTAACATGACAGATCTTGTTCTGGTCTTGTTAGCTTTGCCGAAAGGATGTAGATAAGAGAAATGAGACAAACTGATCTCTAGCCACATCTTATCTGACCCACAGGGAGCTGCCCATAGGGATCTGGCCATCATACTATCCCAGAAATTGTAGCCAGGAGGCAAGTCCTGAAAACTTGCATATCTGTTCCCATAAAGCTAGCTGGAAAAGGATAGCCTAGCAGAAAGCAAAAGCCTTTAGAAGCATATACAACAAGGAGAAATGCCAATTATTAGTTTTCTGAGGCAAGTGAATTACAATTCAAATTTCTTGATAATATTTACACCTGGAATAGAGATTTATGTAAAGTATATTAGAGTTAATTGAGAAAAAACACACATCTATGGGGAAAAGTTTAAAATTCTCTGAGCAGTGATCTGAATCTGCAACCAAACTTAATTTTTAATTTCCTTACACTTTGTTATTTATGTTACTGCATTGACTTCAGTTAACTTTTCTTGACACTGGAAATTGACTCAGCATTCCCATTTTAAACTTAGATTGGAACCACCTTAAAGTCCAAAAAAGTTTAATCCTGGAAGTTTAATTTGGCCTCTTGTAAATAACAAAATGTAGTGGTGTGGTGGTTTAGCCCACACACACCAGCAATAAAGCACAGCTAACCCAGTCAGAGAAGCGAATGAAAAGCTGTATTTTACAAGCAATAATGAAATGCAATGAATATATACAAAATATACAGTATTTACAGTATCATACAAGAATTTATGGGAAAGAACACAACACAGATCCTCCTGAGGAGGATTCTACCTCAGGTTCCCCCCAAACCTTTCTCCCTCTCCTTCCCTTTCCCCTAGTAGTTAATTAGGCAAAAAAGGTGAAAGAGAGAGGAAAGGATATTAAGGGAAATTTATAAGCTCAAAGCAGTTGTTAAAAAAAATTAGTTTCTCTTATCTTATCAGTTTTAGTCTAGGGTCAGTTGCATGCTCTCTGGCCAAGAAGTGAAAAGTCAGACAGACTGAAGCTGGAGTGAGTGAAAGTAATGTGAGAGATATTTGCTATGGTACATCTCCCATCTGACCAATGAAATTCATTTAGAATTAATCTTTCTTTTCCTTTTTTACACCCAAAAATTCAGCTAGAGAATTTTGCAGCTATCCTTTTCTTAGAGGCACAGCTTAAACTGTCACACAAAATTCATGTGTCTATCTATTCCACTGTCCTTTGAGAGAGTTCCTAGCTGAGATGCTGACTTGTCTCCCACTATTAGCGCTGGTGCACCTCTATCAAAACATCTGCCAAGCCAAGTTAGAATTGGATCATTCTCTGCTCTGATGTAATCCTTCCTCACATACTTTATTTCCTTGTGGGGGGCAGTAGCATGCTGAGTGTCATCATCCGACTCCTCCTCTGCCTCATCTTCCTGTAGTTGCTGTTCCCATGTTTCTGCTGCTACTCTCCTAAGGATCTCTTTAAGCTCAGAAGCACCTCCATTAGTTGCTGTGGGGGACTGTGTCCCCCTGACTGAACGACTGAAGATGAGATACTGCAAGGAGAGATGAAATGGGAGCCACCTGTTGATGGCTTGACATGTAACGCCAATAGATGAGGTAAGAGTCAGCTGCGCTACCCTGGTAAGTATTGCCAGCCAGTAAGAAGAGGAGGTCAATTAGCCAATCCTCTGCAGCCACACCAAGAGGAGAGCAACGAATGTGAGCTGTGATGAAGGCAGTCCTCAGTCTCATGGGCTTGCTGCTATGGGCAGGAGTGCTTGATCTGGGCACTTCCTGCCCCCCCTGCTTGAATTCCATCCCCGTCGCTGTGGGTGCTGTGCTGCACCCTACTGCAACAAATGGCGACCCCGACGTGATGTGAGGACCAGAGAATTCAAGCAGAAGTTATCATTGTTGCACGTAGAGCTGCAGAACAGAGCAGAAAATAAATTAAATGAAATGAGAAGAAAAAAGGAAAGAAAAAATGAAAAAAAGGAAGCAGAATTTACAAAAGGCCTACGGAAAAAGCCACCCTTCCACCCTTGGTCTGCAAAAAGATGGTGCATTGAAAGTTAGAAAAAGAAACACATTGATGAGCTAGGACTCCAAAGTCAGTAGTTACAGGAGAAGCATAAGCAGCAAGTTCTGTCTCTTACAGCTGAGCTTTGGACAAAGCACCAGACTGAAAGGTGAGAAACTTAAATCTACACTAGAAAGTAAACAGCGGATTCATCTTGAAGCTTGTGTTGCTGAAATATAGAAAAGTATCAAGCACAAATTGGTGAGCTGGAGGCTAAACTCTTGTTGAATGTTTTTCCAAAATAATTTGAAGATTGACATAGCTGTTGTTTGTATGTGAAAGCTTAAAGCGTTGGTTGTTGAAATAGAAGAAGCTCATAAGGATGGTTTGAACATGTATGTTTCTGCATCAACCTCTGAAGTAGACAGTGTGCAAACAGCCCTTCTGGAGCAAGAATCAAAGCAGCAGCTTCAATCCCAGGAAGAGATTGAGCTACTGAAGTGTCAGTCAGAGGTACTGCTTGAATAGTGGATTGCACAACTGAAGGGTGAATTTGAAGCTGAATAGGCATCATTACACAATATGAATATGTCTGAAAAGTGATCAATAATGTGAGAAGAAAGAGGGAAAAAGGATGAAGAAATAAGCTTTAACAGGAGCTGGCAAATATTAAAAGAAGAAAAACAAAAAGGGGGAATTGTGGGGGACTGTGTCCACCTGACTGAATGATTGAAGATGAGAAACTGCAAGGAGAAATGAAATGGGAGCCACCTGTTGACGGCTTAACAAGTAACTCCAATAGATGAGATAAGAGTTAGCTGTGCTACCCTGATAAGTATTGCCAGCCAGTAAGAAGAGGAGGTCGATTAGCCAATCCTCTGCAGCTGCACCAAGAGGAGAGCAACAAATGTGAGCTGTGATGAAGGCAGTCTTCAGTCTTATGGGCTTGCTGCTATGGGCAGGAGCTCTTGACCTGGGCACTTCCTACCCCCCTGCTTGAATTCCACCCTCGTTGCTGGGGGTGCCGCACTGCACCCTACTGTGACAAGTTGCTCTCTCACTGGGACCTGTATTTTGCCCTGCATCTCCATCCAGTGATGGTCCCAATAACTCAGCTATATCTTTAAGACAAACCATCTCTTCCTCCTCCTCAGCAGGATCTTTTTTAACAGAAGGTCCCTCACCAGCAGCAGAATCTTGCTGCTCTCCACCATCAGCTGTTGGATCAACTTTGTGCCTTCCCCTTCTGTCCAAAGCTGCTACTTGCTTAATTGAAGCTATGTTTGGATTTCTAGATGCCCTAATAGAAGCTGACAGGTTTTGAGACAAAACAGCTGCTGCAGAGGACACTTCCGGTCCTGCTGATGAAGAAGGAAATGGTTTTGCCTCTCTAATGTCTGCCGCAGACATTGCAGCCGCCATCTTAGGAGCTGCTGCTGCCCCTGGCTGATTGCCAGAATCACTGTTCAAAGCCACTCTGCCACTAGCCTGTCCCTTCCTGTTCTTAACTGATTCAGATTCTCTAATCTCCTCATCACTAGAAATCTCTGGCCTCGAGTTAGAGGTATGTCTTTTCCACCTCGGTCTACACTCAAAAATTAAACAGGTCTTAGATACCTTCTTGTCCCATATCAGAGATGCTAACAAGAACACGTTAATTATCACTGACAGCAGGATTACACACACCAACTAAATCACCTTTGGATCCCAGCCATCACTTAGAATTACTCTCACCTACTGGGATTTTAAACTCACGTCTTTTGATAGGGAGTGTTGTAGCCGTCACATTCCTGTACTTCTTAAGCCAAAAGAATGACACAAACCAATCATAGAGAAGCTAAATTTTGTACTTAAACCATAAATATAATTTGTACATTAGGTGCCTGCCTAAATATTTATAGACCAAAACACTGAAAGTTGAAAAGATCAGATGTCTGAAAATCCACTGGACCTTCATCTTTGCCACTCTGATCTGAGCAGAAATAAATCAAGCAAATCTTGCCCTGCATCTGGAAAGTAATTTCAAGCCCCACATTGGGCGCCAATTATTTGTGGTGTGGTGGGTTAGCCCACATGCACCAACAATAAAGCACAGCTAACCCAGTTGGAGAAGAGAATGAAAAGCTGTATTTTACAAGCAATAACGAAATGCAATGAATGATACTTGTAAATATTTGGCACCCTTTGTGAAGACCTTCAGCCAGAGATGTTTATTCCATGTGTCCATTCTACATTTGAAAGACAAGCCTGCAGCATTCTTGCTGAGGAAAGCCCTTCACAAATATGTTCCTAATGATGCAGGTTCCTTAGTGTTGTTCTGCATAGGTAGGTGGAAGTGGGTACATTGAGTCAGGAGGTAAAATGTATTTTCCAGAAAGCTCTTGTTATAGAATTTGTCAATAATCACCAGGGGGAGAACAAGACCTATCAGAAACCTGCCTTCCTCTGAGAGCACAGTTGTTGCCTGCTGCACCACTCAGCCCTGACAAGAGCAGAACCAAGTTTGGTGTGGCATGGATACACATGCCTTGGCAAAATATGTATAATTTTTTTCTCTTGCATTGATTTAGAGAGTAACAGTGAATAAATGATCATGCAAAAGGTATTAACAGCACTTTCATCTCTGACTTCAAGATTGAAAACCATTAGGCACAGAAGCAATTTTGTTTGCTGTTAAAACATTTTTAAAGGTAGAAGATTGCATAAACATTACTCTGATACACAGTACTCTTAGTCATAGAATCACAGAATCATTTAAATTTGAAAAACCTTTAAGATCATGAAGTCCAACTGTTAATCTAGCACTGCAAAGTCCATCACTGTACCATTCTCTAAACTCTCCATATACACATCTTGTAAATACCTTGAGGGATGATGACTCCACCACATCCTTGGACAACCTGTTACAGTACTTGACAACCCTTCTAGGTAAAAATTTTTTCCTAACATCCAATCTAAACACCCCCTGGCACAACATGAGGCCATTTCCTCTTGTTTTATCAATTGTTACTTGGAAAAAAAGGGACTCCTTTCAGGTAGTTGTAGAGAGTGATAAGATCTCCTCAGCCTCCTTTTCTTCAGACTAAATAACCCTAATTCCCTCAGCCAATCCTCATAAGACTTGTGCTCTAGTCCCTTCCCCAGTTTTTTTGCCCTTACCTGGAAATGCTCCAGCATCTCATAGAGTCCTAGAGCAGTCTGAGTTGGAAAGGGCCTCCAAAGATCACCTAGTCCAACCCCCCTGCAGTCAGTATAGACATCCTCCACTAGGTCAGGTTGGTCAGTCTTGTACATTTCTCTGCCTCAGCTTTCCTACATGAAAACAAACAGTGATTCACCCAACTATTTGTGATGTGTCCAATCTTCTCTGATTTCAAGCCTCTGTTAATGATCATTCTGGCCAAGAAGGAAAGAAATGAGCTCTGCTTTAAGAGCTAAGTGCAAGTAAAGAGCAAGTGTCAGCTACCAAGCAAAAACATCTCAGCTGGGAAAGCAGGAGCTAGGACTCTGCTCAACAGCAGCTCTCTGCCTTCTTGTGGTGAAGGACCCAAAAATGAACACAGAATTTGAGGTGCAGCCTCAGAAGTGCAGTGTACAGGTGAACAATCACTTTCTTAGGCCTGCTGGCCACACTGACACAGGTTGGGATGCTGTTGGCCACCTTGACTACCTGGGCACACTGCTGCACATATTCAGCCTTCTGTCAAACAGCACCCCAGGTCCTTTTCTGCTGGGCAGTTTTCCAGCCACTCTTCCCCAAGCATGGCATGGGTTGTTGTGACCTAATTGCAGAGCCTGATGTCTGGTCTTGTTGAACCTTGTGTCATTGACATCGGCCCATCAATCAAACTTCATAAAGCCTCCTGACTGGCATGCTCCTTTATCCAAGGGTCATAAGCTCTCCTTTTACCCCAAGTTCCATCCAAAGCTTCTGTTGATCCAGGCTGGCCCTCTTCCCTGCTGACTTGTCTCATGGTACACTGGGGTGGCCTGCTCCTATGCCTTGAACATTTTCTTCTTGAAGAATGAAGAATTTTCCTCTTGAAGAATGGACTCCTTCCTGGACAGCACTCAGGATTGCTTCCCAAGAGATTTTGTTGATCAGTTTCCAAGACAGACCAAAGTCTGCCTGCTGGGAGTCCAGGATGGCAGTTCTGCTGTCTTCACTCCTCACATCTACAACAATTAATAACTCTACCATTTCATGACCTATGCACCCAAGACAGCCTCCAGCCATCATATCACTTGCATGTCCTCTGTTCACAAAAAATGGTCTCATGGAGCACCTTCCCTTGTTGGCTCATTCACCAGCTCTGTCAGGAAGCTGGAATCTGCCTTATTATTGACTGGTTTTCTTTTGATCAGATTCTAAAGTATTACTTTTCTGAAGAGCAGTACCACTTGATTATAACCAAGTCCATTGGTTTTTGATGTCTTGGAATAATTATATTCTCAAGGGTAGTGAGGTGTTTTGCTTGTGTCTCCTAATGGGCTAGGATTGTAATTATTTTAAGACAAAATTAGACCTCCTATTATGTTGCACTCCTTAATTAATGTTCTCTCTTTCAAAGAACATACCAGGCTGTGAGAAACCTGGCTGTAAACAGATTACAGACTTCTACTGCTAACATAATTTAACATGTAAAACCAGGGTTTGTTTTCTGTTCTTGAAGGAAAAAGATTTTAGAAAGCTCGTCTTGTGTTCTGTTTTATTCCCCTTTGGCTGGTCAGTTTTAGCTCACAGATTACCAAAGTATGTCGCAAGACATTTTTATTTCACACCACGATAGCACAAGAAAACTTCTCTCCTCAGCCATATTGTAGACGCTGACATTCAAATGTCCAAGTTTGTGCAGTTTTAACCTTCAAGGGAAGGGAAGGAATGAGAGTATCATAGCTCTGTTTCTGTGGCAAGCTGGTCTTTGCCACACATTCAAATGCTGCCAGAGACAGTGGTAGGTAACATGATGCTCTTGATGTGTTATACTGGGACTTGCAAAAGTATCCAAAACTAGGTTTGCTCTATTGACCTGACCTTGGTTTGAGCTAATGACCTGGTGGCTAGGAGTGCCACATCACCAGGCCCAGTAACTGCATTAGCAATGCCTGTGTTTTACTATATAAAATGACAGATTTTAATTTGATTTGCTCTCACTTCCCCAAGGATTATTTTAATATAAGATAACATCTTGGGACTTTAGGATAACTCCAAGTCCTTGGAAACTCTAGTCTTCTGTTGCCTGATATGTTATGCACTGCTCTTGAGCAGGACAAGTGTGGTGGAAAGACAGAAATAAACCTGTGATAAGTAAACCTCAATAATGCCCTGTACTGATGCAATAACAATTAATTCAGAGCTTTCACACTTCTAAAACGGACATGTTTTGTCCTACTGTAAGATTAGTTGAAGACTTCTTCAAACCAACTCCAAGTATTGTATTGCAAAAGCACTGATATCATCATTGATATTGGCATCTATTGGAATAGAAGTACCCCACATTAAGCACTTTTTGAAAAAGACATTGCTTACCTAAAAGCTTCTCACCTGCAGAAAATGGATTGTACAGTAGTTTATCAGTTGGGGAATAATGCACAAGAGAAAAAGAGAGAAATAAAAATATGAAACTCACTCCTGTGCAGAACATTAGAAATATGGCACTAACAAAGACTTCCCATTCTGTGCAGAATTAGTGCTGGCAGAGGCAGCTCACAGGGCTGTGGGTGTACTCAGCTGTGCGGAGCTGATTATAGAAGATGAAAGAGCCTGGCAATTTATTTCATCTCATGCTGAAGCACAGCTGACAACTGAAAGTGAAGACAGAAGGATTCATTTGTTCAACTTCTGTTTTAGAAGGCAGGCTTCAAATGATACCACAGAGAAAGTGGAGGAAAATGCTGTGGTGTAATAAAGTGTCTATTTTTTATTTCGCTGACTCCAAGATTTATGTTTTCAGCTGTCGTGAGAGGTTGTGGAGGAGGGGAGAGTTAATATTTGAGAAGCCTATAATACCATGTTGGTAGTGAAAAAACTAGGTTGTGTTAACCTAACAAGACATATAATGAAATGTTATATACAAGTATGCAAATGGAGAAGCAATAGATGGATATCTACCTATGTTCATATACACATAAAAGTAAATATATTTAACACTTTTCTTTTAAATCTGTTTTACTGTACTCTCAAGTTTCATAATCCATCTCATCTGAAATACTGGAACTGGAGTATTAACATTTATTCAGTAATCATAGTGTATAATTACCATAAAACTGGGTGTCATGTATTTACTTTTACTGCATATTTCCTACACTAGATTTTCAGGGATAGGTGGCAAAAGCCCGTAACTGTGGGATATCTAGCCAGATGTACTGGCTAAGGAACAAACAGGGTACAAAATCACAGTCTGGAGAGGCAAGTAGGACACTGATTACCCATCATCTCTGTGCCTGTGGCAGGCATAACTAGAGGCACTAGCCTGAAACTAGAGGTGAAAATAAAATAAAATAAATCACATTTCAAAGGATAAGGACAGCAAAGCATTGGAAAAATGTGCTGAGAGCACACACAAACCTCCACATACCCCATCCTGGAAGTCTTTATGAACAAGTCAGACTAACAACTGTCAAGACCAACAATAGTATAACTGATCCCGCCTTTGGGCTGGAAGAAGATTAAATGGTGTCTCTAGGTTGCCACAGTTTTATCTGTATGTATATATTTTTAATGAATTTATCTCTTTTTTTTTTAAATTCTGGTTAACCAGACATGTTTTCTCCATTCAATGATTAAACACAGTTTGCAAATAAAAACAGCTTTACTACACAAGACTCAGAAGAAAGGTCTGCTGAATGGGTTTTTACATTGAAATCCAGACAAATCCATTTAAAATCTGACCATATATTATGCATGTGTCCTAACCATTACTTGCAGTCAGGTGGTTCTGACATCTCAGAGGACTTAAAAAGGGGCCCTCAGACTTTGTGCCTTCAGACACAAAAGAAATGGCATCCTTTCTGAGACGTTATCACAATTATGGTTTTGGTTCTAGAATAATAGTACTCACACAGGGCAAATTCTCTTTCCTCCAGTTCCAAATTCCTGTTGCTTTTGTGCTTTTGTTGTGTTGGGTTTGGTTGTTTTGGGGTTTGTTTTCTGGTTTTGTTAGTTTGTGGGTTTTTTTGGTTGGTTGGGTGGGTTTTTCAGTTGTTTGTGGGGCTTTGTGAGGTTTGTTTTTCATTTTGTTTTTGTTTTCCACCACAGAGTCACAACTGGATTAATGTACCAAAGTGTAAGCCGTAGTTTCTGGTTTAACAGGAAAACAAATAAATAAATAAACCTTCAAGCTGATCTCAAACAACAAAAAAAAAAACACCCACAAATAAACAAAGAAGTTTTTCTCCCAAGACTAGAAGAAGTTTTTCTCCCAAGACTAGAATTCCATAAGATCACTTTTGTATAGAAAGATGTATTTTGCTGAACAAGTTCAGAGACTTTATAAATCAAACTGCTGAAAATGTCACTTTACGATAACCGGAATGAAAAGTTTTAATTCTATGTTTTTAAGCTTTTTTGATGTTGAAATTATATGAACAATGTAAAATTCATAAAATCATTCAGGTGGTGTATAAGTTTACATGTATTTTAGGTAAAATTTTTTTATCAACAATATCAATTATGAAGTCTTCCAAGAAATCCAGTTTAAGAGCAGTTGCTTTTGTATAAGTTTGTAAGGGCAAGGGCAGTAACAAAGTGAGTTGTAGAGGGCTTTGTAGCTGCTAATGAATCACATTAAGATAGCACTTATGGGACTGTACATTAAGATAGATTAAATGACTTGTATAATTTTAAGCATTTTGCTTTTCTGCAGTAAAACTTCTCTAAAATTCCTCCCTCACAGGTATTTGAGGAATTTCCTTACTTTCAGAATATCACATTTTAGCTTAATGCAAAACATTTCTTTTTTCTGATGCAGCTTCTCTCCCATTTACTCTCCTCTTGCAGGTTTCCCCTTACACACAAAGTTTATTCCCTGATTTATTACATCCATGTGCATTTGTTATGAACATCCTTCTATATAATAAGAGATACAGTCAATAAGTCACTAAGTGTCCATGAACAGAAAAGTTAGAGCTTTCCATGCTCAGCAAGTGCTGTAGAGTGCAGAAAGAAAAAAATGGTGCTAGTATTTATAACAATGGGTTGCCAGGACATTCTGTACAGCATGCAGTGGTGTAGTAGGAAAAACACAGACAGATATCTAGTTAAGAAATTGGCCTCTAACTAATCAAAATCAGCTTTGTGAAGAAAGGAACATCAGACAAAATGGCAGCTTGTCTTAAGCAGGTGATTACGCACATAAAACAAGCTGCTTAAGTGAATTATAACACTTTCTCATTTGCTGTTCTCATGCTGTGTCCTTCCAAATCTGAATACTTGGTCCTGATGCAATCCTCTTCTGAAAGTAATGCATAGGCAAAATTTAAAACCAAGACACATTACCTTTTGCCTTTTCTCTGCTTCCATAACAAGGTGTGGAAGAGAAAACAGTCATACATCTGCAAACAAGTCAGATAGTTTGGGAGTGCATGCTCTACTGCCCCTCCCATCCAACACTAGAGCTTTGTGGCACCCTCTAGTAAAAGCATGCCTGATACATCATGATTTGGCCCCCAGGTCACTTGAACATCCTACAGGGTAACCTATTTTATTCCTATTACTTTCATTGTAAATCTTTGTACAAACTGATGAGCTTTTGCTGGAACAGAAGGTTATTTGGTACAGTGCTTTGCAGCTGGACTGCATATGAGTGAGACATGATCTTATTTGTATCAGCCAAGCATCTGCTACATGCATTTGGATCTATGTTTCAGCCTGTTTGTCTGATCCCACTGTGCTCTGAAGTCAGCAGTAACTACCTCAATGTCATCAGATCCACAGATGGAAAAATTTATATCATGTGTATTCTGCTGGGTACTTCTAAGTCAATCATTTTCTATACTAAATCAATACTTGAGAAAACAACTTGAAGAAAAAAAAGAGCTTCAGCTTTTGAAGAATAGAATAGAATAGAATAGAATAGAATAGAATAGAATAGAATAGAATAGAATAGACCAGGTTGGAAGAGACCTTCAAGATCATCGTATCCAACCTATCAACTAATCCAACCCACCTAAACAACTAAACCATGGCACCAAGCACCCCATCAAGTCTCCTCCTGAACACCTCCAATGATGATGACTCCACCACCTCCACGGGCAGCCCATTCCAATGGGCAATCACTCTCTCTGTATGGAACTTCTTCCTAACATCCAGCCTAAACCTCCCCTGGCACAGCCTGAGACTGTGTCCTCCTGTTCTAGTGCTGGCTGCCTGAGAGAAGAGACCAACCTCTGCCTGGCTACAACCTCCCTTCAGGTAGTTGTAGAGAGCAATAAGGTCACTCCTGAGTGTCCTCTTCTCCAGGCTAAACAATCCCAGCTCCCTCAGACTCTCTTCATAAGGCTTGTGTTCCAAATCCCTCACCAGCTTTGTTGCCCTTCTCTGGACATGTTCTAGCAAGTCAGCATCCTTCCTGAACTGAGGGGCCCAGAACTGGACACAGTATAAGAATACAGACTGTGAATCTGGTTGTCAGTAAGCACTAACTGCAGAGATCATCCATTTAACTGACACGTTTTTCTTTTTCATGTGATCTCTTTCGTCCACATTTTGACACCACAGAAGATAACTGGTTTTCTACCATTTTCCTTGTTAGCATCATATTATAAAGTATTTAGAAAAAATTACTAGAAGGCACACTGTCATTCCCAGATAACAGAACATCCAGTTTTAAGAAATGTTGTTCCAAGAAGAAATGTGCTGGGGATGGCTTATTTCAGAGTGTGTACAAAACAAATTTGCTAGGAAACACTAGATCAGTGGTAACTGCTTTTGAAGATCTACGGTAGATGTTGACAACTTTATTTTTCCAACACCACTTTGGAAACATTTTTTTTTCATAAATGAAAAATCAAGCTGTACTTAATGTATATTTACCAAACGTCTTGTTTTAACAGGTATAAAAATCAACTTTTCACTGGTGGAAAGAGTAAGCCTCAGCCCAAAGTGTAGGTATTATCAAATACCTACAGGTAGTATCAACCTCAGTCACTCTGGACAAATATTTATGTTTCAAAACAACAGTATTACCATTGACTGTTGTGGTGCTGACAGGAGATGATGTTCTTTATCAGATGAACACAAATCAAAATAAGAAAGCAATTTATTTATTTTTCCTATAGGTTTTTATACCTCCTTTAATAATAGCCAAGACTGAAGGACTCTGTTGAGGATTTCTGGCTTGAAGGTGAGACAGTTTTAGGCTGTGCCTTAAATTTGCTGGTGGACGAGAAGCTCAACATGAGCTCTCAATGTGCACTTGCAGCCCAGAAAGCCAATCAGATCCTGGGCTGCATCAGGAGAAGTGTGGCCAGCAGGTCAATGGAGGTGATTCTCCCCCTCTACTCAGCTCTGGTGAGACCCCACCTGGAGTACTGCGTCCAGTTCTGGAGCCCCTATTACAAGAGGGATCTGGAGGTGCTGGAGCGTGTCCAGAGAAGGGCCATGAGGATGATCAGAGGGCTGGAGCACCTCTCCTATGAGGACAGACTGAAGGAGTTGGGGCTGTTCAGTCTGGAGAAGAGAAGGCTCCGAGGTGACCTCATTGTGGCCTTCCAGTATCTGAAGGGGGCCTCCAAGAAGGCTGGGGAGGGACTTTTCAGACTATCAGGGAGTGATAGGACTAGGGGGAATGGGATGAAGCTGGAGGTGGGGAGATTCAGGCTAGATGTGAGGAGGAAGTTCTTCACCGTGAGAGTGGTGAAGCCCTGGCATGGGTTGTCCAGGGAGGTGGTTGAGGCCCCGTCCCTTGCGGTGTTTAAGACCAGGCTGGACGAGGCTCTGTCCAGCCTGATCTAGGGTAGAGTGTCCCTGCCCATGGCAGGGGGGTTGGAACTAGATGATCCTTGTGGTCCCTTCCAACCCTAACTGAAACTATGAAACTATGAAATTAAGAAAGGGACAATTACTGGAACACTCTGGCTGAATGTTTTGAAAACAAAGATATTCTAAATGAATTTCATTGGTAGAATGAAACTTTAAATTTTTAGCTTTAGTTCATTTTGAATCTCAGTCAGTTCAGTCTGGTTCAGCCCCTCTGAACAGCTGCTCTCTTTCCTTTGTGCTGGACAGAGTTGACCTTGAACTAACTCAACTAACAGATAAGAAACTAATTCTTGCACACGCTTTGAGCTAACAGAATTTCCTCCTTAATAATTACCTTTTCTCTCTCTAACCCCTTTTGGGAAAAAAGGGGGGAAGGGAGAGAAGGGGCAGTGTGGACCCTCCTGGCTGGAGGAAGGAAAGGTATTTTCTGTGTTATGTTCTTTTCTGTATATTTCTGTATATATTGTAAATACTGTATATTGTGTATATATTCATCTGCATTTCATCCTGCTTGTAAATATAGCTTGTCCATTTTCACTTCTCCGACTAAGTTAGCTGTGGTTTCTTTGTGTGTGGGGGGACAACTGAACCTCTCACCACCACAGAAGGTCAGCAAATAAAATCAAAAGCCCTGCAGGCTTTTGAGTCTTTAATCTCCAATTGCAGTAAGTAATCCTTAGCCAGTGTGAAGACATGACAGGCAAGAAGTAAGAAGCTGGTATTCTTGCCCTCACTCCTACTGTCCAATTCTTACTATCATATTTAGGAGTTGTTCACTTGTACAATATAGAAGAGGCTAGCAGACTTTAAAATGTAGTATTTGTGTTAAATCATATTGTATAGAATGAAGGATCATGCTTGATTTCATCTGCAAAAAATGTCTTGTGGGTAAACTATGGGGGAAAAAACTTCACTGCCAGTTGATTTCATCACTATTAAGTCAATGTTTATATACATATATATAAAGATGGTTCATGAATTGAAGAAAAGTGCTGTACAATAGACGACCTTCCAGAATCTTCCTGTTTGGACAGTAGCTGGCACCTGTACTGTCTTTGAAAAAAACTTTGATATAAAGGTAAGGGAAGAGAATTTAAAATAATACATGGGATAGAGGTGCTCCAATAGTAAAACAGCCACTCCGTTAGCATTTAATCCTTTCAAAAGGTAAAAATCCTGATTCTGCTTCTGAAAAATGCCAGACTGATAAGTTTGAATGAATTCTTTGTTGGAGATTCATATAGAAAGCAAACCTAACCCATTGTAATGTGGTTAGAAAACGCACTAGCCTCTCAAAAGATAAAGAAGCATGAAAAGGAGACAGTTTTCTTTGCATCATTGACCTTGAAAGGAAAAGGTGCGTTGAACAAATCATGGAGTGCTATTCATATCTTAGGAGTATTTCTCAGTGTAACAGTAAATGACTAAACGTGTTTCTGCTGTCACCAGCCTTAGTTCTTGATCAATCAAGTGTTTCTGAATTTTAACCTAATATGATGCTTTTTGGTTCAACTTTTATAACACTTTGAATGATATAATGGTTTAATTATTAGATGCTAGACATGTAAAAGCACCAGATGAGGGTAATTTACTAGTATATTTTGTCTACTTATTTAAGACAATAATTCCACATCTTCTGAAGAAGTGCTCTGTGAAACCCTATTGTTCAGGTCTCTATCTGTAATTTATATGCATGATGAGGCCTTAGCAAGCTCAGATGCTTGTTGATGCTCCTACCTTCAATAGACGGTGCCAAAACCCTCAAAATATAGTAATCAAAAATTTTACAGTTCAGTCTGTTTTCATAAAACAGACAGGAAACATTAATTTGAATCACTGCTAAATAAAAATCTTGTCCAAGTTAACCTGATGGTGGTTTGGATGCTTCAGCAAATATCCGAATATTGTTGAAAAATTTTTTGTTTTTCCAATATATTTCAATCCAGTTACAGGAATGAAAATTATTTTGCTAGAAAATAAAGCATAAGAGGTTTGATTTTTTTTTCAAAATATTGTTATTACTACTCTGTCTTGTGCTCTTTCAAATCTCAGCAAGGAATACCGGGAGTCTCTGTGTTCCCAGAAGATGCAAGGCTCATTACAAATGGAAGCCAGAATAAATTGTT
Source organism: Colaptes auratus (assembly GCA_015227895.2). Taxonomy (NCBI): domain Eukaryota; kingdom Metazoa; phylum Chordata; class Aves; order Piciformes; family Picidae; genus Colaptes; species Colaptes auratus. Next base: position 80,366,719 of record CM026897.1, on the reverse strand, counting down.
TTATTTAAGGACTGGAGACTGTGATAGTTGAGGGGGGACAGGGAGGAATATTGGTCAGCTAATATAGAAATCTGTGACCTTTTAAATAGGAAATTATCCACAAAATTTTAAAATACAAAGAGGAAAGCGTCATTGTAGTATTAATTAGGCCATGCTACTCTCACACTCTAGATAGATTTGTGAGGAGATTATCTCTGGCAGTATTTCAAGTGCAGAAGCCAGGCATCCTCTAGAGCTTAGCTCTTGATCACTTTCACAGAAAAGCAAATCATGACAGAATGAGGAATAGTTTAATGGATAGAATATAAGCTAAAGATTCAGTTGTACAGGAAACATTGGCCCAATTCCTATTCTGATTATAAACTAGCATTGCAGAAATAATTTTCTTATTTAATGCCTCTTTTTTTTCCCCCTCCTTATTTTAGTAACTACCTACATCCTAGAATTATCAAAAGATAAATTCTACTAGCTGCTGGAAGGGGAACATTTCAGGTACTAAGCAGGTAGTGCTGATAGGAATCTTTGATAAGTAGATAAGAATACACAGTAGCTGGTCAAGGTGGTCAGGTTGCTGATAACACTGTCTATTAAACACTAATCCATATGCAACCATCTACCCAACATACATTAATCTCAGGTCCACTGCAGCAACTATTCTCCAAGACCATAGCATGCAATTATTCTGAATGTGTCCTGTGGACCACTCCAGAAGGCACTTTTCCTTGTCTTCATGCCCTGGACACAGGAGGCATCTCTGGTGAAGACATAGGCTTAACATTCAGCAAATGTTCTTACCTGAACCTCATTAACTACATAGCTGTGGTCTTTAAACTAGCATTGTCTGGAGCATTACTTTCTGAATACTGGTGTTTTCTGATGTGATTCAGCGCTTTCACAACTCTTTCAGAGACACAGAATGTAACTTCAGATAAATTACTCAAAATAACCCAAACTGACAATTGTAGAATTGGTATCTGATAACATTGGCAGAAATTAAAATTTTCAGGGTTCTTCACCAAGAGCCTGATGTGGTGGTGAGAGAAAGTTCACACACACACACACAAAGAAACCACAGCTAACTCAGTCGGAGAAGCAGATGAAATAAGCTGCATTTACAAAGCAGGAATGAAATGCAGTGAATGTGTACACAATATACAGTATTTACAATACATACAGAAATATACAGCAATGAACACAATACAGAAGACCTTTTCCCCTTCTCCAGCCAGGAGGGTACCCCCTCCTGTACCCCCTCTCCCTCCCTACCTCCCTTTTTTTCAAAAGAGGTTAGAGAGAGAGAAAAAGGTAATTAAGAAGGAAATTCTGTTAGCTCAAAGCATATGCAAGAATTAGTTTTCTTATCTGGTTAGCTTTGTTAATTCAAGGTCGACTCCGTCCTGCAGCTGCAGCTCAGAGAGAGATAGAAACAGACAGGCCAACAGGAACAGAGAGAACTGACTGAGACTGAGACTCAAACAGAACTAAAACTTAAATTTGCATTCTACCAATGTACCAATGAAATTAGTTTAGAATATCTGAATGTTTTTCAAAACATTCAGCCAGAGTGTTCCAGCCACTGTCCCTTTCTTAAAGGCACAGCCTAAAATGGTCACACCTGATCATATCTGATTCTATCCCCAAACCATCAGACTTATTTAGTAGATTCATTGAATATTCTGGGTTGGGACATTTAAAGGTCATTAAGTGATCAGGGCCATCTTTAAGCAGATCATGTTGCTTAGAGTCCCGTCCAACCTGACCTTGAACATTCCCAGTAATGGGGCATCTACTACCTCTCTGGGAAACCTGTTTCAGTGTTTCAACACCTCCATTGTAAAAAATTTCATCCTTGTATCTAGTCTCAATCTCCCCTCTTTCACTTTAAAATCATTAACCTTTGTTCTATAGCAACGTACCCCACTTAGAAGTTTGTCCCCATCTCTCTTATAAGCTTTCTTTATGTACTGAAAGGCAGTAAGGTCATCTTGGATTCTCCTTTCCTCCAGGCTAAAACACCCCCGCCCTTTCAGCCTTTCTTCACAGGAGAGGAATTCCAGCCCTCTGATTTTTACATTGCCACCCTCCAGACCTGCTCCCAGAGGTCCATGTCTTTCTTGTACCTAAGTCCCCAGAGCTGGAATCAGTATTCCAGATGAGAACTTACCAGAGAAGAGGGAGAGGAGCAGAATCATGGCCATGCTTCTTGTGAGACAGCACAGGATACAGTTTTCATTTAGGGCTGCAAGTGCAAATTGCTGTCTCACATCCATGTTTTTGTACCAAAGTAGCTCCAAATCCTTCTGCTTCTCTACTCTCAACCTCTTCAACCCCCAGTCTGTACTGATACTGTGGATTGCCCTAATTAAAAGTTAATTTTCCAGGTCCTAAGACTGCCACATATAATTGCAAGAAGGGAGGAAATCACCATCATAAGTGGTTGAGGTGGTCTTCTCATTTTCTTGAGTCAGAAGCCAGAGAGAAGGAATCCATGAAACAAACCTGGCTTGTAATATAACTCTAAAATATCACTGAGAACTCAGAGTGACTTAAAAACATTAAGAACTGCTTGAAAATGAGTGCCAAATGCTCAATTATTTTCTATATGTTGGCCTCCATCTCACCCCAGATTGCTGTTTCACCTACCTTAATAAAGATGGCAAAAAAAAGATTAGACTGAGAAGCTGTATAAGATTTTACATATTCTCTTTCTTTTACCAGCATCTTAAGATTTTTTTTTCTATGTGGGCTGATATAGGTGTCTGATTGTATCCAACCCATTTATAGTGCTATGTCCTCATGCAAGTAATCATGAAAGCACATCAAATAATAACAGCAGGGGAATTACCATTCTGCCAAAATGTTCCCATCAAGCAGCAAGAGTATAGTCATCATTATAATCATTTTGAGATGTTGAATGTAGTTAAACTAGCTAGCTCAGCTCCTCGGAAAGCTCTGAAGTTTTTCTCCTGGAAGAGATTCTGACTATTAAACAAGGATCAATACACTGAACCGGGGGTGGGGGGAAATCCGTTTGTCACTACATACATGCATACATATAGATATGTGTATCTGTGGTTGTACGTTCAGCTTCACAATCATAAATATATATTTTTTCAAAGCTAAACTATTTAAATTTTTTTTTAATTAAATTTCACAGAATCACCAAGGTTTTGGCTATTGTTCAAGTTGAAAATTTGGAACATAACAAAAAGGGACATCTTGTTAAGCCTTTCTCCTTAATTTCTTTTTCCTTAATTTTTTTTCTCCTTAATTTTTCTTAATGCATTTCTATGTAAAGATGCTTAATTTAGTACAGGATGTTAAGCATTCTAGGTGGTATTTATAGTTAACTGAATCAGTGTAGCAAATCATCTTCCTGTTTTAGGCCTTTTGGCAACCAATTGTAAAATGGTAGCATATGATCCTTCTTCATGGAAGTGCAGTGGGACTGAAGAGACTGTTTTTAAGCCCTTCAAAGAAAGGAAATTACCCAAATGTGCCAAGTGTTATGTGAGTGCTGTTAGTGTATTTTGTCTTTGACCTCTGATTCCTAACATGACTTGCACAGACAGCTGCACTTGTCAATCTCTTCCTAAAAACTCATTTTATTTTCTTAAATTCTGTTTTGAGAAAACTTCATCTGTTACTCTCATTTCCCAGTAAACTTTCTTCTTCTTTTACTTTACCCCAACTCCAGTTGTCTGCCCCTGTTAGGTGTTTTTTGAGATTATTTACTCTTGCTCCCAAAGAGTTTTCTTCAAAGCTCTGCTTGTACTTCAGGAAATATTTTGCATTTAAAGTTATTCCATGTCTCCAGATCTTCTGTTGACCCTCTGACAACAGTGTTGCAGGCTTACCTTTACTTAATTTCTTCAAGTCTTTCACACTTCTCACTCTACACAGATGGGGAGTATGTGTTTGGGAAAGGGAAAATTCATACAATATGTCAACTACACTTTAAAAATACCTAGGGTAAATAGTATTTATGCTAAGGCAGTGTGAAAATGCAGATTTCAGATAGATTAAGATTCAATGTTATCTCTTATCTGTCCTAAACAGTTTAGTATTTGAATATTAGTGAGTCTGCAGATATAGGGACACTTTCCTCTGCATTTTTCATGCATAGTTTCTGACATGTCCTCCAAGTTTGGTATGGTCTGTTTAGTTTATAGTATCATAGTATCAGTCAGGGTTGGAAGGGACCACAAGGATCATCTAGTTCCAACCCCCCTGCCATGGGCAGGGACACCCTGCATTAGATCAGGCTGGCCAGAGCCTCATCCAGCCTGGGCTTAAACACCTCCAGCGATGGGGCCTCAACCACCTCCCTGGATAACCCATTCCAGGCCTTCACCACTCTCATGGTGAAGAACTTCCTCCTCACATCCAGCCTGAATTTCCCCACCTCCAGCTTCATTCCATTCCCCTTAGTCCTATCACTACTTGATAGCCTGAAAAGTCCCTCCCCAGCCTTCTTGTAGGCCCTCTTCAGATGCTGGAAGGCCACAATTAGGTCACCTCAGAGTCTTCTCCAGACTGAACAGCCCCAACTCTTCAGTCTGTCCTCATAGAAGAGGGGCTCCAGCCCTCTGATCATCCTTGAGGCCCTTCTCTGGACACGTTCTAGCACATCCATATCCCTCTTGTAATTGGAGCTCCAGAACTGGACACAGTACTCCAGGTGGGTTCTCACCAGTGCTGAGTAGAGGGGGAGAATCACCTCCCTTGACCTGCTGGCCACACTTCTCTTGATGCAGCCCAGGATCTGATTGTCTTTCTGGGCTGCAAGTGCACACTGAGAGCTCTTGTTGAGCTTCTTGTCCACCAGCACCCCCAAGTCTCTCTCCTCTGGGCTGCTTGCCAGCCAGTCACTGCCCAGCCTGTATTTGTGCCTGGGATTGCCTCGACCCAGATGCAGGACCCTGCACTTGGTCTTGTTGGAGCTCATGAGGTTGGCTTGTGCCCACCTCTCCAGCCTGTCCAGGTCCCTCTGGATGGCATCTCTTCCCTCCAGCGTGTCTGCTGCACCACACAGCTTGGTGTCATCAGCAAACTTGCTGAGGGTGCACTCAATGCCACTGTCCATGTCACCCACAAAGACGTTGAACAAGCCTGGGTCCCAGGACTGATCCCTGAGGGACTGCGCTTGTCACTGGCTTCCACTGGGACATGGACCTATTGACAGCCATCAATAGGCCATCAAGCCAGTTCTTTATCCATCTAGTGGGTCCACGCATCAAACCCATGCTTCACCAGCTTGGAGACCAGGATGTGGTGTGGGACAGTGTCGAAGGCTTTGCTCAGGTCCAGGTAAACGACAGTTCTTGAAACACATAGAAAGATGAGTCTGTAATTGTCTTCCCCATAATGTGTGTGGCATATCTGTTCCCAACTCTTAGAAGGTGTTTTGGAAAGCCACATATTTCACAGAATATACCACAGAGTGCTTACTGTGAAGAATTATGATAGGGCACTAAGCAACCATTGCAGAAAGAGATGAATGGAGAGAAACGTAAATGAACATCGTAAGTGTACGCAAGTGTCTCATCCTTAATTTTTATTTTATCAATAGTACTGACAATTCATAAAAGGTGCAATTACAAAGATGTATTATAATTCCACTATTCTAGTGGAACTGAGCTTCTTCAGAGAACACAAATCCTTGATTTGCTGAAATCACAAAAGCATGTAACTTGGTGGTTCCCAGGGTGTTGACCATAGTTCTGAACTCACAATGCAAACACAAATAGAAAAGCTGCTGTGAAGCAAATTATTTTATCCTGCATCCAGGTACTTTTTATACTGTGTTTATAGCCTGCCATCATATATATCTAAAAGAGGAGAACAAGAAAAACAAGAATAAGCACTTTGATTTTGCAGTTTTGAAAATCCTTACTCAGCTGACTGACCACTCATCTCTGTGGTCCACCAGATGACCAAGAAATCTGACTTACAACAGGATTTTCAAGATTGTATTCTTTTGTTGTCATAAGAAGCACTCTTTTTTGTTTCAGTTTTGTTCATTGGGCACAGGGAGGATTTACATCAGTAACCTTCAAGCATCTGAGATTATCCACCCAAGCAGGACTCTAATTGCCCTTAAATAGTGCTTTATTTGGGAAAGAGAAAATATGTAGGCACATTCAGACTGGTTCAGAGCTGCATGGTGCCGATTAGCACTTTGGAGGAGGCCAGCCCTCTCTAGTCACATTACAGGTAGCCCAGACTGAGTGAGGTTCCTGGCTTTGGTGTGTTAGACAGGTGCTTAAGGTTCAGTTATGTGAATCACCTCTTTGTGTCTGCTCCTGTCTTCCCTGAAAGCATTAGAAATCCTTTTGTTCATTTGAATAGAAATAAAAAGCTCCCTTTCCTCTATACAGCCTGTAAGAGAGCTTAAGATGTATCTTAAATTTCATGACCTATTTTTTCTGCTGTTCAAATTAGCTTTTTTTAAACCTCAGCATTTTAAGCTATTGCTACAGAAATGCCAGTATTTCTTTTCTGAAAATTTATTAGTAACATTTTGAAACAGTCTGTTTACAAAAGCTTTCCTCTTATCCATTAAAACAAACAAATGACTTATCAGATTTCAGAATACTTGAAAGGTGAGGTTTGCAGATCCCATTAAATGTTAAAAAAAAGTTTGGAAGAGCAGTCTGACTGTCTTTTACTGTTCAGCTTAGTGTGCATTCCCCTGATCTTTAGATTTGTGAGATACACCAACAAAATATAGGAAAAAAAAATCCTAATTTGAAATAGGTCAGTCTAAAGGTGAACTTCTAAGACTACTTATTTTAACTCTCTAGTGTTCCAACAAAGTTCAGGGAGGTTGAGCATATAATACAGAAAGAAAGGAAGTACAGGGAAGATTAAGTGAACAAACTGTACTGTCGTGACCCATATATATATATATAAATAAAATGTTTCCTGGGCAAAATTAAGACTGCTGTTAGATGTACATGTACAGATTGACTGCAGACATACAGCAGTGTAATTTTTGCCCACTCTGACTTTTCTGCTGCTTGATTAAAAGACTAGACATTTCCCCTTGAGATTCTCTCCTCTGCCTAATATGCTGTAATTGCAACAGAGTGCTTGGTATAGCAGCAACGAGTTCTATTCTGTAATAAATTTAGGTCACTGCAGAGTTCATCATGTCGTCCATGGCAACAGAAGATAAAGCACTGGTTAGTTCATCTCTAGCTTTTAGCTGCAGTGTCAGTGATTCTCCTGTCTAATGATATTAATAGAGCTAAATGTAGGCAAATTGTCCAAGTCCCAAGGTCTTTTCCTACATATCGATTGTGTAATATTTCAGCAAGAGTAAACATAATGTAGCAGCAATACAACAAATGTGAATCAGAGAATGCTTAACCAAAAAAGATAATCACATTTTACCTCGGAGCATTCCTTTCCTGTTACCATATAATCCCTCAGATCAACATTGATGCATTAGAATTGACAGTAGGACTGAAATACTCTAGCTTGCATAAAACTGCACACAACTAACTTTTTCTTCATTCAGTTATGTATTTTAATCTTTTGTTGATGTTGGCAATAATGCTTGTTGATTACCATATCTCTCAGGAGAGTATTGAGAGAAAAGTTAAAAATGTCAAAACATAAAGCAGGGGGAACATGAAAGAAAGCCTGGTGGAGGAGTATGGTTTGAATTTAACATTAAGGTATATTATACCTTATAACTGGGAACAGTGCAGTGCTGTGGACTGCAAAAGTTGGAGACACCATTATTTATTATTTTTTCCCTTTGAAGATCTTAGCTGTAAGAATCTTGACTATTTTTGAACAATTTAGTAAAGTGTGTATGAAATGTCTTATAAATCTCTTGTAGCTGTGAATGTTGAGAACAATCACAAAAAAAGGGAATCTTACAAGTGCATGGACAACATAAAGATGTGAGTAAATTGTCTACCCAAATAACGGTATCAAGTTGCATCTGTCATAGCTCTTTGATTTCTGGCAAAACCACCAAGTTTTTTGTCACAGTATTAAGTCTGCATGGTTAGGATGGATGTTTTGAAAGGCAGTCCAGGGCAGCTAAAAGTTTCTCACCTGTAACCTGTAAGTTCTTGAGAGTTCATGATATCATATGGAATTTCCTTGTAAAACCTTTCCCCTTTCCTTAAATTGATTTCTGTTAGAGTATCTTACTTGACATGTCAAAAATGAAGTCCGAATTGTTGCTTGTGTGGTATTATAAGACAGATTACCCACTTGACTAAATTATATGGATCTTAATATCTACTACATATGAGCTATCTTTAGTGAAGTCAGTGAAAGTGCAAGACTTTATACCAACTAATGAGCTGATTCACACATTATGTATTTGTAGCTTATGGGGAATGTTGAGGTTTTTAACACACTAGAAAAGCCTACTGGATAGTCCATGATAGTATTTACTTGGAGATGATGTGTGTTTAAAAACATACTTTTGAAAGAGAAATAATGAAAGAAATTACAGTTCTGCTTATATCTTATCAAAATCACTTAGACAATAAGAAATTTCAAAGACCTTTCAAAAATCTTTATCTTTAGACCCTGTCACCAAATATAGCTATGACCAGAACCTTCATCCATATGATTCAAATAACTCCTATTTAAAATAATATTGAAATGATTACAGCTCCTGAGTTTGATTCCAGTTCTGTGGTGTGTCGATAACTTTGAGTGAAGTTGGTGAAAGGCACTAAGATCTTGCTGAGATAGTCTCAGATCACAGGCTTTCCATGTCATACCATTTTTATTTTCCACTCTAAAGAACATAGAGTGTGCTTTAATACAACTTTTCCATCCATACCTTATATTCTTCCCTTATCTTTCTACAACATTTATGATAAGATCTTTCTTTCAGGATTGATTTCCCTTGCACTCCAGCTGTGCTTACAGTTCTGTACTCAGATTCCCTTTTTCCAGATGTCTCTGCTGTCAATTTACTCCTGTTTTCACTCTGTTTTCTCCCAAGAAAGCATATTGTTACAGACCTTAAGATTTGTCTTTAGATAATCCTGTCCCCAGCAGTCATGACCACTTCACTCTTGTTTCTATTCTGAGATTAAAACCAAACCAGAGTTTTCTTGTTTCAGCTGTAGTTTTATTGCTAAATGTCCACGGTTTTCTTGAGTGCCTTTGATCTGCTGGGATTTGTTTCTCACATCAGGCAAGCATCTCTAATGTCAGATGACAAAGCCCTGTTGATCACCTGCAGGTTTCTAACTTAACGTCAGACTGAATTTTTAAGATACTTGCAAGACCATCAACAATAGAGTCTCTAATTCAAACTCTTAAAATAGACTGTTTCAGGATTGTCATTCAGTTTAGATTTTTAGAAATATAAACTTTAGAGAAAATTTTACTTGCTGATACAAGGCAGTCAACAACCCAAAAATTGTAGACACACTTATAGGTAAAGAAGCCTTCATATGGTCCTACTTCTTTAATATAGAAGATCAATGACAGACTTTGGAATGTAATATCCCAGTGCTTTATACACTGTAATGATAGAGTGGAAAGAAATTTTCATTGGACAAACAATACTGAAAGAGGAGTTAAGTTTGCAACATTATTCCCACTAAAAAAAAAAGTAATAATTTTTTGATACATGTTTCATTGCTGATGGAAGTTATGATTTTGTGAAACAAGGAAGGAAAACTTCACTTCAGAGAGTTGGCCAGTATTTAATCTCGTGTTTTAGAAGTTTTACATAGTTAAACTTCTTTTGTTGGTTTAAATTTTAAAAGGGAATCAAGCCTTTTAGAACTATGAACAAAAACTGACTTACCATATTCTCCTGTGTCGCAGTGGAAAGTTTCCTAAGTCTTTTGGTCTTACATATCTGAAATATTTCTGGAAGCCTCAAAGGAAAATTACTACCTGGCGACAGCCTGTTGTTTTTCTGTTTGGAAACCTTGATGGTGGCTAGAATCCAGCTTTCCAAATCAGCTATCTTAAGTATGACAGGGTTACAAAAAGGTTCTCACCGAACTGTGGGAAATGGAGAAAAAAATTAAACACTTAATGACCAAATGCTTCTTCAGGGATTTTGAGATTTTGATGCATGCTGGGATTAATTTGAATAACTGAGTTGAAGGGTAATAGGGTTTTACTAAATCTATATTCTTTTCAATTTCTTTTTCCCAACACATTGTGACCACTATGAGAGTGTTCTTCCATATTCACTGGATATAAGTACCTGAGTTACCAAGCATTTATTTTTGTACTTACTATAAAATTAACTTTGATTTTTAGAGATAACTGATTATGAATGGATAGTGCATTCTATTAACATGTCATAAAACACACTGTTATTTTCAAATATAAATTCCATAAGAAAACTAAATACAAAAGCACATTTGTTTTCCTCTATCTTGTTCTGACCACATGCATTGCATTCTCTCACTTTGTCATGTCACATCCTAAATGAAAAATACTGGGAGCTGTACTGTAAAAAATAGTTTGATCATCACTGGGAGCTGGTAGACAGTTCATGTTTTAACCTGCTTTTCCTGATCTTGGGAAATAGTAGGTTCCATATCTGGTAAGTAAGTTTATCTTTTCTAGTATTTCTCACAGAGTTTTCACCAACATATGCTTTTGCTTTGCTCAGTATTTCATCACTTTTTACCAGTTTACCCCTCTGAGCAGCCAGCATATGTTCAGGATTTAAATCTGTGGCTTAGTATTGAATTTACAAGAAAATGAACAAGTGGATCAGGAGTTTTATCTGTTAGGCAAAAAGTACAGAGACTGTTAGCAACAGAAGTGGAATTCTGTCTCACATCTCTTGTAGGAACAGAACATGGTTTTGTTGGCTATACGCTGGAAGCTGATAGACTTGATCTCTGAGATCAGTCTGCAAAAGCTTCTACTTACCTACAAAACCTGGATTCAAACTTCATTACCAAATAATTGACTGTAATTTTTGTGGCAAATGTAGACAAATCATGATTGACGCATCTCTCTATACCTCTTTCTCTCCCCACTGCTCTACATAATTACCAACCAGGATAAACATTCCCCACAGGCAGGTAAGAGAATCTACTATCAATATTTTGATGATCCATTAATGCAGGTGCTATGTGATTGAGTTTCCTGGTTATTCACTTGGAATGTAACACTGTGACCTTGAAATACGAGCATTAAAGACAGGACACCTTATCTTGCTGCATGTCACTGTCACCAAATAAAGCTTCTATTACAGAGGTTTTGAAATGAGCTGGTGGTGAAAAAAGAACCTCTACTGTTAAACTTACCTTAACACACAGTCAGTGTTATTTATTTACGATGTTACATGAATCATCGGCACTTCCTGTGATAAGCCCAGGGCTGTGTGTCTTTCATTTTAGCTGACATTTTGCTGCCATTTGCCAGGCTAAGTAACTACTGTGCAATCACTCTAAGATGATGCATGGTCATTATTTTGCACAAAATATATATTTAACTCATCCGAAGAATAAAATCTGGCAAAATAAATTTTTGTTCATATGTAAGAAATCAAGTAATTCTGTACCAAATATGCTTTTTGTGATAGCTGAAAGGATTTCTGAAAACAATTTGACAAACTATTTCACTCTGTGCATAAAGTTAAAAAAAAAGAAAAAAAAATTAAGCAAAAAGGATTTCTCAGGGTACTGAAAGGCTTTTATTTGGAACTATGTATTCTTAGCCTTGCCTGATAAGATATTTGAAAGATGTTCCTTTGTAAAGACAAAGAGCTGTCAATTATGTGCTTTTGAATGTGTGAAAAAAGGTCTAATAAAGTAGCATTTTTTTCTCTACTTTGTATTTGTGGTTGTTTTTTGCTGTTTTGTTTTTTTTTTTTCCCCAGAGGTTTGATTCTGTATCACAAAGTCAATTCTAGATAAACTTAGTATATTTTGTGATTCTTTAGCTTGCTTGATCATGCCCTAAAATGATAGAGTTGTTGTGCATAGAGTAATTGAGCATTTTTGCCTCCCTAATTCTAAGAAGCAGAACACTTCACACAATTCAAGGATAAGAAGTTTCGTCTGATGTTTTTTAGCTACTGAGAAAATTTGCTGACAAGTTTGCCTGAATGCTTGTACTTCCATCTGAGCGAATAAATAAATAAAAATAATTATGCAAGCCATACAAAAATGTGCTTGAATTGTCCACTACTAGCAAGCTACTGCGAGTTAGAAATTTAGAGACTGATTTTTAATAAGTTATTTGTTAAATACCCAATATGTTATGCTGAATTTGGTGGGGATGTGGGGATTACAAATAATTCTGGTCTAAGAAAATGTGATCATGGCATTCATCATCACTTTGTGATGTTTACTGTTCTTTTATTAAGCTGCCTGGCATTTCATGAAACCATGCCCAGACTAATTGTACTTTCATAGCCTGTTGTTTTCTTCTATTAAATTATTTTGATAGTTTTTTCCATGCAGGATTATTAACATTTTAAGCAAACTTTAATGCCTAAAATTTTGAAACTCATATTGATGTAAAAACTATCTACAGAATCACAGAATGGTAGGGTCTGGAAGGGGCTTCCAGCTATCACCTATTCCAACCCCCCTGACAAAACTGGTTAATCCTGGTCAGGCCACGTAGAAACATGTCCAGGCAGGTTTTAAAAGTGGCCAGTAAAGACTTCACAACAAGTTTTTCCTCATGTTGAGGGAGAACTTCACATATTCCTGTTTATGTCTGTAGGCCCTTGTCACTGGGCACCAAGAAAAACGTAACAGTCCCATCTGCTTGACACCCACCCTAAGGTATTTGTAAACAGTCTTCAGATACCCTCTCAGCCTTCTCTTCTACAGGTTGAACAGCCTCAGGTCTCTCAGGCTCATATGAGTCATCTCTTGTAAGACAGATATTCTATTCCCCTGTTGAAGTCTGTCCAGTAGTAGTTCCATGTCTCTCTTGAACTGAGGAGCCCAGAACTAGATACAGTACTCCACATGAGGCCTCATCAGGGAAGAATAGGAGAACCTCTCTTGACTTGCTTGTCATGCTCTTCTTAATGCATCCCAGGGTGCCATTGACCCTCTTAGCCACAATGGCACATTGCTCTCTTACAGTCAACTTACTGTCCACCATGAGTCCCAGGTCCCTCTCTGTGGAGCCGCTTTGCAGCAGGCCAACCTCTAACATTTACTTGTTCTTGCCCACTTTATATTTGTCCTTGCTGAATAATATTAGGCTCCTCTCCTCTAAATTTGCTGGCCTGTCCAGGTATCACTAAATGGCAGCACAGTCTTCTGGTGCGCCAGCCACTCCTCCCAGTTTTGTATAATCAGCAAACTTCATCCAGATCACTGATGAAGATGTTGAACAAAACTTGACCCAGGAATACCACTAGCTACAGGTCTCCAATTAGATTTTGCACCTCTGATCACAACCCTCTGAACTCTATTGTTTAGCCAGTTCACAATCCATCTCACTGTCCACTCATCTAACTCACACTTCCTAAGCTTACCTATGAGGATGTTCTAGAAGACAGTGTCAAAAGCCTTGCTGAAGTCAAGGCACACAATATCCACTGCTCTTCCTTCATCTATACAGCTAGCACCCAATTATAGAAGGTTATCAGACAAATATAATTTGCCCTTGGTAAATCCATGATGATACTCCAGATAAGCTTTTTTCTTCTCTTTTTTTTTTTTAATGTTCCTGGAGATGACTTCCATGATGAGTTGCTCAATAATCTTTCTGGGGATGAAGGTGTGGCTGACTCATCTGTAGTTTCCTGTGTCCTTCTTGTCCTTTTGTGGAGACTGGAGTGACAAGATATTTCCTCTAGTCCCTAGGTACCTCATCTATTCTCCATGGTCTTTTAAAAATGGTGGAGAGTGGCATAGCAACATCAGCCAGCTCCCTCAGCACTCATGGGTGCATCCCATTCAGGGCCTATGGGTGGCATTTATGGGTGTTCAGTTTGTCCAAGTGATCTCTGACCCAATCCTCATTGAACAAGGGAGAGTCTAACATTCTCCACACTTCCTCTCTTACCACCAAGGTCTGAGATTCCTGAGGGATGGACATAGCAATAAAGACTGAAGAAAAGAGCTATTCAGTAATTCCACCTTCTCTGCATCCTCTGTCACCAGCGATCCCTCCCCACTCAGCAGTGGTCCCGCATGTTTCCCTGGTCTTCCTTTTAGCATTGGTGTATTTTAAAAAGCCCTTCTTGTTGTCTTGTATTTCCTTTGCCAGGTTTAATTCCATGAAGGCCTTGGCCTTCCTTGTTGCATCCCTACATTGCCTGACTATTCCTGTAATTCTTCCAAGTGATCTTTCCCTTTTTCCACATACTATAACTTCTTTTCTTCCATATGAGTTTTTTCAGCAGTTCCTTGGTCATCTACACAGGTCTTCTGCCTCCTCTACCTGATTTTTTATTTGAAGGAATGCACCAACTTTGATCTTGGAGGAAGTGCTGCTTGAATATTAGTCAGCTCAGTTGGACTCTCATAACTTGTATAGCTGTAGCCCATGGGATTCCTCCAAGAAGGTCTTTGAAGAGGAGAGTAAGCCCTCCTGAAGCCTAGGGCTGCAATTCTACTTATTGCCTTGCTTCTGAACCATCATCTCATGGTCACTACAGCCAAGGCTACCCCAATCTTTACCTCCCTGATCAGACATTCTTTGTTTTCTAATTCTTAGATCCAGCATCACACCTCTCCTTATTCGCTCCTCAACTACCTGCATCAGAAAGTCATCATCAATTCACTGCAGGAACCATTCTGGATAGCGTGTGCTTCCCTGTGTGGTCTTTACAGTGAATATCAGGGTGGTTGAAGTAACTTATGAACACCCAGACAGGTGACTTTGAGGCTGCTTATAGGTGTCTGTAGAAGGCCTCACTGACTTCCTTTTCTTGGTCTGGCAGTCCATAAACACCCACAACAATATTGCCGATATTAGCTTACTCCTTAATTCTTACCTATTCCTACTGTCCCAGCCAGACTCAGACACAGTTTTTAATGGCAAGGCGATAGGCATCTTACCCAGCTGAAGCTGTTGTTGAATGGCATTAATGACAATGAACAGAGTCAGAATTTATTCAGTCTAGTAGTCTAGTTTCCAAACCCCACAAACTTCTTGCTTTTTTCTGCAAAGATTTCTCTCCTTTCTCCCCAGTTTGTAGTCTCAGTAAATGTAAATTTGCAAAAGTGAATCTAGTAGTGCTTTTGCCTGTTATCACATTTATTTTCACCTCCCTGCAGAATATTTTCTCTTATTCAGTTCCAGTGTCAAAATTGGCTGAAGTACACACTCCCTTGCAGAAAGCCAACATCAGTAGATTTTTCAGTGGCATTACACAGGGGAGTTTTTAGTAAGGAAGAGGTAGAGAACAGCAACGCATGGTGAAGCTGCATGCATACAAAAACTGCACATTGATCTTCTGCCTCCTTGCTTGCCCTCTTTCAAGCGGTGTCATTCAGAGGATCAACACACTGTGCATAAATCAGACCAAGAACCCCAGTCCCTAGCACTGTGTTCAAGCTGAAGGAAGGCTGTGAACATCTCAACTGTCCAGATGTAATACTGTTTGTCCATTTCCCAGCACCTCCTCATGCAGTTTTATCTGGGCCTTCAGCACTTCCAGGCAATCTGATTTTTGCTTTGGTATATTAAAACTACTTTCCTAGAGCCTTTTCTACAAAAATATGCACATCTTTCCTTTCCCATTAGGACAAGTTTTTGCATATATCTTCTGGCATTAGGATTTAGGTGAAAATCTCAAGATGTTAATTCCTCAGAACTGATTATAAATGTAACCACCAGTCTGGTATAAATGCTAGTCGTTTGTTAGTCATATAAAAAAAGAAATGTGAGGCAAACAATCTTATGTTCTTGCTATCTTGTCAAAAAATAATTGGCTCATTAATCTTACTTATATTAATTTAGTTGTACTACGAAGGTCAAATGAAGGAAGACCTTTTCAGGTTCTCATCAAGTTAAATAAAGGTCTGTATATATTTACTAGAATAATTCTTTCTAACCAAAATTTCAATAACATCTTTAACAATTAATTAGGAAAAATAACCAGAATATAGTGAGAGTAAATTAAGAGACCACACAGCCACAGAATAAATAAACACTATTAACACACTCCTCATGTGCATGCCCAATATCAGTTTCCTGTGAAAATAAAGCTTGTTTATGAGAATATTACCAGATTGTGTTATAAAGAGAGAGCCACTTATGGTATATAAATAAAGGAAATCAAGTAAAATTGGAGACAAATTTTGGAATAAATAAAGTTTTGACTTTTTTATTGGCATTTGGCCAGTTCTCAGACACACATATATCCAATACACACACCCACATCTGTATCGTATTGAATTTGCAGAAGATACAATACATGATTTTCTTATGGTTGTAATCACTTTTTCATGATGTGGTTTCCAGAATTGTGGTTTGGGGATTTATGCAATTTGTAAAAATATGGAAAAACTGACCTAGGAAAATAGTCTCAGTATTTGCTTACCCTTGCCTTGCCAATATTGATAATCTTCAACTGCGGGTTAATTATTGATTGAGCATGCACTTGAGGGAATGCAGAAAATTAACATGCATTTCCAAAAACATTAGCTCTTTATCAAACTTCATATGATGTGTAGACATTCTGACTTCATAAAATAGCTCATAAACTAACAAGATAAATAATTTGTTCAAAGTTTCAACACAGTAAAGGGAAATGGGTGATAATAACAATTGTTCAGAGGAGAAAGGGTAGATACACAGCACTGAAGTTTATAAATGCAATAATTTCAATTCCCATTTGTAAAAATCTATTTTTGGGTAGTTAGTTATACTTCTAGTTGCTTACAGATTTTGTAGTTCAGTCCAAGTTCATGCTGCAGTGTTTTTGGTTTTATAGTTCCACATTTTCTTCTTGTGCTCTTTCTAACCAGATGATGTTAGATATTTCAGCAACCTTTTTTGCCATTCATAATCAAGGTGTCAATTATCTAAAAAGTAATTGTTTAGAAGAGATAATTTCTTGCTTCTTGAGACTAAATAAATTAAAGCAAATAATTTATGCTTATTCCATGTAAACTTTCTATTTCAAGACTATATTCACTTGCTGTCATCTGAACTTGTGATTTCACCTGATGTTACAGAAATCTAAGCAGTTTCAGAAATCCCAGCCCATATGGACCTTTATTCAAGTATAACTGGCTAGTACATTTTCTTAAACTTAGTTCTGTTCTTGTTTGCAACAGCAATTTGTATAATATATCTATAGATTTGAGTGAAGTCTTCTGTCTCCCACTCTCTTCACTGGTCAGTAGGTACAACTAGGCATGGTCATACAGGAAGACAATGAAAGGGAAAACAAAGAATGAAGAGTCCACTTGGGTCATGAAACCATATGAAATATGACTGTGCCTGCAATCACTGCATTGAGTTGCCACTGTACAAGAAGTGTCTCAGAGCTGTAAAAGGTCAACTACGAAGATATTCACACACTGGAAGGCTCACTGTGATCATATTTGCCTTACTGAAACTATTTCTTAAGGGTGATTTACACTTAAGAAAAGTTTCCAAAGTGCCTCTATTAGTTTTGTGAACTGTATCTGGTCAAAGGAGATGTACATCTGCACTGGAAAATATGCAGTCGTGTAGAAATTGCCATTGTGTAGAAATACGTTAAATACTCTAAAACTGATGTCCTCTTGCAGCCAATGAATTGAAAGAAATTGTCTGGGAAAATACATAGAGGCTCTCCTCTTATCCCTTTCCAAAAAGTATTTCACTGTACCAGGTTTCAGATTATTTCTTATTATGCAACTTTATTCCAATTATATTTTCATCAGCTTTCTCTGATTGGTTTTTAGAACCATTATGACTTAATTGCTTGGAAATATCCTGTTCCCCTGATGCTGCAAGCGATTGCCTTCATCCATACCTATTTTGTGCTTTCCCAGATTATGGCAAACAACTAAACCTATAATCTAAGCACATGCCTGGAAACCTCTCCTAGGCAGGTACAATTTGACTCAAGCGCATGGATAGATGAAATTTGTAGAGCCATTCAGTCCATCCAGTGTACTCAATTATCTTGATCTTTTTATTCTTAAGCCAAGTAAATCTCTACTCACATACCTGTCTTTAGTCCAAACTGTAAAACTATATGTTTAACTAACATAAGGGATCTTTCTGTTACTGGCATCAGCAAGGACCTAGGAGAGTTCAAAAGGGTCTTTAAAGCTACATTTACTTCCTTAACATGGGTGACAATTTATAAACATGCATATTCTTTCATGCTACCAATCTGGAATGCTGTTCTCTGTTACCTGCAGGTAATTATATGTCTCCGCTTTTTAATCACAAGATATTTAATTTTGTATGCATAAAGGAACAAAATCAAGGATATGCTAGTGCCCAGTTTATTTGAAAATAGATAGGTAACTTGTCACAATATTTCTGTGCAGTATTATTTTTATTTTTATTTTTTTAACAGACTATTACTACTGAAATGAGGTTGAACATTGCACATAGATGTGGCTTGGAAATCCAGGAAATCCAAAAGGTGTCTCTTTCCTGATCACAACTAGAGGGTATGATTCAAGATAAAAAAGAAGAGACTTTACCATTTCCTTCCATTATGTCTTTCTTTCTGGCTTTCTTACTGTCAGACAAGACACTTCAAACTAGCCTATCCTTTTTCTGGAAGTGAGTCCTAAATGCAGTTTGGGAAGTGAGTTCAGAATAGTGAAATTTTAGATTAAATCTTCTCCTGTGGGTGCTGGGGGAGCATGTGTTCTGAATAAGTATGACAACACAAAATTAATCCCATGTCTGTAGCTTTACTCACTTTTAGCAATTTAATATTCTGAAATGACAGATGTACTGTCACCTGGAACACATGCTCTTTTTAAGCAAAATTCTGGTACAAAGTGTCCTATTGGGAGTGATAATACATCTCGTAGTCTTTATATCATCAATTTCTTAACTTAGAGAAGTGGTTTTGCTTTGCAGTCAGCATAATTCTTTTCTATGTGGAATTTAGAGAGGCTGTGCAAATGTAGTCAATGATCTTTATTAAGTTAATAGATTAACTTGGCTTAGAATAAGAGTATAAAATAATTACAGAAATAAAAATTTACAGAAAGGAATATTTGATGTCACAGAGCCTCAATTGTTCCACGTCTAGCAAAACTGTCTTCAGCTTTCAAGTGCTTTAATTTAAAATTCTTTCTCCATATTTTGCCATTCTAGTCAAGCAGTTTATCATAACTGCTAAACTTGCATCAGTTTCTAATCATTCAGAGATTACTGAGAACCAGACATTTTTGAAATCACATTTCATTGCTAACAATAGAGATATAGTTACATAGATAACTCCTATACAGATGTGCGTACTCAGATACGTTGAAAAATTTCCATCACATCTCTTTGAGGTTTTCTTCTCTTACACTTCTTCATATGCAGAAACAGCATGTGAACCCTTCAACTGAATGTGCACTGACTGAGACAAGTATAAAATCAAGTCGTAAAAAAACATAGTCTGTTACAAGTAAGCTTAATTCCTCACGTAATTCATGGCAGGCGTTATGTGTGTAAAGGAAAATTAACATGGTGCCTTTCTGTTAGATCTGTTAAAGGACAATAGTAAAAAAAAAGCATTTCTGCCTGTGTTGTTTCACATCTTGTATTTGCTGAAAAGGACTGTTTTATTAGCACATATTCCCTCAGTCTGTGACAGTATCAAAGTGTTGATCATCAGTCCACTGCCAGTTTTACTTTAATTCTTTATTTGTCAGTCACTTTGATCTAAGAGCCACTTGTCTGCCTTTTTGTCTGGGGAGAACTGAACAAATATATTTATTTTTTTCTTTACTCCATAAATGGCTTGCAGTGAGATGCACAGTTTACCAGTTTGCTGTGTGGCTGTTCATGTATTACAATTCGGTTATCCAAGGGACAAGGTACTTATAAGGGTAGCTTCGCTCTATTCCTATTAATCATAATGGCTGGTACCATTTCTTAAAATTAAATGAGATCACTCTGGTTCAGTCAGAAGTTTTTGAAACTTTTATCAAATGCTATGGTAACATCAACGCACCCAAAAAATATTGCCTGTTCTGAATTTTCATTCAGCTTCAAATAAGGATGATATATGTTTTTTTCCTACCACAACACAAAGGTATGTTTTGGGAGACAAAGTGGGAATGTAAGAAAGAGGCATCTTGACTTATTTACACTGACACATAGACTAAAGACAGTCAGCCAACTTGTTTATTTCTGTGAATACTTGTTATTACATACTGTAGTAATGCAGCTGATCACCAAATCTCTTGGCATTTTGTGCAACACAGGTTCTAGATTCAGCAAATGAGTCATTAACATTATGGGAGGACAATTTTTTTATGACTTTTATTATTTAAAGGTTCTGTGGAAAACAATACATATTAAGATGACAGAATTCTCTCTCTCCTGTACTTTCATTTTGCCTGCCTCCAACACTCCTCTAACAAAAATATTGCAGTAAGCTGCATAAGTCACTGCCTTGTCTTTGTGATCTTCCCCAAGCTTTCTCTTTCCCACTGCAAACACCAATTTTCAGCCTACTCCCTGCACCTTTCCTGGCTCATCCTTTCTTTAAAGACCTTTTGTTCGCCCTTCGTGATGATGTTAAAACAAAAAGAAAGGAGACGTGCCAAAAATATACGGCCACTGAATACAGAATACGGAATGCAGAATTAACCAGGTTGGAAAAGACCTCCAACAGCATCAAGTCCACCCAACACCATCTAATCAACTAAACCATGGCACTAAGTGCCTCATCCAATCTTGTTTTAAACACTACCAGTGATGATGACTCCACCACCTCCCTGGGCAGCCCATTCCAATGGCCAATCACTCTTTCTAAATCTAAACCTCCCCTGGCACCTCTTGAGATTGTGTCCTCTTGTTCTGGTGCTGGTTGCCTGGGAGAAGAGACCAACCTCCACCTGGCTACCACCTCCTTTCATGTACTTGTAGAGAGCAATAAGGTCTCCCCTGAGCCTCCTCATCTCCAGGCTAAACAATTCCAGGTCCCTTAGCCTCTCCTCATAGGGCTTGTGCTTGAGACCTCTAACCAGATTTGTTGCCACATTCCAACAGCTCAACATCTTTCCTAAACTGAGTGGCCCAGAACTGGACACAGGACTCAAGGTGCGGCCTAACCAGTGCTGAATACAGGGGCAGAATGACTTCCCTGCCCCTGCTGGCCACACTATTCCTGATCCAGGCCAGGATGCCATTGAACTTCCTGGCCACCTAGGCATACTGCTGGCTCATGTTCAGCCTACTATCAACCAGTACACCTAGGTCCCTTTCTGCCTGGCCACTCTCCAGCTGCTCTGACCCCAGCCTGTATCACTGCATGGGGTTGCTGTGGCCAATGTGCAGAACCCAGCACTTAGATGTGTTGAATCTCATGCCGTTGGACTCTGCCCATCTGTCCAGCCTGTCAAGGTCCCTCTGCAGAGCTCTCCTAGCCTCTAACAAATCAACACCTGCCTCTAGCTTGGTGTCATCTGCAAATTTGCTGAGTATGGACTCTATCCCCTTGTCCAGATCATCAATAAAGACATTGAAGAGGATGGGTCCCAAGACTGATCCCTGGGGGTCAGCACTAGTGACTGGCTGCCAGCTGGATGTGGCACCATTCACCACCACTCTCTAGGCATAGCCCTCCAGCCAGTTCCTAACCCAATGCAGAGTGCTGCTGTCCAAGCCATGGGCTGACAGCTTGGCCAGGAGTTTGCTGTGGGGGACAGTGTCAAAGGCCTTGCTGAAGTCCAGGCAGACTACATCCACAGCCTTCCCCACATCCACCAGGCTGGTCACGTGATCATAGAAGGAGATCAGGTTGGTCAGGCAGGACCTTTCTAAATCCATGCTGGCTTGGCCATCCCGTAAGTGCTGTGTGATTGCTCTCAAGATGACCTGTTCCATAATCTTGCCTGGCACCTAGGTCAGGCTGACAGGTTTGTAATTTCCTGGCTCCTCCTTCTGGCCCTTCTTGTGGATGGGCACCACGTTGGCCAGCTTCCAGTCTTCTGGGACCTCTCCAGTGAGCCAGGATTGTTGAAAAAATGATGTAGTGCAGCTTGGCCAGCTTATCTGCCAGCTCTCTTAACACCCTAGGATGGATCCTGTCTTGTCCCATGGACTTGTGAGGATCCAAGTGGCTGAACAGTTCTCTGACTACTTTCTCCTGGATTACAGGGGAACTATACTGCTCCCTGACTCCATCTGCCAGCTCAGAAGGCAAGCTCTTTGGACAGCAACCTATCCTGCTATTAATAATTGAGGCAATGAAGGTGTTAAGTACCTCTGGTCATCCTTAGCTACAATATTCCCCTCCATGTCCACTAAGGAGTGGAGGTTGACCTTGCCCCTCCTTTTGCCATCAATATATTTGCAAAAGCATTTTATTGTTTCTTTCACAGAAGTGGCCAGTCTAAGCTCTAAATAGACTTTTGTCTTTCTAATTCTTTTCCTGCATGACCTAGCAACATCCTTACACACTTCATGGGTTACCTCTCTTTCATGGGTGCCAAGGCTCATTGTCTTGCATTGTTAATGCTACAGCCACTGCCCTTTCCCCTCTTACAACAAGTGCTGATAAGGTGCTGGACTACAGAATTAATATTTCTTACTCACTATGCTTTCTGCTACTTCCAGTTACACATTTTATCCTTAAAATCAAGGAGAGGGGGGAAAAAGGGGGGGTCAAAGGAAAAATAAAAGCAGTATTTAATTATTTTTAAGTGAATTTTTCTATCCATTATTAAATTATTCATATCAATGCTGATGTCTTTTAAAATGCTTTTCTCTTGCTCTCCTCTTAGTCACTGCAGAGTAGTCCATCCAATCATTTTCCATGTGACTTATTCAATAATAGCTTTTCCCATAGCCTAAAAATGTCTATTGCTCTGCTGTTTTCACATCTTATCTGTGCAGTTGTGATTTTCTCATAGCTTTGAGTCACTGTGTCCTTAAGTAAAGAACAGTGCTTACATCTTACTGAAATGAAGATTTGAAAGCTGATACTCTAACAGAGTACATGAATGTACAGGTGTAAAGCCCAGCCATTACTGGCCGTATGATAAGACTGAGAACTCTTGCTCCATGCACCCAGCTTGCCTTGTTTATGAAGACTGTCTGCTGCTCTCTTGCCACAGCAAAATGTAAGCATTACTAGCTAGTGCCTTTGTGGGGATGTGAAGAACTAATGGAGAGACCAGAGCTTTTATAGCTCTGTACTCTTGTATAAATCTATGCCAGGCTACAAACACACAACATAAAAATCTATTATTATTAACATTATTAATCTATCATTATTAACAGTGTGGCCAGCAGGAGCAGGGAGGTGATTCCCCCTGTACGCTGCACTGGTTAGGCCACACCTTGAGTACTGTGTCCAGTTCTGGGCCATTCACTTTAGAAAGGATGTTGACTTGCTAGAACATGTCCAGAGAAGGGCAATAAAGTTGGTGAGGGGTTTGGAACACAAGCCCTATGAGGAGACACTGAGGGAGCTGGGGTTGCTTAGCCTGGAGAGGAGGAGACTCAGGGATGACCTTATTGCTCTCTACAACTACCTTAAGGGAGGTTGTAGACAGGAGGAGTTTGGTGTCTTCTCCCAGGCAGCCAGCACCACAACAAGAGGACACAGTCTCAAGCTGCACCAGGGGAGGTTTAGGCTGGATGTTAGGAAGAAGTTCTATACAAAGAGAGTGATCGCCCATTGGAATGGTCTGCCCGGGGAGGTGGTGGAGTTGCCATCATTGGAGGTGTTCAGGAGAAAACTTGATGGGGTGCTTGGTTGCATGGTTCAGTTGATTACGTGGGTTGGTTGATAGGTTGGATGCGATGATCTTGAAGGTCTCTTCCAACCTGGTCTATTCTATTCTATTCTATTCTATTCTATTCTATTCTATTCTATTCTATTCTGGAAAAAGATACAAACCTTATAGGATGCTCTCACAAAAAGACATGGGTGTTTCCCTCTTGTACTATCTGAGAGTGAATGCCACCTTTTCCAGGAGGTGTGTATAGCTAGAATGAGATTTTTTTCAGATGTTGTAAGGTTTACCCTATATGTGCTCCCATCTAAGGTGGCAGTAAAAGTTCTACTTCTGGCACTGGCAAGAATTTAGGCCAAATTCTGAGAACTGTGGAAATCTTATCTTTGGTGTAGTATGGCCTTTGGTTTTGTTCATGTCCTCAGGGAATAATAATATCAGTTTGTTGTTCTATTCAAAAATATTTTCAAAGAGAAACAGCATGCCTTCCGTCTTTTATTATTACTGTTATTACTGCTATTAAATATTGACTAATGGAGCACTTTTTCCTAATCTTCCCTCACTTCAGGTAACTACCCTTATAAACTACTATACCACTGCCCAATATTGTCTCTTTATTTTTTACATAATAACACTTTGTGTTATGTGTTTCTAGGAACAAAGCTTACTTGTTCTTCACAATATTGTTTTCAATGAATCAGTTACTTACAGTGCAACTGAAGAGAATAATGATTTTCCTGATTATTTGCAATGCTGTTCTCCTAGTGCCTTAATAAAGATGAACAGTATTTAACTGCTAGGCATCAGAGATCTCTCTATTTTAATTAGCAAGGGTGCTTTTCCTATCGTTTTCCTTGGAACAAATGATGTCCTGGAAGATTCCTTACTCTGCTCCGCTAGCTGTTGATTTGCAATGAATTAAAGGAAACATATTGTGAAAGGTGAATAGCTAGGGAAAAACTAAGGTCTAACATTAAACAATATAAATGTTTCAGCCTTTTGCTCTATCAAACCTTAGGGCAATGTCTTTTCAATGTCAGGCTTTAGTAAAAGTCTTTTTAGTCCGTGCATGTCTTTCTAAACAAGACAGACAAAAGCTTTTATTTTAGAAGCAAACAGCTAAGTGATTTGCAGTACACTTGCCATGAATAGTAACAAGATTTGTGGTGTGTTCCTCTTTTTAATTAGCATATTGCTATAAACTGACTGCTGTTGTTGCTGTATGGATGGGTACTACCTTATTACAATGTGTCTAGAGGATATCACTTGAAGCAATTCATGAAACAAATTAGAAAAAAAATACTATAGAGTATTCATGGGATTAGTTTAAAATACTTCAGTGTTTTTACTCATTTTTATGGAAAGAATTGGCTGTTAAACCTCTGAACAAATCCAACTGTAGGTATTGTGTTGTATATAAATAACTTTAAAAGAGATTTTTTACACATAGTTGGGAAAGGATTATTTTTAAGATCTGAAATGTGTTTTACAAACAAAACAAGAGTGAGTACTCTTCGTACAAACACTTTCTGTATGCTTTGCATATAATGCAATTTTAGGGCTCCATAATTGGTTAAGATGGAAAAGATAATTTTTTGTGACCACATTTTTAATAAATCTTTCTGATGCAGTATTTTTATATGTTTTTCAAAATTCTCACGGATGTTTTGAACAGAATTTTAAGTAGTAACATGAACATAGGAAAACATTACAGCTATGTTTGAATGAAAGGGAGAGTGCAGACTGACCAGAAATTTTGTCAGAAGTTTCAAGCAAAGAAAGAAGCCGGGGTGGGGGGGAGGGGTGGGAAAAGGAACTTATATTTTGTGATTGAAGTTCCACATTTTAATAGAGACTTCTAGAGATTTATGAAAATATCCTCTCCAAAGCAATACATACCATATTTATTACATAAGTAGATCATAAAGAATATATCAAATAATAAAATTGAATTATTAAGTCAACTGTAAATTTATTCTATTGCTGCAGATTTCAGAAATATTCTCTTTGGACGCTTGTAACCAAATATATTCAGGATATCTTCACATTTAGTATATATTGAAGACTTTCTCTTAGTGTTTTCCCACACTAGTGTAAAACACATCTCTTATCTCTGAAGGGCTTTGCCCCAGAAATTGTCTCTGCCATGTCCTGTGGCTGGTAAGTGTGTATGTGTGTCCACATAGGGTTCATTGAAACCAGGAAAAGGGATGTGCAGATAGACATTGCTAGTTTTACATTTCTGCAATCTTAGTAGGGGATCCTCACTAGAAAGGTGCAGAAAACAGCACCATTGATAGACAAGGAATGTGACCTCCTGATTATGACTGACATCAAAGCACCTAAGAGAGAGACCAGGCTTTTAAGACAGACTCCTATGGAAACATCAAGATAATTCAAATAGCTACAGTGTGCTGGATACTGTCCAGCATGAACAGAAATGAGGCTGTCTTATAACATGCAATCTCTAAATCATGGTTAAATGTTAGTGCCAATATGTTTCTCAATAAATAATAAATAAATAAACAAAAAGATAGTAGAGACATTTACAGAACTTAGCTCAGGAATTACTAATTTTTTAAATGACTGGTTTTCAGCAGTTTATACAGCAGAAGAATCAGGATATATGTGCTATATTACCTACAATGGGATGTCCTTTTCTCTCTCTTTCTTTTCTTTCTTTCTTTCTTTTCTTTCTTTCTTTCTTTCTTTCTTTCTTTCTTTCTTTCTTTCTTTCTTTCTTTCTTTCTTTCTTTCTTTTCTTTCTTTTCCTTCTTTCTTTCTTTCTTTCTTTCTTTCTTTCTTTCTTTCTTTCTTTCTTTCTTTCTTTCTTCCTTTCTTCCTTCTTCTTCCTTTCTTTCTTCCTTCTTCCTTTCCTTTCTTCTTTCTTTCTTTCTTTCTTCTTCTTTCTTTCTTTCTTTCTTTCTTCTTTCTTTCTTTTTCTTTCTTTCTTTCTTTCTTTCTTTCTTCTTTCTTCCTTCCTTCCTTCCTTCCTTCCTTCCTTCCTTCCTTCCTTCCTTCCTTCCTTCCTTCCTTCCTTTCTCCTTCCTTTCTTCCTTCCTTTCTTTCTAACATTAAATAAGAATTTTTTCCAAAATGATATGAAGTCCAAAAGGCCATATTATTTTCTTGGGACATCCATATGTGCAGTCATTCATACAGTGTAAAAATTAAAATCTATGTGATTTTTTCTGCAAAAGAATAACAGATACACATATAGAATATATGTAGAGTATATGAAGTCTGTTTTCTATTGACAGTGTAAGGTCACCAGGTGCAAATCAAATGCTATGGTTATTAAGATAAAATGCATGTTTCTAACCCTACCTGAGTTAAATTTGTTGATAATTAAGATACCTTCACATCAAACAAACATTATCCAAAGGTGATCCTGGAGTTGGATAAGAGGCTGCAAAAGTTCCATATTTGGGAAAAGAGAGGGGGAAAATGGCTTTTATAGCTAGCTTTTTAAAATACAGTATTTCTTGAAAGTTTCAAATAGATGCCAGAGCAAGGTAACGGGCAGAGAACAGGCTGTAAAGTCAAGCTGAGAGGTATTTCACATAGATATTGGCTTGCCATACATCATGTGTCCGTTTAATTTGTCTGTACAGCTAAAATATACAGGACTGATGCTGAAGTATAATTCTGACTTCTCCAGGTAAAAGCACTTCTGAATATGTACAGATAAACAGAATAATACATCTGAAACTATTCCAGAACTTACTTTTAGTAGCAGTTCAGCTACAGCTGTAACTAGTAATGCAATGCAATGATGTGACACCTTTCTTGCAAAGTCTTTTGTGTACGGGGGGGTGGGGGTGGGGGAACCCCCAGAAAAACCCCAACAGCCTTGGCTGAATCTTGTGGCAGAAAGGACTCAGACTGGGAAACTGTTCAATACAATTTGCATATTATGCAGATTAAAACCTAATGACAAAAGAGTGTATTGGCAAACTCCCCCTCATTATCAGGCATTGATGTATATAGCAGCATGGAGTACCTAGACATAACCTCTTCCAATGTTATTTTGCAATTGAAAAAGTCAGAGGAATGCAACGAGAACCGCATATGTGAATAAGAGTCATTTGTGACAAACCACATAATCCCATACAATCCTAGTAATACAGATCACTTTGGGACAGGCATCATGACTGTATGTTATTAATTCTGAATGGGGGAAGAGGGAAAATAGCCAAGCGCGTACTGAATCTTCATTTCTAGTCTAACCGGCTGCTTCTTCATCCTTGCTTGCCAGTTTCAAGCGTATTTCAAGGAACATTATTGAGAACAAAATCGAACACCATCAATATTAATGATCTGAAGTAGGAAGATAGCTTTTAGTGTGCAAATTAATTACCCTAATCACAGGGTTTTTTGTATCCATTTTAATGAAATAACTATTTATTTCACTGAGTCCTGAGCTTTTCTTTTGCAAATAAGGCACATTTACATGATAAATACACGAAATTTAAATGGATGACTAAATTAAATTGAGGAAGGAAAAAAGACCTTTTAAAATACAATTTTCATAGGAAAAAACAGCTAGATTAATAGGTTGGTTAGCTGACTGGCATCTGTGATTAAATCTTTTTAATGTATGTCAAATAGAATTTAATGGACCTCAAGAAATGTCTACATAGTCAGTAATATTCAGGGTTTAGTGGAGATGCGTTTTATCTCCTATTACTGAAGTGTAGACAGCTGAAGGCATATTGCTTGTCATTGCCCAGTACAGTATAGAGATATTACAGTTGGAAATAATACAAATTTACATTTCTCATTTCCTGAATTGTGTCTTCATTCCTCTGAAAATAGTTTTTTCTTCTTACAGGAATTTAAAACAAGAAACTCCACTCTAAAATGGCTGTTTCTGATTGCTCATATAGCTTTCTGATTTAATTAGCACACACACATTAGTTCCATACTGTTGTTTTCTAATAATGACATGAAAAGAGAAAATGCTTAGTTCAGAGGGAATTTAAATGAATCTTTTAGATTTTATGTGTTTTGAAAACTTTATTTATTGTGGTAAAGCTTTGAAGGGCTCCGTATCCAACAGAAGCAAGATTCGAAACATTCCAGCTCAATTTTTTTGATAACAGTTCCGCAAAACAGAGCATCTTTCTCTGCTCTCTTTTTTTCCCGGTCGAGCCACCAGGGATATCTCCAGCTTCCTTTGATTTGAAATGATCAATGGCAGCTGCGGCAGGCAGGCAGGGTGCCCCAGGCACAATGCAAACAAGTCTCTCTCTCAGCTCGCTAGGATTTACATTTCAATTGCTGCTGCATTTTCAAAGATAATTATAACCTTTTAGTATTAATATTTTTTTCTGTGGCATCTCTGATATTTTACCAACATAAATATTAATTTAGCACATCAAGGAGAACAAGATTTCTTCACTGCAATCGCTCGAACAAACAATCTCCCAAAAAACACAGGGCATCAAGTATGGCATCACAATCTCTAAGCATTAGCCACACTTTGAAGGGGGGGATTCTGATGGATTTAGTTTCACATTGCCCTGTACTGTTTTAAAGATTACTAGAGAGTAACCTTTCTCTTTGATGTGAGACCAAACTGTCCTGCTACAAAAGCAGAATGTGGCTGCTGTCTGTGATGACATCTGTGACTTATGTATCTCCAAACGGTATCTTTAGCATGGTGAAAAACATTGACTAGACATAGCTGCCTTGATAAAATTGATTTTCTTGAAAAGAAAAAAAAGGGGAAATTTGCTGCTGGTGGTATTGAGAATTTCTGAAGAGTTTTGCCTTTCACTACTGCAGTCTTTATTTTTCATTCCTGTTACCCCTCCAGCCCTTTTTATTCTTCCAGTTTTGCATCAAGAAAAGCCATCACAGTGTACAAATAGATGTTGCTTTGCCTACCCAGATGATATGTGAGATCATAACAAAATTTTTTTCAGCTTGCTCTATAGAAGTTTAGAATGTAGCATATTTGATTTATTTTTAAGTGCTCCCCACCCCTTTTTATCTTTTATTCCACAATTTCTGATGCAACTACAACATTCCTAACTCCCCTCAGTGCAAAGAATCTCTTGCAATTTTAACATTCAAGCACGTGTGGAAATTATGGGGTTTTTCCATAGCAACTGACAAATAAGGGGAATTAATGTATACTGCAATGAAAATTGGTACCAGAACCCATGAGATGTTAGAAGGAGGCAATTCTGTTGCTCTTCTTGATAAAATGCAGAATTACATTCATTGCCTTGGAATCTTTTAATGGGCAAGACCTTCATTTCCTACACACCAAAGCTGTGAGCTTGAGTATTGCTTGAAGCTGACTGGGGGAATAAAACTGCTCATGAAATATGCATGACTAACACATATGCTGCCAGGGGAACTTAGTGTATTATGTATGACCCTTCTGTAATTGTAAGGAAATGATATTCATTTAAATGGATGTTTATCACAGTTAGAGGTGCACCTAATGAGACAAAGGTCATTGCCTAAAAACACAGGGTTAGCTCACTATTTCTCACTTGTTTGAAAAGACTATACCTTTTTCATAGTTGTTAATCCAGCACATGTGATCTATATTTATGCAGCTTAAAAGAGTCCCTGTCTTCTGTATTTGGATGCCAAGTACAGTGTTAAGCTAAATACAAGTCTAATATTATATGCATACATCTGGGAAATATCTAGACATCATATTAAAATTTGCATCAAACTTAACTCTTTTTTTTTTCAGCTACTGTTGTATGGGACAGCTGTAGTGGGTTTTTTTTTAATTATTATTTGCTTTATGAAATTATTTTAATTTTTAAAAAACCCACCCCTGTTCTCCTAAAAAGGATAGAGTTTTTTTTTCAGCTTACAAAATAGCTGCAGTATAGCTGGTGCATATCTTCTTCTGTCAACCCTTCATGCAAGGCAGGTTTTGAGCAGTGTGTTTTAGTTTGTTTCTTCCTAAACAGTAACATTTTTGTAATATGCATTTGGCTTTTATCTTTGCATTCATACGCTCTCAGGGTTCAGGGAGAGAAACTCCACAAAGCGTTACACACAGCATTGTCAAGTAAAAGCCAGCAAAAGCTGGCATCATTGTAATAAATGAACCTTTTGATTAGTGACAAAGCGCTTCACTAGAGGTGTGGGTCTCAGAGTTATGGGTCTGAGTTTTAGATTCTTGAAATTTTCTTGTAGTACTCCTAAGAATGAATCTACAGCCTAGCAAAGCCTCTAAATCAAAGAAGAATAAACCAATTTAAAACAATTCAAATTACTGATAGGAGAAGCTGACAAATTACAAGACATGTAGCTGCTCCAGAAGTGAAGCTGAATTTGGATGCTACTATGAGGAAGTGAGCCCAGTTATTCTTAGTGTAATGCCATTGTTTTGAAACTACATCATCAACAGTATGGAAAGCAGCTCATAAACTTGGGGTGGAGAGAATTTAATAAATTTATAAATTTTAAAAAATGAGGGAGAAAACAAAAAGTCACGCTTGATATTTGGTCTTCCTTTAAGCCAAGATATACTGACCAGAACAATGCTGCTGCTTTATTATAATAGGCTTGAAGCCAGACTCTTTAGGGTAGAAGAAAGAACTGCAGATATTTAAAAAAATATTTCTTTGCACTACATCCAGAAGATGGTTTGAAAAAGATAGATAATTAATCAGGAGTCAGAAGGCTACCTGTGAAGAAACACAGGCTTGAAGCTTTCTCTTTGGCCTTTCATCTTCAGGATGGACATGGGTCTTGTTCAGATGACTCCTCAGTTGCCATGATGGTTAATAAACTGCCTGCCCATATTGAAGGTCATTAAAAAACTTTGAGTTTTTTTTCACTTAGGTTAACATATAACATCTGTAAACCCTTAAAGTCTAAATCTCTTTCTTTTTCTTGTGCTAACAGTAAAGGAGTGGCCTTGGAAATGCACCCCAGAGAAGTTTCATTTTTCCTGCTGATAACAGAGATATCACTCAACCTATGATCATAAGTTCAGGAACGAAGAATCCCAGAATGACTCCGCCATAGTTTCAAGACATATGATTTTAAATTTTTTTGTTTCATCATATCTGGTGTGATAAGTTGTCTGAATTATAGAATTGTAGAACTGTTTCACTTGGAGAAAAACCTCTAAAAGTCTAGCTATCTACCCGGCACTACTCCAACAACTAATCCATATCCTGAAGTACCATGTCTACATATTTCTTGAACACCTCTAGGGATGGTGACTTCACCACTCCCTGGACATCTTATCCCAGTGCCTGACTGTTCTTTCAGTAAAGAAATAATCTTAACTTCTCCTGGCACAATTTCAGGCCATTTCTTCCCATCCTACCACCTGATACTAGAGAGAAGAGAGTGACCCCAACTCACTACAGGCTCCTTTCAGGCAGTTGTAAAAAGCAATGACATGTCCCCTCAGTCTCCATTTCTCTAGACTAATCAATCCCAGTTCACTCAGCCACTCCTTGTAAAACTTGTTCTCTAGACCTCTGAGCTTTGTTGAACTTTTATGGACACACTTCAGCACCCCAATATCTGTGTTGTAGTGAAGGGCCACTGTGCAATCACTTTCCTGCTGCTGATGATCACGTAATTCCTGGTAGAGGACAGGATGGTCTTCCAAACCAAACCAAACCAAACCAAACCAAACCAACCAAACCAAACCAAACCAAACCAAACCAAACCAAACCAAACCAAACCATGTTGGAAGAGACCTTCAAGATCATCGCGTCCAACATGTTATCCAAAAACACCTAATCAACTAAACAATGCAACCAAGCACCCTATCAAGTCTCCTCCTGGACACCCCCAATGATGGTGACTCCACCACCTCCACGGGCAGACCTTTCCAATGGCCAATCACTCTCTCTGTATAGAACTTCCTCCTAACCTCCAGCCTAAACTTCCCCTGGTGTAGCCTGAGACTGTGTCCTCTTGTTCTGGTGCTGGTTGCCTGGGAGAAGAGACCAACCTCTGCCTGGCTACAACCTCCCTTCAGGTAGTTGCAGACAGCAATAAGGTCTCCCCTGAGCCTCCTCTTCTCCAGGCTCAGCAACCCCAGCTCCCTCAGCCTCTCTTCATAGGGCTTGTGTTCCAAACCCCTCACCAACTTTGTTGCCCTTCTCTGGACATGTTCCAGCAAGACAACATCCTTCCTAAACTGAGGGGCCCAGAACTGGACACAGGACTCAAGGTGTGGCCTAACCAGTGCTGTTTACAGGGGCAGAATGACCTCCTTGCTCCTGCTGGCCACACTCTTCCTGATCCAGGCCAGGATGCCATTGGTCTTCTTGGCTGCCTGTGCACACTGCAGGCTCATGTTCAGCCTAATATCAACCAGTACCCCGAGGTCCCTCTCTGCCTGGCCACTCTCCAGCCACTCTGACCCCAGCCTGTAGCACTGCATGGGGTTGCTGTGGCCAATGTGCAGCACCCGGCACTTGGATGTGTTAAATCTCATGCCGTTGGATTCTGCCCATCTGTCCAGCCTGTCGAGGTCCCTCTGCAAAGCCTCTCCACCCTCCAGCAGATCAACTCCTGCCCCCAGCTTGGTGTCGTCCACAAATTTACTGATGATGGACTCGATGCCCTCATCCAGATCATCAATAAAGATGTTGAAGAGCATGGGGCCCAGCAATGATCACCTTCTTCAACATCAGAACACCGTGCTGGCTTGTGCTCAGTCGGCTGTCAGCCAGTATCTCCAGGTCCTTTTCTGTCATGCAGCTTTCCAGCCACTCTCCCCCAAGCCTGTAGTGTTACATGGTAGTACAGTGTCTCAAGAATAGTACCTGGCACTTGCCTTAGTTAAACCTGTTCCCATTGATCCAGCCTGTCCAATCTCTTTGCAGAGCCTTCCTACCCTCAAGCAGATCAACACTCCCACCCAAATTCGTTTCATCTGCAAACTTGCTGAGGGTACACTCAATTCCATCACCCAAATCATTGAAAAAGATATTAAGGAGCATTGGCCCCAATACTGAGTCCTGGGGAACACCACTAGTGATTGGCCATCAACCAAGTATTTGAGGAAATACTGTATCTTTTATGCATCTTGCTACCCAAGTAGAAGCTGTAAGAAGTCTGTTGCTCACATGCATATCTTTATTCCAGGCACGCTCCATAAGTAGTGCACCTACAACAGTATGCTGTCTACCTGTGAACCACAGTGATTCCTGTTCAACAGGCATGAACTCCCTGAACTTTTACTCTGAGAACTATTACAAAATGAAGAGCAGAGATAAGAATGAAGTATAATAAGAAGAGTGACCAGCATAATGTTGAAATATTTTATTAAACAATTTTGCCTGAACAGTATGTGCACAGAAAGACAGTGGCTCTACACACACTATACTTGTTCCTTAATCAGACATACAGCATTTGTGTATCTTAATATTCAATGCTGTGCAGATAATGTTTCACTATTCTAACTCTAAAGGTTTCTAGAGAATTGCTAGGTTGCTTTAGGATTCTTTTAGGACTGTCATTACTAATTCTATTTTTTTTTTCTTCTCAAGATCAATTAAGAAACAACATTCCCTTTCTTCTTGATATTTTTTATTTTTTCTTATGATAACTCTAGAGTTTCCCCTTCATGGTATGGTAGCAGCTAAAAATTCATGTGACATAAAGCATAGTGCAATACAGTTCTAAAAACTACATGTAGCTGCTGAGGCTGTTAAAATTGAGAGATGTTACCTCTTTTAAAGTATAAATTAGGTAATTTGAACTACTTTGTAAAATCTTAGTGCTAGAAGTAAATACCTGAGAGTATCAAATATCCCAAATCTTCAACTGTGCTTTGCAAATGGTATGTTTATCTTATTTTTTCACACTTGCAGCATTATCTTTAAAGCATTCTAAACCAGATAGATGTTTCCTAAATGGCTTATTTGGGAAGACTGGAGGGAAATGGAATCCTGAGCCAAAATTGTCAGGGACAATCCAATTTAACTGGTAAAGACTCCAAAATGTCTACTGGATGTAATAGGATAATTTAATTTCTGTAATATTTAAGATTAAATACCCCTAAATAAATAATTCCTTATATGTAAATATTCTTACTATTAGTCCAAAACACGGTGGTAAATATCACAGTATCACAGTATCACAAAGATTGGAAGAGACCTCGAAGATCATCGAGTCCAACCTGTCACCACACACCTCACGATTAGACCACGGCACCAAGCGCGACGTCCAATCCCCTCTTAAACACCTCCAGGGATGGTGACTCCACCACCTCCCCGGGCAGCCCATTCCAATGGTGAATGACTCTCTTGGTGAAGAACTTTCTCCTCACCTCGAGCCTAAACTTCCCTGGTGCAGCTTGAGACTGTGTCCCCTTGTTCTGGTGCTGGTTGCTAGAGAGAAGAGACCAACCCCTTCCTGGCTACAACCACCTTTCAGGTAGTTGTAGAGAGCAATGAGGTCATCCCTGAGCCTCCTCTTCTCCAGGCTAAACAACCCCAGCTCCCTCAGCCTCTCCTCATAGGGCTTGTGCTCAAGGCCTCTCCCCAGCTTTGTTGCCCTTCTCTGGATACGTTCAAGTGTCCTTGTTAATGTCAATGTCCTTGTTAAACTGAGTGGCCCAAAAAGAATAGGTAACTGCAGTGCTGCTTTTCCCTTGGAGTCACCAACTCCAGATCCTTCACCTAGGAGAGCAAAGCCCAGGGGCTCCCAGAGCTCGCTGGGCACCTGCAGCTCGAGAGGCGAAAACTCAGCAGGGAGGCAGGGGGAGGAGCAGTCCTGGTGGTGGGCACCACCACGAGGGGAAGAGAAACCTTCTTCAGGTGTGATCCCCTGGAGCAAGGGCAGGGAACGGTTGGTTCCTCAGGCAGACGCTGGCAACAAAAAGCAAAGAAAAACCTTCTGGGGCAGGCCATGCAGAGCTCCAGAGCCGGCGAGGGCTTGGCGAGGGCTGGCAGCACTTCTGCAGTGATGAGGAGAAACAAAACCAAACCACAGGCCCCAAGGTGGGGGTGGCTTGGTGGGGCAGGGGGAATGCCAAATGATCTTTTCAAATAACAATAATAATTTATACTATAATTTTGTTTCATTGATATGTTACATTACGTTACGTTATGTTACATTATGTTTTGCTGTTTCTTTTTATTTCAGAATCACAAAGCACATCTGATTGTTGTCATTCACATGGCTAAGCAGTGCTGTAGTGCATGAACAGGATTATGGCATACACTTCTATTGCACTCCGTAGCTAGTGAACAATAAATCCATGGGACCAGACTGCAGCTGGTCTTCTTGAACTAAGTATAAAATGCCTTTTCAGAACCACCTAAATTTCTCTATGGATCTGCTTCAAAGATATTTTGCCCTTTGCCAAGGTAGAAGTGGCCTGAAGCTCTGTGAGCTTGAAGAAAGTGCAAACCTGACTGTCATAGGTGGCAAAAAATCTAGTGACACAGGCAAAATGAGTATTCAATGAGCTAAAGTAATAATTCTGATAATGACAAAAAGAATGGTGTGTATTAGTGGCTTTGCTTCCAATTAATTTTGCATGTACAATTACAGTATTTACCTTCAAATTATGCCTAGATTTTGCAATTACTTTTTTTTTTAAAAGATGACCGTAGATGATTCTCTGTTTATTCTCCCTCTGTGGTTTATGGGGATTTTTGGAAGAATCGTGGAATCAATAAGGTTTGCAGAGACCTCAAAGATCATCAAGTCCAACCTGTCACCCAACACCTCATGACTACTACTAAACCATGGCACCAAGTGCCACATCCTCTTGAATACCTCCAGGAATGGTGACTCCACCACCTCCATGGGCAGGCCATTCCAATGGCTAACAACTCTCTCAGTGAAGAACTTTCTCCTCACCTCAAGGCTAAACTTCCCCTGGCACAGCCTGAGACTGTATCCTCTTGTTCTGGTGCTGGTTGCCTGGGAGAAGAGACCACCCCCCACCTGGCTACAACCACCCTTCAGGTAGTTGTAGACAGCAATGAGGTCGCCCCTGAGCCTCCTCTTCTCCAGGCTAAACAATTCCAGCTCCCTCAGGATCTCCTCATAGGGCTTGTGCTCAAGGCCTCTCACCAGCCTCGTTGCCCTTCTCTGGACACATTCAGGAGTCTCAACATCCTTCTTAAATTGAGGGGCCCAGAACTGGACACAGGACTCAAGGTGTGGCCTAACCAATGCAGAGTACAGGGGTACAGTCACCTCCCTGCTCTTGCTGGCCACACTATTCCTAATGCAGGCCAGGATGCCATTGGCCTTCTTGGCCACCTGGGCACACTGCTGGCTCATGTTCATCCTACTATCAACCAGTACCCCCAGGTCCCTTTCTGCCTTCCTGCCCTCCAGCCACTCTGACCCCAACCTGTATCACTGCATGGGGTTGTTGTGGCCAAAATGCAGCACCCGGCACTTGGACTTGTTGAATGTCATCATGTTGGACTTCGGCCATCTGTCCAGCCAGTCAATGTCCCTCTGGAGAGCCCTTCTACCCTCTAACCGAACAACATCTTCTCCCAACTTGTTATCATCCACAAATTTACTGATGACTGACTCAATTCCCTCATCCAGATCATCAATAAAGATATTGAACAGGATGGGGCCCAACACTGATCCCTGGGGGACACCACAAGTGACTGGCTGCCAGCTGGATGTGGCACCATTCACCACCGCTCTCTGGGCTCGGCACTCCAGCACAGAATGCTGCTGTCCAAGCCACAGGCTGTCAGCTTGGCCAGGAGTTTGCTGCGGAGAACAGTATCAAAGGCCTTGCTGAAGTCCAGGTAGACTACATCCACAGCCTTACCCACATCCATCAGGTGGCTCACATGATCATAGAAGGAGATGAGGTTGGTGAGGCAGGACCTGCCCTTCCTAAATCATAGTATAGTAGTAACAGTCAGGGTTGGAAGGGACCACAAGGATCACCTAGTTGCAATCCCCCTGCCATGGGCAGGGACACCTCACATTAGATCAGGCCAGCCAGAGTCTCATCCAGCCTGGTCTTAAATACCTCCAGCAATGGGGCCTCAACAACCTCCCCTGGACAACCTATTCCTGGGCTTCACCAATCTCATGGAGAAAAACTTCTTCCTCACATCCAGTCTGAATCTCCCCACCTCCAGCTTCATTCCATTTCCCCTAGTCCTATCACTACCTGATATCCTGAGAAGTCCTTCCCCAGCCTTTTTGTAGTTGCCCTTCAGATACTGGAAGGTCACAATCAGGTCACCACAGAGCCTTCTTTTCTCCAGACTGAATAGCCCCAACTCTTTCAGTCTGTCCTCATAGGAGAGGTGCTCCAGCCCTCTGATCATCCTCGTGGCCCTTCTCTGGACACCTTCCAGCACCTCCAGATCCCTCTTGTAATCGGGGCTCCAGAACTGGACACAGTACTCCAGGTGGGATCTCACCAGAGCTGAGTAGAGGGGGAGAATCACCTCCCTTGACCTGCTGGCCACACTTCTCCTGGTGCGGCCCAGGATCTGATTGGCTTTCTGGGCTGCAAGTGCACACTGGTGGCTCATGTTGAGCTTCTCGTCCACCCGCACCCCCAAGTCTCTCTCCTCAGGGCTGCTTTACAGCCAGTCACTGCTCAAATCCATGTTGGCTGGGCCTGATCCCCTTGGCCATCCTTTAGGTGCACAGTGATTGCCCCCAAGATGATCTGCTCCATAATTTTCCCTGGCACTGAGGTCAGGCTGACAGGCCTGTAGTTTCCAGGTTCCTCCACCCAACCCTTCTTGTGGATGGGCATCACGCTGGCCAGTTTCCAGTCATCTGGGACCTCTCCAGTGAGCCAAGACTGGTGGAAAATGATGTTGAGAGGCTTGGCCAGCTCATCTGCCATCTGCTCTTTCAGCACCCTAGGATGGATCCCATTGGTCCCATGGACTTGTGAGGATCCAAGTGGCTCAGCAAGTCCTGACATAATTCCTCATGGATTTCAGGGTTACTACACTGCTCCCTGACCCCATCAACCAGTTCAGGAGGCCAGTTATCCTGAAGTCATCCTGCCTTATTGTTGTAAAAGAAAGTATTTAGAACCTCAGCCTTTTCCTCATCTTTAGTTACAATGTTCCCCTCCAGGTCCAATAAGGAGTGGAGGTTCTTCTTGTCCCTCTTTTTAACATTAATATATTTATAAAAAAAGCTTTTTATTGTCTTTCACAGAAGTGGCCAGCTTAAGTTCTAACTGGGCTTTTGGCTCTCTAATTATTCTCTGACATGATCTAACAACATCCTTAAATGTACCTCGAGTTGCCTCCCCCCTTTTCCAAAGGTGATACAGCCTCTTTTTCACCCTTAATTCCTTCAAGAGCTGCTTGCTCATCCAGGCTGGATGCATTGCCCACTGGCTCATCTTTCAGCATGTGGGAACTGCCAGTTCCTGTGCCTTCAAGAGCTCCTGTCTGAAGTAGGTCCAACCATCCTGGACCCCTTAGTTCTTAAGGGCTGTTGCCCAGGGTACTTTCTGAATAAGTTGCTTAAACAAGCTGAAGTTTGCCCTCCAGAAGTCCAAAGTGAGGGTTCTGTTACTGGTAGTTTAGTTGGATTTTGTTTTGTTTTCTTTTTTAACATTTCTTGAGCATTCATGTGCATATCCTAATTCACAACTCAATTTTAATTAAAAGTTTTTTTCACTCACAAGGTTGGTGACTTTTTAAAATGCCATTTTCATCACTATTCAGAATTTCCCCAGCTCTCCTGAGTCTACCTTTAGTTTTTACACTGATCTTCAGTTCATACAAATCTTTTGTCTTGCATATAAGAACTGTTCATTTATTCATAAGGTGCCATCAGTAGAGATGGAGGAAAAAAGGACAACCTGAAAGTCATTCTGAAACAGCAGCAACAGATAACAAGTTGGGACAGCCCATTATTTTATTACCTAGAGCCATATGTCAAGGAGTAACAAAGAAATCACAACAATGTACTGGAGTGCTGTTGTATATAGAGCCTGAGAAAGATCTGCTGAATAGTAAATCTTGAATAATAAGAATTAGTCCTCTGAGCACTTAATAAAAAAAAAATACTAAACATAAAGCAAAATCCCTACAAATTAGAAAGATTTTATAATTTTGCATTTGTATGTATTCTGTTAGGCTAACTACAGTCAAGTGCTATTTAATCTTTTCCCTGAAGGATACTTTGAGAGCTTACCAAGTAAGGATTATGCTACATTAGGAGGGAAAAATTTGTTAGTGTATGGAAGGGTTATGAGCAGGCAGGTGAAAGAAAGAAACTGCTGAATCAAACTACAATAAACAATGTTAGTGTTAGCATGCATGCATGCTGTAAATAAGGAGATCAGACAGTAATCAACAGTAATACTGGAAAATGAAGCCTAGGCTCCTTAGTTGTACAGAAGTAGAAATGTGTAAAATGGAATTGAAATATTCTTCATGGCCTACTAAAGTTGCCAATAAATAATAAATCTATGATATCTTTTCTGCACCCACACTAAGGTGTGTGCATACACACCATTATATCTACCTCCGTAACCTGGTTGTGTTGATTGAAACAATTCCTTCTAGGGCAGTTTCCTTGCTACACTGTGGCTGCTTGGCACTTTTAGCCATTAGAATATCTCTGCCTCACAGAGCCTATTCTTTTCTTCAGTAGGAAGTCTTAAGCATATGTGCTCAAGCAGGGTCTGACAGCATCTTAAGAGTTTATAGGGAGTTTGGTTTTTTTTCCCTTGTCAGGGTAACCTCTCTATGGGAGGATTTCAAGACCTTGAAACTCCCTGTGCCTGCCTCAGACCTGGTACTCAGGGTTTGAGGCATCTGCGATTTTTGGAAATCCAGCAGCTAGCTCATGTAGTTTGTAAAACAAAAGGAGTTTCTATGAGCAAGCTTATTGCATTAACAACACTTGATTCCAGATAGTTTCAGTACACTAGCAATTCAAGCTGAAAGAACAACAGTGGCTGAGCAGAACAAACTTCCAACTGATTGCTTGTGTGTGGTCCCTTTAGTTCCCTGATGTGGTGTGCTTATAGTTTTGCAATTGGATAAAATAGATTGGAACAAGTGCTGTCATACAGAACTGCCAGCTGTTCCACTGTTAATAAAGACACTATTTAGCTATTAATACATCCCATTCTTCTCTGCTGTGCTTATTCAAACAAACTATCTTTGTTTGTAGAGAGGGTGTGACTGCACCTGGTCTGGATTCAGGAATCCACATCCTGTGAGAGACCCCTTGATACTCTTCAATAACAATGCTAGCTTCCAGAGAGAGCTCCATACAATGATGAGACAGAATGGGATTGCTTTTCCAACAGATTTAGCAGACAATGTTCTAAAAATATTCAGGCTTTGGAGTTAGCTTCCTACAGCTTGTGCTTAAGCTTTTATTCATTAAACCAGCTAGTTTACTTGTAGCATGAAATTCTTGAATGGCAATGAATTCTTAATTTTACTACTTCACAGGAACAAAGGAAAGCATGGGAACTTGACTGAATTGCTTAGGTTATCCTTTGTATTTGCTTTTACTAGACATGAAGTCTTGATTCTTTGTGTGTTGAAGGAATGGAAGAAAAAGCCCAAATCTTATTCTGGATAATACCGTTGCAGACTTCTGACTTTCATTAAAAAGCATTTAATTTTAGAATATTTCTCATCTATATGGACTCCCTAGATACTGTTTGCTGTTTCTTTGTTTGTTTTTTTTTTTTTTTAATTTGGTTTGGGTTGGGTTGGACCTTTTTTTGCGTGTGTGGTTTGTTGGTTGTTTTTTTGTGCTTTTTGTAAAAGAAAACTGGTGCTAAACCTGGCTTTAAACTAAAATTCATACTACATTGGTCCTAAGAAAGTAATTTAATAAATTTGCATTGACCAGTGTCTGGTGTTCTTTTTTTTAAGCAAATCTAGAAGCTAGAAGAAGATGGAGGTGCCTAGTGATGATCCCAATCCTTGATTTGGCTCCACTTATGAATTCCCTTCTTCCTCTGCAGAAACTATTACTGTTGTCATCAAGTTCAAATGTGGGAAATGCTCACCATTGTTATCAGTGGTGGTTTTCCTAGGTTATAAACAGAAAGCACATTTCTCTGGTTTCCTTCTGCATTGATTTAAGCCAATGATAAATATTCTGAAAATCTCTTGCCTCCTCTAGATGGGAAACTTGGAATAGAGTAAGACACTATCTCCTTAATATAACCCCGTTTCTAAAGCTATTTTGCAGCATATCAAAGAAAATGGTTCTATTCATTTTAATTAATGAGTAATTATGTGTAATATGAAAACTGCAGACTAAATATCAATCCAGACTTTGGATCAATGGCTGGCTGTGATATAGGGTGTGAAATAAGTACTTTTTGCCCTTATGTTATGTCTTCAATATGAAGTGAGGGTGGTAAAAATCACTGCACAAAGTCCATACTGATTACTGTAGAGGACACTGATTAATGATTTATTTAAATATTATGGGTTCATTAAACAATATACCAGCACAAGGATACTGTTCATTAAATGTACTTTTTCTTTAAGGCCAGGGCAAATTTTCAAATGAGAATTTGAAAAGTAGTAAGAATTTAACTGCAGTTCTTAGCTACTAATTTTCAGCAAGAAGCCACAAACTTTGAGACCTACGGCTTTGGCAAGAACTTGATTTCTTCTCTAGAATTATCCACTGACTAACAAACCAAGGTGTTAAGATGAACACTAGTAAGAAGCTATTTCTTTGACTTGCTCCTTGTCCTGGTTTAATTAATTACAAATTTTGGAGCTTCCATGCTTGCAAGATGATTAATGAAGGCTTGGGAAGGACAAACAGTTCTGCCTAATGTGCTCAGTGCTCATGATGTGGTCTGCAACTGCAGCTCCTAATTATATCACACACTTTCTGAATAATCTTGAGAAAAATATCATGTCTGGAGGACTGTTTCCTGTATCTGTCTAAAACCAATACAAATTTGAGATGACAGACCTATTTATTACTTTTAAGAGCACCTTTTCCAGTCAGATACTGTCTCTTATTTTTGACCTATGTAATGGACAGCGGTTTACATTGGGGTTCCTTAGTGTTAGTACAAATAAACAGATGGTAAAAATAGATAATTAGAAGTTCTTAACACAAATGCTTTATTTTGTGGGCTGCACAAAGAAAAAAAAAAAAAAAAGGAGAGAAGTAAGAGGGAAGGTAAGCTAAAAGAGATAAATATAAATGTAAATGGAAATATGTAGCACATGCTTACTTTTTCTGTTGAGGAGAGAGCACTTGAATTTTTTCAGCCAGTGGAATTCATCCAGACATTCCACTACTTACAAATACAAAGCATCATCTCACTTGTTGAGTGTTGAATTATTGATGTGCTTTTTTGTTAAACTAGGTCAGCAAAATATTTAAACAAAAGCATTTTGTAATAGGAACAAACAGAGAACAAACTGAAAGGAATATGTGCTGACGGCTTGTAAAGGTTACATTAAACACATTTAATCTTAGCTGCAGATTGCACTTACATGTGTCTTACAGTGTAACTCTGGACTCTGTTCTGTCCTTGTTAATCAGTTTTACTCTGATGTAAATGGCTTGGTTTCTTGGAGTTACTCCTAATCCATAGCAATATAAATAAGAAGAGATCAAGCCATGAATGCTTTTCCTGTATCTGTAACTTGTCAAAAGATAAGAGCATTAGAATATTATCATCTTTAAAGGACTGAAGCAAATAGCTGTTACTATCTTGGGAGAAGACAAGATTTTACTTTTCCTAAAGGCATTTGTTTGTGACATT
Source organism: Colaptes auratus (assembly GCA_015227895.2). Classification (NCBI taxonomy): domain Eukaryota; kingdom Metazoa; phylum Chordata; class Aves; order Piciformes; family Picidae; genus Colaptes; species Colaptes auratus. The sequence goes on along the minus strand of CM026897.1, from coordinate 80,323,210 downwards.
GACACATAATAAACCCTGCAGTGAACAATAAAACAACATTTACAAAATGTGACTTATTGAATGTTTTGGACTTTTGTTTTAGTTTTTTTTTTATATGTACTTTGCACTTAGATTATGGAAAAGCACGTGCCATAAAACATGTGGGATTAATCTTTTAACAGGTTGTAAAATCCTTGATTACCTTGAAAGTGAGTAAGAATGGGCCTCAACTCAAGAACTGTTCTCTCAATACTTGCCTGACTACAACATTTTCTGAGGACCCTAGTGGATCTCACCGTGTGCACTTATCTACATTGCACAGCAACAAGCTTTGGTGTTTTTCTCTTCACACTGCATTGTTTAGTGCTAAATGACTGACCAGAATAACAAATAGAATTGTGGGTAAAATATAATTTCATTTGAGATTAACTGAACCTTTTCACTTGATGCAGAATGGTCTTTTGTGGGATGTGAAAAAAGAATAATGCAAAGATATCCCTTGGGGTTTTAGTGACATTTTCAACATTTTAATGGCAGAACTCCTACATTAACTACAAGAACTTCAAACTATATATTGATATGGGAGGTGAGATAGAGAAAGCATATAAATATCTATAATCCCAGCCTGCATTCCTATTTAATCACATCCTCTGTTTCTCCTGACCTCAATTCAGGAATGCATCCATGCTCTTGCACCTGCTCCTTCAGTTATTTCTGAAGCTGACTGAACTACTCATCATGAGCAATTTGTCAGATCTGCTGAGGACATTTTATTACAGACGGCTTCAGTGACTCAGAAGCAAGAGAGCAACTTCTGAAAGTGACCCAAGGATTTACAAATTTAATTCTGTACCTCATAACTCTTGTCTCTAAGTGTTCATGTCATATTTAGAAACAGGATCCATATTTTCATTCCATGTTACTTTACCTCATTTCTTACTTCATATTAACACTTGACTGTTTTGATTCAGTTGTTTTTCATAATTTATTGAAAATCCATGCCTTTAATACCTACAAAATTAGAGAGGGCATTGTGAACTCTTCATGTATGGTATGCCTTTCGAAATCTTATGTACTGCATGTATGCTTAATCACATTTCTCTGACAAGGCTTTTCAAATCCTTTGAAATGAAAATAAATTCAATCAGTATTTTCTAGGGTTTGTGTTTCCTACGTAAAGGATTGGGAGAATTTGACATAAGAGAAAAGTAGTTAAAACATACTTTAAAAAAAAAGTAAAGAAGAATATTTTCTTTTCCTGTACTCTTTTCATGCCTTCCTATTGGATGCTTTTCTGGAATCTATAGTACCTGGGCTCCTTACATGCCAAGAGAGGGGGAGATATAAGCCTGAGGTATTGCCTGTCTAGAAGCCTTTACTTTCAATTTTTCTTTGTCACATTTCCAGTGAGGCAGGCACTTTCAGCATCTGTACACTTGTTGTTAGATAAACATGAACTTCACAGCTAAATGTTTTTCCCTTGTTCCTTATTCTCATGCACAAAAATAGTAGTAACAACAATAATTACGATAGCAATAATAATATTTTTTTTTAATGTAGTACAAAAGTGACCAAAACATAACCAGAATATTTTAGACCCAAATTTGATTTCACAAATGTCTGTTATTTCAGTTCTATTATATGTATAATTTGAGCTTTACCTATTTTTTCCCATTCTACTGATAAACAGGAACATTCCCCTCTTTCTTAGAATCAACAGAATCCTGTGGGATTCTATACCCTCTCAGAATTTCAATCCCATCCCCCAGACCTTCAATTAATGCTGAAGACAAAATACAAACAAGGCTGAATAGTATGTATATATATATACTTTGAGATTTTTGACCATTTGCAGTTATCCACTTCTCTTTGTTTTCCACCTCTTCAATGGTAATGTCTCCTTCTCCTTTGGATTTTGATGCTTTCCATCCTTTTTATTACATTTTTCTGGCATTGTTGTTAGTTCATTTTTTTACAAGTTCATCACACTTTTGTTTAATGCCATTAGTACCAAGAGAACAGAATACGGCTTCAAACTCAAGTTAGCTCCTCTTTTCCTTCCTTCCTTCCTTCCTTCCTTCCTTCCTTCCTTCCTTCCTTCCTTCCTTCCCTCCTTCCCTCCTTCCTTCCTTCCACCCTTCCTTTCTTTTCCTTCCTTCCCCCTTCCTTCCTTCCCTCCTTCCTTCCTTCCCCCCTTCCTTTCTTTTCCTTCCTTCCCCCTTTCCTTCCTTCTCCCCTTCCTTTCCCCCTTCCTTCCTTCCCCCCTTCCTTCCTTCCTCCCTTCCTTCCTTCCTTTCTTCCTTCTGAATTCCTTCCTTCCAAGTTCCTTCCTTCTAAATCATTCCTTCCTTATGAATTCCAACTTCACTCCTTCCTATATACAATACAATACAATACAATACAACAGGTTGGAAGAGACCTTCAAGATCATCACGTCCAACCCATCAACCAATCCAACCCACCTAAATACAATACAATACAGTACAATACAGTACAATACAGTACAATACAGTACAAAACAGTACAATACAGTACAATACAGTACAATACAGTACAATACAACCCACCTAAACAACTAAAAAACTAAACCCTGGCACCAAGCACCCCATCAAGCCTCTTCTTGAACACCTCCAATGAAGGTGACTCCACCACTTCCACAGGCAGCTGATTCCAGTGGGCAATCACTCTCTCAGTATAGAACTTCTTCCTAACATCCAGTCTAAACCTGCCCTGGCGCAGCCTGAGACTGTGTCCTCTTGTTCTGGTACTGGCTGCCTGGGAGAAGAGACCAACCTCTGCCTGACTACAACCTCCCTTCAGGTAGTTGTAGACAGCAATAAGGTCACCCCTCAGTCTCCTCTTCTCCAGGCTAAGCAACCCCAGCTCCCTCAGCCTCTCCTCATAGGGCTTGTCTTCCAAACCCCTCACCAACTTTGTTGCCCTTCTCTGGACACGCTCCAGTAAGACAACATATTTCGTAAACTGAGGGGCCCAGAATTGGACACAGGACTCAAGGTGCGGCCTAACCAGTGCAGTGTACAGGGGCAGAATGACCTCCCTGCTCCTGCTGGCCACACTGTTTCTGATGCAGGCTAGGATGCCATTGGCCTTCTTGGCTGCCTGGGCACACTGCAGGCTCATGTTCAGCCTACAATCAACCAGCACCCCCAGGTCCCTCTCTGCCTGGCCGCTCTCCAACCACTCTGACCCCAGCCTGTAGCACTGCATGGGGTTGTTGTGGCCAATGTGCAGAACCCGGCACTGGATGTGTTAAATCTCATGCCGTGGATTCTGCCCATCTGTCCAGCCTGTCGAGGTCCCTCTGCAAAGCCTCTCTGCCCTCCAGCAGATCAACTACTGCCCCCAGCTTGGTGTCGTCCACAAATTTACTGATGATGGACTTGATGCCCTCATCCAGATCATCAATAAAGATGTTAAAGAGCATGGGGCCCAGCACTGATCCTTGGGGCACACCACTAGTGACTGGCCGCCAGCCGGATGTGGCACCATTCACCACCACTCTCTGGGCTCAGCCCTCCAGCCAGTTCCTAACCCAACGCAGTGTGCTCCCATCCAAGCCATTGGCTGCCAGCTTGGCCAGGAGTTTGCTGTGGGGGACGGTGTCAAAGGCCTTGCTGAGGTCCAGGTAGACCACATCCACAGGCCTCCCCACATCAACCAGGCGGGTCACCTGATCATAGAAGGAGATCAGGTTGGTCAAGCAGGACCTGTCCTTCCTAAAGCCATGCTGGCTAGACCTGAGCCCTTGGCCGTCCTGTAAGTGCTGCATGATCGCACTCAAGATGACCTGTTCCATAATCTTGCCTGGCACTGAGGTCAGGCTGACAGGCCTATAATTCCCTGGCTCATCCAACCGGCCCTTCTTGTGGATGGGCACCACGTTGGCCAGCTTCCAGTCTTCTGGGACCTCTCCAGTGAGCCAGGACTGCTGAAAAATGATGGAGAGCGGCTTGGCCAGCTCATCTGCCAGCTCTCTCAGCACGATGGATTTTATCTATATGTTTTCTATGAATCTGTGTAAAACAATTGTAATATTATTTTTTTTACTACTGCTGTTTTGGTATTTGTATCACACAGGAACGTAGAAAAGAATGGCATATACTCTCATCAGGCTTCATCAGTTTTATATAGCTGCTGCAACACTCTTTAGAATGGACTGTACTCAAAGAAATATACTGATGAACAATTAAAGTTCTTCAATGTGATCAACATTTACATGCTTCTGTCAAACCAAGGAGTTTCGTTACCTTGTTCTATGCTGCCATCAAATTGCTTCCATTTGTAACTTACTTAAATGAGGCAAAAGCTTTCAAATATGTTTGACAAGACAAATTCTTTAGCAAAATCATTAAGATAAGGCATGCCTGCAGAGGTAGAAGTTATTCAGGTTATGCTCAAAATCTCTTGTATATGTATATCACGATTTTTCTCTTCTCTGCTGTCCCTGTCTTTCCTTCCCTTGTTTCTTTCCTTTTCCTCTTGTAGGGAGAGGGGGGTGGGGGTGCATGGGGAAGTGGAGGGCGATGTTCTTTCAACTAAATACAATACTATGCAACAAATCAACACACTGCCACAAGTAATGTATGCCTCTGTCAGTGTGCAATGCATTTCCACTCATGGGGTTATAAAATACTGAAAATGGAAATATAGCCTTAGGAAAAGTTTTTCATTCTTAGATCAAAAGTAATCTCAGAGACAGAGGATATTAAAAAGACAACATGCTACTTCTTTCTTTAGAAAAAGACAAGCAAAGGCAGAAGGCATCAAGACATTGGGCAACCTATCTACCAGAAGTAGGTAGGTTAAAAAGCAGAACATAATGCTCAAAGGCAGAAAGAGCAATGCTGCTGCCATTATCTTACTGATTTCTTTGTGTTGTGATACAGGCCTGCAGCATTTGTTATAGCTGTGTTTAGAGCTGTTAAAAAAGGGAAAAGGAAAAATTAATAGCAGAAAAGAAAAGAGCAGAACATTTTTTGACTCTCTGAATCTACAAAGAGGTGGAAAAGTGGACCACAAATATGGGGAAAAGAGTGCTTTTCTTCCTTTTATTCTGGGCCTAAGTAATATGAAGTTATGTAACCTGAATTAATGGTTCTTCAAATCTGCTTTGTGGGAAAGGGATCATAGCTCCTTGTTAAGCATTCTAGTTAAAAGAGATGCTAACTGCCAAGATGCGCAGAAAACTGTTGGCTAATTATTACCTTTCTAGATTTTGTCTTTCTAAATAGGGCTGGTTTTCTAGACTGTAAAGTACTTTTAAGGTATGTTTTTCTTTCATTTGTACCATTAAAGTGTTAATATTCAAACAGCCCCTCTAAGAGCAACAGGTAAAAAGCTTGTATTCCAGGGATTTACTGGGAAGATTACCTGTCTTACCCTAACTCTTACCAGTGAAATATATGTACTGAATGTAAATGAAAACAAATAATCAGTGTTTGTTAAAGCAAAGAAATCAGCAGGTGTACAACAGGATGTGAGGTACAGCTAATGGGACAAATACTATCTCAGAAATACAATTAATTTTAGTATGTGTTGTCTTTTCCAATGACTATGTTTGTAAGTTTGATTTTTCTCATGTTAACACTCCATAAACATTGAAACCAACATCTCTTAAAATGGAAATTTGAAAGACACTTCCTCCAGTTATGCTAATGAAAGAGGTCCTATGAAATTGAGTACTGGTGAAAATTACTGACCTACTAGTTGAATGTGAGCATGCAAGGAGTGGGAGCAGTCAATCTAACAAAATGTGTCATAGTGTAGAGGCTCAAGCCTGTTTAAGACATCAGCCCCTCTTAAATATCTGCCAAGAATCTGGATACAGAACATAAGTGACATATTACTGAATTCATAACAGACTGATCTCATTTTGTCACACACACCAAGACCCTCTAGCTTTCTGTTGGTCCTGAATGGTTCCTGAAACTTGTGGCAGTTCAGAACTCAGATACTGAACAAGGCTGCCTGATCCTGCTTTTAGGTGACATGAGACTTGGACTTTTGTGATGTTTCCTGACATCTCAGCAGCTCCCTGAGATATAATTTCAAGTTCACCCCATGATAACTGTGATAGCAGTTGTCCACAGTAAGAGGTATGAAGGCCTGATGCAGCTTAGTAATATGACATGAAATAGGCTACTTTCATAATTTTAAACAAACAAACACTATTGTGCATGATACCGATACACAACCATAATTATTTCATTCAGGAATTGGTAGTATTCCCCATGTTGCTAGCATTGTGAATTTGTACTGTTGTAGATAGAAGTCACACAGCCTGGGGCCTTGTACCTTCACCTATTGTTTTCCCTGTGTTATGATAAATTTCCAGCAACACTTGATTAAAACTGCCAGTTTGTTGGGTATAAAGAAAATCTCCCAACACTACCAGGACTAATTACATTGTCCTTGCCAAAGGGGTAGTTGAATAATTGCATGCGATTATTGCACAGCTATGGTGCTTTTCATGTCAGTGGCAGTGCAATGAAGATTGATTCCCTTTAATTAATCATTCAAAAATAACCCCTCATATCATTCCTCAAATAGGAGCAAACATATTCTTACATCTTTCTTCAAAAAGGCTCCTGGATGCAGTTGGTTCCCTGATGAGATAACATTGCAGTGCATGTGTGCATGTCCTAGATAGGAGGGCCTGCTTTGTAATTATTTGGTGATCCTACTCTCATTATTTCTTCTTGTTCTTGAACGTGCTTTATAATTTTGATAGGCCCAAGCACAAGAACAGAAAAAAACCCCGACATTAACTAATTGAACTTCAGACAGTTTATGAGAGTTTTATCAACACTGAGTTTATTTATATCTATCTTCTATTTCCCAGTCCTTTTGATTTCAAACAGTCTATGCAATCATGCAGAATTGCATGATGATACAAATTACTGCAGGTGTATCTTGCCTTCATAAAATAATTGAAAGTCGGTGGGTTACAACCTGATGCAACTGCTGCCCATTCTCAATGTCTATAATAGTGACAAAAATTAACCACTTGTAGTTGTTTCTTTTCTATATCTGTATTTTCTAAATTCTATTTTTTTTGTATATGAATATTAAAATCTCAGGTAAACTAGCAGAATGCTATTCTTTACATGGACTAACCAGTTATTGAATACCACAGAGGTGGGGGCAGGGGGTTGCTTGTTTTTTGGTTGGGGGGGGTTGTTGCTGCTGATTTATTTTCCCAAAATAGTTTTATAGGTCTTGTTTTGGTATTATAATGGTATTGCAGAGATTATATAATTTTAAATAACACACTTAAAATGCAGAGGTAACAAATAATTCATATCTATTTCTAATATTTTACATAATCTGAATAAATCTCATTCTTAAACAATTAATATGGCTTCTATCTGATTATAAAATATTTGCATATCTGACTATTTAAAAATAGGGTAGAAAAGACTGGTAAAGATACACACAATTATAATATATATATATATATATGCATTAATTTAAGTTACACTAATATTTTGTAATTTAAAGTTAGGAAAAACAAGTGTAACACTGTCAACACATTATAATACGAGAGCATCTGTTTGCATCAAAACCTAAACAAAGTTTGCTTCCATAGTTCTTCTAATCAAAGGTTTGTATTTATGCATAACTGTAATAGACTACAAAAGCTAGTCTGCTATGTAACTAAAGGTCATACATGAAAGTCTTTATGCACCTAAGATGCCAGATAAAAGTAATTGTTTGCTTTGTTAGAATAGAATAGAATAGAATAGAATAGAATAGAATAGAATAGAATAGAATAGAATAGAATTAACCAGGTTGTAAAAGACCTTTGAGATCATCGAGTCCAACCTATCATCCAACACTATCTAATCAACTAAGCTGTGGCACCAAGCACCCCATCCAGTCTCTTGTAAAACACCTCCAGTGTTTACTTATACTTTACTTATATGTGTTGGTTACTATTCATCATTTTGCAAGTGTATTTGATGGCAATGTCTCTGACATGTCAGAATATATAAGGATAGGAAGGAAGGTAGGTTATGAGATGGCAAAGCTGTAACTGCTTTATTTAGTGGGAGCTGCTGGGATCAGGAGGTAAGCCCTGGCCAAATATCTGTTGGATTCTAGGAGATACTGCTTGTGGAGGAATACAGGAGAGCATGATTTACAATTGCCTCTTTATTAAATACAATCTAAATACTGATACAGCCATAGACAAATAATCAAATTACAACTGAAAGTACAAATTGCACTTTTAAAAAAAAATCTATACTGGGGGATATCTCTAACAGGCCCAGTGAATTTAGCAGGCAAAATATCTGCACCTCTGCACATTGTTTCTCAGTCACTATCAGGCAGAGGCTAGTTTGGCCAAAGGTGATCTTCCAGTGTAATGAAAATTAAATGGAGAAGAGTTTGGAAACTCAACAGAAAAAACTTTCCTTGACTACTTATCAGTATCCCACGAGTCCAGCTCAGCTTCTCCCCATACCACACCATGAAGACACTATCCAAAATGGATTACTTTCTCAAGTAAGTCTGTGCTTCTAGGAACAATAAGAAGGAAAAATTAGCAACAGTTGAAAGTGTTGCATTTGTTATTGGAAACAAATGCTTGAACATTATGCATGTCATGCCAGAAAGAAGAATAATGTTTCACCACTACTTTCTAATTTACCAAAATATATCTCTAGGGAACATATTTAGTAGAAAGAAGTCCACACCAAAATAAAAAGGCAACAATGAATGTAGATGCCATGAATTCTGCTGGGGTTTAAGCTGAATTGTTTATTTCATTCTTTCAAAAGCTAGTTTCTTTATATGCTAATTACACATTCATTCTTTAATTTTTCTGTGTTTAAAGATTAAAGAAAACCGTGGCTCATTATTTGTTCTGTAAATTGTTGAACATTTGCAGAAGATACAGAAAATCACAGCTGGAAATCTGCAGGAAATAAAATTTATATGTAACTACTTGAGATCCCATCAGCATGCAAGAGCATATTTTGTACTGAAAGATGTTATATTGCTTGTAACCTCTTATTTTAGCATAGAAACTCGGTTTACTAGCACATCTGCAGCAAGTAATATCAAATTTCCTCATTTTATGAACCAAAGCTACATACTTTTAACTAGATTTCCTGGGAAATGGTACTTGTGAACACCACCAAAATAGAAACCTTGTGGGGTTTTTTTTCAGCTTATTACGCAAAGAACTGTTATGGTACAAGATCCCTCTTTTAGTTCTTGCCTGCAAAATGGAGGCTTGAATTAAAGTGAAAGGTATACATTTCTGATAGAAAAAAATTGACCTCCCTACAGCTGCTCTGTTTCTTTCAGCACCATGCAATGAAGACTAAGAAGGCAATAGCCTCAATATAATGACCTCACATAATATATACATAAGAGCTGATGCAAATTTCTTCACAAACCTTTTATTTGTGTTCAAAGCTAAAAACTATATTTGCCTTATTCCTGACTACCAAGATTACCAGTGGTGTTTTAATACTCAAAATGCAGGTTTGTAACAAAATATTTACAGACATGTAAGCAAAACTGTTGTATTAAAAATTTCAACCACTGTTGTAAAATGGAAAGCAGCAGCTAACTATATGCAAGAAAGATTCTCCCTCTTTTGCATGTTGTTTACATTGTGAAGATATATTTCCGTGATATTACTATAATCTTTATTGCCATATAATGTTTATGCTTCATGGCCCCTCTTAAAATTGTTACCAGTAGTATGAGAAAGATGGAAGTGCTACTTTCCATGTTGTATATCTGAGGAGCTGTTGCTCGAAAAGTTGTGGTTCAAGTCTTTGTACACAGGTAACCCAAGTCCTGGGCCAGTGAGACAAGAGCTTTTCATCTCCATGGTAAAGGTAAAATGTCTTTGATATGAGAGTTTGTCTTCACAACTCAGCTAGAAAAGGATGTTCTTTCTCTCCACAGTCTCAGATTTTGTAAGTTTTGTCCTGTCAGTGGCCCAGTATCCACAGAAGGGTCATCAAGTACCTATATTTGTGCTATTCTGCCCCATTTAAACAGCAAAGTTTCCAGGGCAGAGCAAATAGCTAAAATGGGAATGGAATCATACAATCATTTTAAGCCTCAATGATGCTGTAACAACTGGGTACTCCTTTACCATATGCTTGTGCTGTAGCAAGTGCTACTGGGGCTCTGAGTGCATTGAGGTTTTCTAGCGGAGCCTAGGCATCTCTTCGTTCCATCTCTCCTCATGATACAGAATAGCAGGAGCCAAATGTTTATTTTTGCAGGCTGGGATGATTTTCTGCATGGTCTCTTATTTTCTTTAGGCCTTTAAGTCAATTTTGGGGTAAATGTGAAAATGTGTAGCAAATTAACACATAAAACAGATTTTTATTAGTAATTTCTTTTGACTAAGATGTCTCTTAATTTTTGACAGGATGTATTGTACATGTCAAAGCATGTGAATGGAAGACAAAGAATTTTAAAATCTGGCTGTGCTTTCTCTGGTCAACTTTCTATTTGTTTTTATCTGAAATTATAGAAAATGAAATTCTTCTGCATTCTCCATTAAAGGAAACTTGACAGCTATTTCTGAAAGGTATTTTGCAGTCAATTAGATCAACATTTTTCCTTGGAAAGAGCAGTGTATGTGTCTGATAATGACATAAAATATGTATCTTTCAACCCTGTATTTGCAACATTGTGCCAGGTTCTGTGTGTGATATACAATTAATTTTTGGTACTTGACTTGGAATGACTCCCAAGTAAGGTCTGACTGTGATCTTGCAGAAGTGGTGTATCTCTGCTGGCTCTAGTGAAATTATTCCCAGTTTACACTGACAAGCGACGTCAGAATCAACACAACAGTTTAAGTGAAAAATGTAAGAAACAGCTGATAGGAGGCCAGCCTTTGGCTATGGACTATATTATGGGCCAATCATTTTATTAAAAAGGTGTAATCGACTGTCCATGTTGTGAGTACATTGTATCTGTTTCAGTTGTTTGGAACTGAAACAATGAGGACACACCACTTATCTTCATTTTTCATCACCAATAACAAAGAAAGCCTGTGAAATGTGCCATGTCTTTTGAAACCAGCAGACAGCATTTCTTGGCTACTGCCCTGGGTTCATCTAGGAAAGACTTAATTTTCACAGTATCACAGTATCACCAAGGTTGGAAGAGACCTTGAAGATCATCGAGTCCAACCTGTCACCACACACCCCATGACTAGACCATGGCACCAAGTGGTGGCCACACTATTCCTAATGCAGGCCAGGATGCCGTTGTCCTTCTTGGCCACCTGGGCACACTGCTGGCTCCTGTTTAGGTGGTTGTCGATCAGCACCCCCAGGTCCCTCTCTGTTTTGGCAGCTCTCCCAGCCACTCCGACCCTAGCCTGTAGCTCTGCATGGGGTTGTTGTGGCCAAAGTGCAGCACCCGGCACTTGGACTTGTTGAATGTCATCCCATTGGACTCAGCCCATCTGTCCAGTTGGTCGAGGTCCCTCTGCAGAGCCCTTCTGTCCTCTAAGTGACCAACATCTGCTCCCAACTTGGTGTCATCTTCAAATTTGCTGATGACTGTCTCAATCCCCTCATCCAGATCATCAATGAAGACATCGAGGAGGATGGGGCCCAGCACTGATCCCTGTGGGATGCCACTGGTGACTGGCCTCCATCTGGCCACCACTCTCTGGGCCCAGCCCTCCAGCCAGTTCCTAACCCAGTACACAGTGTTGCTGTTCTTTTCTTGCAAGAAGGTGGGAGGGGCCACAGCCAAGATAGCCAGCTGAACCAGACAGTGGGGTACTCAACACTCTAACATCACGCCCACTATATGAGATGGGGCTGGCCTAGGCAGACTCTGCTGGTTTTGCCACTCACAGCATTGGGTGAGATACTTGTTTCATATATTACTTCATTAGTGTTGTTGTTATCCCTGTTGTTTCTCCATTCTTTTTTTTTGCTTTGTATTAAATTCTCCTGATGTCCTTTGGGGTTTTGCATTTTGTTTCTTAATTTTTACCTTCACATACATCCAGAGTTGGGGGAGCAGTGGATGACTGGCTGCATATGGCTCAGCTGCTGGCTGAGCCTAAACTATGACAGCTACATTAGATCCCTGAGTCATTCCAACAACTGGCAAGTTAAAATTAATTTTACTATTGACTTTTTAATTGTCTTTTTTTGTTGTTTATTTCTAATTTCAAATCTTCTGGTTTACGCTAGTTAAAGGTAAAAAAACTGTGTAAAAAAATTTACTCAACAAAAATAACTTTAACTAATAAAATTGGCCACAAAATATAACTCACATTACAGAATAAAGAAACATTGCTCTTTGTTTAAGAGTGTTATAGCAACTGTAGCATTTTGATTTCTGGACAACAAAAATCTGACCACTGCAATAAACCTTGGTGTAAGCAATGTAATGTCACACACTAAGGCATACTGAAACAGCATTCAGTCATTTTAGGATGGATCAGGTACAGCCATCTTAATGAAGAAAAGAACTGATATTGGGAAAATTGCTACGGTTCTGAGATATTTCTATATAAATCCTTTTAAAACCAAGTGTTCCTGTAATAGCATTAAAAACACTCCAATGTTTTACCATCAGGGTATCTGAAGTCAGTTTCATCGACTGGTTTGGAAATCTAACCAAATGCTCATAATTATGCTCCAAATGTGGTGTCTAAGACAAGACAAATGTAGCATCGCAAACCTAGTTTTATCAATATAGTTTGTTGCCTCTACTAATTTATCTACCACTAAGGTTCACCTTAGGAGGTCTGAACCAAAGGTGCAATAAATTACACTTAACAGAATGTGCTTCAAAAATGCCCAACTAGTGCAAAGTATCTATGAGACACAAAACAGTATATTCAGAGACTTTAGCTCAGACATGGTTGCACTAATCCTAAAATACCTTAGCATCATGCAGGCTCTGTCTTGGTATAGGCTGTTATAGCTCATGGTTAACACCATACTGATGACACTCTGATACTGCCAATACCTGATCCCCAAAAAAGCTGGAGGTGAGGCTAAAATGCAGTCTTTCTGAGATAAGGATATATCACTCTTTTTGAAAAAAAAAAAAAAAAAGACTAGACTAGAAACAAACCTCAATGATTAGTCTGAGATTTACAGCAGTATAGATCAGAATAAAATGTAGTAGCTTCCATTATTGGATCTTCATTCTTTCCACTAGGCCTTATTAAAATATTTACAATAGTAACTCATAATACAAAACTGGTATTATCAAGAGCACTTTGTCACAACATCACAAGTCTGCATGTGACACTGTACCTAACAAGTGATTTCTCACATTTCTGTGCAGAGCAAAAGTGCCATTTACAGTTGAACATAATTTCCATGTTGAGAAATAAAAAAACAGATACTGGATAAAATGAAAATACTCTGAGCAGGTGGAAAACTTTATATAAAGATATGAACAATAAAAACACTGTGGTGTCTGCAGCACTGTTTTGTAAGATGGCTGCAAAAAAAAAAAAAAAAAGATGATCATGGACAATCTTATTTGGGAGTAATAAATGCTTGATGTACATTGAACAGAGCACTGTTTTCCAGAGTTTAAAGGAAAACATCTTATAGCAATTTTTACACAGGTAGTCTGTCATCTAACTATTAAAATGTAAAAATATAATTAAAGATTAAGAAATAGTAATTTATGCTGCATCATTAAAATTTCACCATTTCTGGCAGAGAGTATAAGCATGAAATTCCCTATTTAATTACCATCTGCATTTATCCAACAATTTAAAACTAGTATCCAACACTACATATTGATTTCCTATTGATAGATATCATCTATGTTCTAATAAATTACTTTGTCAAAAATCTGCTAACAGAGACCTTTATGATATATAGCATGGTTTAAACATACTTTATTTAGTTCAGGCAGAATTTGCATTTTATCTCTCAGTCTTTTATGAAACTGCTGTAAATTATTTAATTTGGCTTTTTGGATTTCAGAGTAATTTTGTTTCATTTTGAGCTCACTCTTTTACCATTCCTAGATTTTGTTCAACTAGATGAAGACTACTGACTCTTAGCATGTGAAACAATATGTCAAAAATGCACATCATTTAAATTTCTAGTTTATGGATTTAGTAAAGGTACTAAACAAAATATTTTGATGTGCACTAAAATCACAGTAAAATGCAGGTGAAATCTGATTGTAAATTAATCTTAATTGTTCCCACACTAGTATTTGAAATTGTGATTTGTAATATATATCAGAACCTTTTCAGGATATGTCAAAGCTTCAAACTAAAGTGAAAGAAACTTTCAAACACCTTGATTGTTCATGAGTCAGATGTGGGAGAGCATTTCAGATGAAGAAGAAATGAGTTTTCTCTACTAGAAGTCTGAAAATAATAGTCCAAGAAAACACAGGAAACATTAGTTATGAAAAAAATATAAGTATTAAAATACATTTTAATTTGTTGCCCAGAAAATAATTAAATACAATAGAATACAATACAATAGAATAAACCAGGTTGGAAGAGACCGTCAAGATCATCGCGTCCAACCCATCAACCAATCCAACCCACATAAACAACTAAACCATGCAACCAAGCACCCCATCAAGTCTCCTCTTGAACACCTCCAATGAAGGTGACTCCACCACCTCCTAATAACAAACTCCAAACTGAGGTTTCATTTTGGTTTCAAGAGGAAAACCAGTTTGCTCAAGAGGAAAATCAATTTTTCTTTCAAGCTTATTAATTGGGTAAAGTTTCATCTAAAATAAGTCCATTTCAGTGGAATAATTTTTCAAATTGCTATAAAAGTCCTTCTGAACAATTAAAATGACAAACCAGTAAATCAACTAGGATGTTGATCAATTCTCTAGCATAGTGGCTCACCTGGCTTCAAAACTATGTCAATCCATGTTAGAAGATGGGGAGTTGTGGCAGGGTGAGTGAGTTCTCCCCACACACACAAAGAAACTGCAGCTAACTCAGTCAGAGAGGCAAATGAAATAAGCTATATTTACAAGCAGGGATGGAATGCAATGAACATGTACACAAATATACAGTATTTACAATATATACAGAAATATACAGCAATGAATGTAATACAGAAGACCTACAGCTGAAGGAGGGTGTTCCCCCCCGGCCCCTGTACCCCCTCTCCCTCCCTACCTCCCCTTTTATCCCAAAAAGGGTTAGAGAGAGAGAGAAAGGCAATTAAGGAGAAAAATTCTGTTAGCTCAAAGCATGTGCAAGAATTAGTTTTCTTATCTGGTTAGCTTTGTTAATTCAAGGTCGCCCTGTCCAGCAGCTGTTGCTTCAGCGAGAGAGAAGCTGACAAGCCCACAGGAACAGAGAAGAACAGAGTGAACTAGACTGAGCCAAGACTCAAACTGAACCCAAAACTAAAAGTTGCATTCTACCAATCTACCAATGAAATTAGTTTAGGATATCTTGTTTTTGTTGTTATCCCAAAAAATTCAGCCAGAGTATTCCAGCAACTGTCCCTTTCTTAAAGGCATAGCCTAAAATGGTCACAAGAGTTTAACGCTATTTTAAGCTAGTTATTGTGATACAGAGGAACCAGGTTTTGCTGGTTGGTTTTTTTCCCCCTCACCATTATCATTACATATATATCAGATGTTCTGTTCTGAGTATAATACATTTTAAAAAAACTAGCTCTAATGTCTAGCAAAAGAAGAAAAATGAAGAAAAAAAAAGAAAGGAAGAAAATTCATTTTATACCAAAGGAATATTTGCATATGCTGAACCCCTGATTTTGTTCTCAAATTTGCATAAGCTACATTTAGACAAAACAAATTTCTTTTTAAAGACCAGCCAGCATTTCAGCAGTAAACTGCCAACTTTGAATTCTGCTTTCAGTTGTGATCAGAGTTAATGTCTGTGCATTTGACGGGGACTTTAGTCCCGGTTCTCATTGTTGCCGTGAGCTGTTTTCGCAGTAGTGTAACTCATTTTCACATGCAGCTGAGTCTTGCTTTTATCAGTAAAAGAAAAATCTGTGTTGAAAGCATTGTCTTTATTGTGACTCTTCATTTCAGTGTAAAAGTTAGATGGTGTATTTCATTAAATATGCAATAATTTTTAAAAGGATGCATAACACCTAAGACTACAAGATTCTATAGTTTTCTTTCAATGAACAAGTGTTGGAATAATTGTTTTATCAGCTAAAATCTGAATATTCTCTGGCTGTGTCAATTCCACAATGGTGAAGGAAAATTTAGCAATGTGGTTCCCACTGCACTCCACTCTCTTGTTGAGTGAAAGACTACTTCAGTGACTAGAAAGACGCCAAATACTTCATGTCTCCGATCTTTGTTTTATGCAAGCTCTCCCAAATTTGTTAATCTTTAGCAAATTGCCTAGTATAGCCTGGCACATGTATCAGAGATAGGGTGTACAGTATGACATAAATTCTGTGTGCCTAAGATAACCTTGTATTAACAGACATGTAACAATTTCAGGTTATGCAGAGATATACATCAATGTCTTCAGTGGAATTCTGAGAATAGAGAGCTGTTAATGAATTTATACAAGTTAATGGCTTAAACATCTATTTTCTTCCTCATGGTGGCCCACACTGTGGTTTTCTATAATATTTCTCTAAGCCCTAGAATTCTGACAGAGGAAGTAGAATACGTTTCTCCTGGAATATTTGCATTGAGAGAACTTAAATTTCATTTCACTTTTAATCTTCTGATGCAGACCCCAACCAAACCCTCCTTATTTCACATCTACCCAGGATCCAGATTAGAACTCAGTTTTCCCTATTGAAACAGGAACTGTTATGGGTCATGACAAACTATGATTTCACACATGTAAGCATGAGGTGCTCATCATTGTAGTGAAACAGAAGTATTGAGGTAAAATCCTGTGTTCTGTTGCCATATATCTAGTCATGTCTACATTTAAAAAACAAAACTGGAAAGCCTGATCAAATTATTGTTTACAGCCCCCTCCTCTTTTTATGAGGATGAGAGAATGTTACAAAATATTTAGCTATATCTCTTAAACGGACACTAAGCCTTCACTTAAGCATCCTGTGCTCCCACTTTTTCAATTTCAGTCAGCACTGTGGCCAGAAAGAGGGCAGATCTCAGGATTTTGTCATTACGTATTTCCCCCTACTGTCTTGGGGAAAATATTCTTAGCTTGGAGAATTTAATTTACTTAATTTAGTCTAACACCTTCCACCACGAGTTCCTAATAATTGAATCAGGCATTGAGAAAAAGAAAAATTAAGTAAGCAAACCAGTACTTAAATGAACTGTGGCAAACAGGGAACAAGAGTTACGTAAAGCAGATCCCTACATCCCTATCTCTGTCCCCTCAAAACTGTGGATCTCCACTAGGCACTTGAACTAGGGTTGTGACTTCAGGGCACCAGGCATTGTCCTGGAAGAGGCATTAACAAGACAGCTAAATCTGAACCACTGTCCCTCTTTCCTCGCTCTCTGTTGCAGGGTCTGGACTGAGGTCGAGGAGCCCAAATATGCAGGCGCCGTTAAGGCTGCCTGGAGGGGGGTGGAAGCTCAACCCCGAGCCTCACGTTTAGAGAGGTGACTGCACGTGTCAGAGGCTATGAGAGAAGGCGTGTGCAGTTTACTCACTAAACTCACTCATATAAACATTTTTAAATGTTTGGTGGGATTTGAATAGCTAATGTGCCATTGGGCTGTTCAGTTTTCAAAAAGGGAGTTTATAGGAGAAGACTTCGAATATTTGTTTGCTGATATACTCATTGCTCATACGCTTGTTGCTCTCCCATCTCTCTCGTCGTCCCCCCCCCAGTTCATTAATGGGATTCAAGGCAGCAACAAGCACCTACTTGCTCCAGTCTTCAGAGCAATTAGCTTCTTTTGTTTCAGTGGCATAGTGCTCGAGTTGGGTCTCCACCACAGCAGCCTGCTCTCTCTCACTTCCTCTGATTTTGGATACTGCCCTTTTGGACCATAACTACAAACTCAGAACATCCCTTCGTTCAGCAAAGGTTTTGGTAATTAACAGCTCGGCGGTTTGTGAGTAGCTTAAGCTAATTTACCTGGTTATTTCTAAGGTTTATAGCTTGTTACCTGTTGGTTAGCTCCGTTGTGAACTTGAGGTGGTCCATTTATACCTCCCGAGGCAGTATTGCTTCTTGGTTTCATGTGTATTCCAGTTTGTTCCTCTGTATTCCAAGTTCTGAATTTTCTAGACTGTTATTCTACTGTTTATTAGCCTTCTATCATGTGTAATTAACCTATCATTGACCAGGCAAATGAACCTGAATCAAATTGGCTCCGAATATTTTTTTTTAATATATTTAATAAATCACAGTCATATTTTAGCATACTTCCAGCCTGTAAATCTGTATAAACTAAATTAGGCATCACTTGTTTGGATGCCAGAAAAGCTGCAACCAACTGCAACCAGCACCAGGCAGAGGCCAGCAGTTGCTGGTAAACCTCTCACTCTCCATAGTACTCTTACCTATCCCTATCTTTGCCTCTAAAGGTAAAAGAAGTGGTAAGGCATGACATTAAAGCTTTTCCTTCTCCTCCCCCAAGTAGGTACAGGGCAGATACATGCCAGGTTAAACCTCACCCCAGTGATATTTCCCTGAGCTGAAGCCAGACCTCAAGCTAAGCATGACTTTGGTTTCCAAAGCAACAGCATAGAGTGGGCTGTTTTCCCCAGAAACCAGTGAGATGATATCCAGCTCTTTCAGATAAGGGTCTGCAACACAATTCCGGGAAAAATTCGGTTTGGTCTTCTTGGACACAGTTCTGTCATCTGACACCTTTTTTTCTACACAATCCTTTTCCACCTGAAGGATTTATTTTCTCTCATCAGGCTCCTTTCTTTCCGGTAATTATCTGAATAAAGGTCATCGAGTTCTCACAGTTCAACTGCCCTCATTCCCAGATGCTTGCTGCTATTTATAGCTACCTTCCCCATCATAGGCATTATTCAAAATCTTTAAACATTTGTATTTTAAGGACAGTTAATTATTGAGTTTTTGGGTTGGTTTTGTTCAGTTGGGTGGGTTATTTTCTTTTGGGTTTTTTTGGGGCTTTTTAAAATTTGTTTGGGGGGGATTGTGTTTTGTTGTGGGTTTTTTTTTTCCCCTGTGCCTCCTCACCTGAGTATGAGAGGGAGGGCTATGTGTCTTCTAGAATACTTTCAATAATAATACAATACAATACACCAGGTTGAAAGAGACCTTGATCACGTCCAACCCATCAACCAATCCAACCCACCTAAACAACTAAACCATGCAGCCAAGCACCCCATCAAGTCTCCTCCTGAACACCTCCAATGAAGGTGACTCCACCACCTCCACGGGCAGACCATTCCAATGGGCAATCACTCTCTCTGTATAGAACTTCTTCCTAACATCCAGTCTAAACCTCCCCTGGTGCAGCCTGAGACTGTGTCCGCTTGTTCTGGTACTGGCTGCCTGGGAGAAGAGACCAACCTCTGCCTGGCTACAACCTCCCTTCAGGTAGTTGTAGACAGCAGTAAGGTCATCCCTGAGTCTCCTCTCCTCCAGGCTCAGCAACCCCAGCTCCCTCAGCCTCTCTTCATAGGGCTTGTGTTCCAAACCCCTCACCAACTTTGTTGCCCTTCTCTGGACACGCTCCAGCAAGTCAACATCCTTCCTAAACTGAGGGGCCCAGAACTGGACACAGGACTCAAGGTGCGGCCTAACCAGTGCAGTGTACGGGGGCAGAATGACCTCCCTGCTCCTGCTGGCCACACTGTTCCTGATGCAGGACAGGATGCCATTGGCCTTCTTGGCTACCTGGGCACACTGCTGGCTCATGTTCAGCCTACTATCAACCAGTACCACCAGGTCCCTCTCTGCCTGGCCACTCTCCAACCACTCTGACCCCAGCCTGTAACACTGCATGGGGTTGTTGTGGCCAATGTGCAGAACCCGGCACTTGGATGTGTTGAATCTCATGCCATTGGATTCTGCCCATCTGTCCAGCCTGTCGAGGTCCCTCTGCAAAGCCTCTCTACCCTCCAGCAGATCAACTCCTGCCCCCAGCTTGGTGTCGTCCGCAAATTTTTACTGATGATGGACTCAATGCCCTCATCCAGATCATCAATAAAGATGTTAAACAGCATGGGGCACAGCACTGATCCTTGGGGCACACCACTAGTGACTGGCCGCCAGCTGGATGTGGCACCATTCACCACTACTCTCTGGGCTCGGCCCTCCAGCCAGTTCCTAACCCAACGCAGTGTGCTCCCATCCAAGCCATGGGCTGCCAGCTCGGCCAGGAGTTTGCTGTGGGGGACGGTGTCAAAGGCCTTGTAGAGGTCCAGGTAGACTACATCCACAGGCCTCCCCACATCCACCAGGCGGGTCACCTGATCATAGAAGGAGATTAGGTTGGTCAGGCAGGACCCTGCCCTTCCTAAATCCATGCTGGCTAGGCCTGATCCCTTGGCCATCCTGTAAGTGCTGTGTGATCGCACTTAAGATGACCTCTTCCATAATCTTGCCTGGAACTGAGGTCAGGCTGACAGGCCTATAATTCCCTGGCTCTTCCAACCGGCCCTTCTTGTGGAAGGGCACCACGTTGGCCAGCTTCCAGTCTTCTGGGACCTCTCCAGTGAGCCAGGACTGTTGAAAAATGAAAATGATGGAGAGTGTCTTGGCCAGCTCATCTGCCAGCTCTCTCAGCACCCTAGGATGGATCCCATCAGGTCCCATGGACTTGTGACGATCCAAGCAGTTGAGGAGATCTCTAACTTCCTCCTGCAACAGCAGGAAACTATGCAGCTCCCTGGCTCCTTCTGCCAGCTCTGCAGGCCAGCTGTCCAGAAGACATTCTGTCCTGCTAGTAAAAATTGAGGCAAAGAAGGTGTTAAGTACCTCTCCCTTTTCCTCATCCTTTGTTACAACATTCCCCTCCATGTCAACCAAGGAGTGGAGGTTGTCCTTGCCCTTCTTCTTGCTATTAATGTGTTTATAGAAGGACTTTTTGTTGTCCTTCACAGCAGAGGCCAGTCTAAGCTCTTAATGGGCTTTTGCCTCCCTAATTTTCTTCCTACATGTCCTAGCAACATCCCTAAACATTTCATGGGTTGCCTCCCTTCTCTTCCAAAGATTATACACCTTCTTTTTTACCCTTAGTTCTATTAAAAGTTCATTACCCATCCAGGCTGGCCATCTGCCCCAGTTGCTCATCTTCCAGCACACTGGCACAGCCTGTTCCTCTACCTTCAAGAGTTCTGCCTTGAAGCAGGTCCATCTCTCCTGGACCCCTTTATTTTTAAGGGCTGTATCCCAAGGAACCTTCTGAGTTAGTTCCTTGAGTAACCTGAAGTCTGCCCTCCTGAAGTCCAGAGTGGAGGTCTTCTTGCTGCCCCTCTTAGCTTGACTGAATACTGAAAGTTCAGTTATCTCATGGTCATTGGCCCCTAAACACCCTCCGACCACCACATCACCCACCAGCCCTTCCCTGTTGGTGAAGAGGAGGTCAAGCATAGCCTTACCCCTGGTAGGTTCACGCAGCACCTGGAATAAGAAGCTGTCCTCCACGAACTCTAAGAGCCTCCTAGACTGCCTCCTCTCTGCTGTGTTGAGATCCCAGCAGATATCAGGCAAGTTGAAGTCACCCATGAGAACAAGGTCAGGTGATCTTGAGACAGCCTTAAGCTGCCTATAGAATGCTTCATAGACATCTTCCTCCTGGTTGGGTGGTCTATAACAGACTCCAACCAGGATGTCTGCCCTCCCGATCTTCCCTCTAATTCTCACCCACAAGCACTCAAGCTGATCGTCCCTGATCTCCATCTCAATGGTATCTAGTGCCTCCCTGATGTACATAGCCACCCCTCCACCCCTTCTTCCTTGCCTGTCTCTCCTGAAGAGCCTGTAGCCGTCAATTGCAGTGCTCCAGTACTAACAACTACTTTTTATTTAATGGCCTATATAGTTGCAACTGTAATGGTAGCTTCTGAAAGTAGTCAGTGAAGTCCTCTGTCAGTAACACTAACTACAGCTTAAGCACCTATGCTTTTGATTCCATGCTATATCTACACCATAAAATGCTTAATAACCTGTGTCACTGGAAGAATTAAAGTTTTCTCATTTCATTAGTGTGGCACTTCTACCATTTTGCAGTAATTTCATAATAGATACACAGTACTAACTTCAATGGGCTGAATATGGCAAAAATACTGTTTAAGAATTTTATACAAGCAGGTTTCTAATTGCACTAATTATCAAGAGATTTTTTTTCGTATTAACATCTGTTTTCATATTAATACCAAATCGCTCATGTGTTAACAAGTGCATTCACTTTGACTGTGTACTAATTACTGTTTCTGACTCATTCTTTTCCTGTTCTCAGAAGTTTCAGGCATTGAATCAGAATACAAATCAATACTTAAACATTCAGGTAATTAATCACAGATAAAAAATAATGAACGAGTAAAGTGAACAGTGTCTAAATAATCCATTCATTTAAAATAGTCCATCCAAACTAGTCATCTGATAATTGTAAATAAGGAAAACATAAAATTCAGAACTATGTCACAACAAATTTGAGTAAGATAAGTGGCTACATTTTTCAGCTCATTTATTTGTGAAGAATGACCCAGTCAGATATAATGTAAACCTCGTCAGAAGGGATTAGTTTCTTCAACTCTCTCTGGAGAGCAGCCCCACAGAATAAGATCTGGGGGGTTTAGGTTGATGATAATTTGAATATAACTCAAGAGTGTGTCCTAGTAGACAAAAGGGCCAACTGTGCTCTGGCACGCATCAAGCACAGTGTAGCTAGTTTATCAAGGAAGGTGATTTATAGTTAATTTATCCATAAAGGTGATTGTCCCACTGGTGTGGCCCTAGCGTGAGTACTGTGTCCAGTTTTGGTGCCTCAATGTATATTATATTTTAAAAAATAAAAAATAAAAAAGGCAGCAAAATATGGACTGCATGGTCATAAGCATGGTTATTTTTCTATGAAGTAGTCAATTATATTCTTAGAAAATATCTTTGCTCAATAAAAGAAAGTTCAATTCGTTTCAGAGCAGTTTTTCTCACTGGTTTTGCTTATTAGTTTTACACTAGTGAGTAACATCTAAACTACAGTCACAATATACAAATGCTTTAGGAACCAAAATTACTTCAGAGCCTGTGTGAAAGCAAAGTAAACATGACAAATTCAAGAAAATGTGACCAAATATTCTATCATTCAGTGAAGCATGGGAGTCAGGGGAAGGAAATTTGTCTTCATATAGCTGTAGATGGTATAAACATTACTGTTCTACTTTTCCCTAAATAATACCATGGTACTTTATGTACAGGCCAGTATCACTCCAAACTTCTAGTCTGATTTTACCTTCTCAGTTTACAGTGCATTCAAAATTATTGTTGCAAGTGCAGCATCAGTTGCAGGCCCTAGTCAAGACCTAAGGATTCCTTGCAGTAGATGTTATTCACTGGCTAAATATGAGGTCTGGATGAGTAGCCTTGACGACAGTTTCTCTTGTACCTCTAATTTTTTGTTTGCAGGTACATTCAAGTTATTTGCCTTACTTAATTCTTTTTTTCAACCTTTTTTTTTTTTTTTTTTTTTTTTAATGCTGATCTCCTCTGTGGTAGGTCTAGGAACATTAGAAGAAAAATATTTCAGAAGTAGAAAGGAAGGCAAAAAAAAAATTAAAAAGAAAATACTTCTGAATTCCGTTACTGAGATACTTCTTCTGGGGGAATTTTACTTGAGCTGATCCATGTCAGTGAAGTCTAGGGCTCAGGTGCAGGGTATATCCTAGATGGCAGGGCCTAAGCACAGACACAGAATCACAGAATGTTAGAGGTTGGAAGGGACCTCAGAAGGTCATCTAGTCCAACGCCCCTGCCAGTACAGGATTACCCTGGAGTAGATCACACAGGAACGCATTCAGGCAGGTTTTTAATATCTCCACAGAGTAAGACTCACCCTGGGCAGCCTGTTCCAGTGTTCTGTCACCCTCACAGTGAAAAAAAATTTTTCCTCACATTTCCATGGAACTTCCTATGGTTCAACTTCCATCCATTGCCCCTTGTCTTGTCATTGGGCATCATTGAGAAGAGCCTGACTCCATGCTCTTGGCACTCAGGCTTTACATATTTATAAACATTAATGAGATCAGTGCTTAGTCTCCTCTTCTCCAGGCTAAAGAGACCCAGCTGCCTCAGTCTGTCCTTGTAAGGAGGAGGCTAATAAAAATCTGAGGCTAATAAAAATCTTAATCCAAACAGAGGAAACATTCAGCCCACTGTACTGTGGCTTGTAACCATTATCCGATCACCACTGAGATCTTTTATAGGTGAGATATCAACGCTGCAGGGAACACCTCTATAATATTAGGAAATCAAAGTAGCTATATCTTCCACTGGCTATGTCATAACAGAAGACATTTCTCCATAGTTTGAGGATGCATAATAGTGAATGAAGGATGGCTTCTTCAATAAGGTGGTTTGTGTTTACCTAATTGAAGAATGTTAGGATGAGCAACACAACAAAGTGTATGAATTAAGTACATTCATTCAAACATGGTTATTGATAAAAATCAAAGGACAAGAAAAAGAAGAGGGATGAGGACGTGTTTCTATTTCTAGCACTGCTTTCCAAACTGCTGATGATACATGCAAACAATATTTTGCAACACAAACTAGCACATGCCTATACTACCACGTTGGTGAAGGTTTGCCTGGCTTCTGGAGGAAGTATGGTGGTGTTTTCTTCCCTATTTCTACCCATCCTTTCTTCATATGGAGGTCTTCAAATGGAGAGTGTTTGGCAGATTCCAGATGAGAGAAACAAGAGCTAGGCTAGTGTCTAGGTTTGTGAGAGCTACGCAGCTAGCCCTCCAGTGTTCTGGAACCTGTTATGTAAGGGAGCAAATCCTGCATCTTACCTTGATGATGACATGGAAAAATGACATGAAGGAAGCCTTTCAATAGTATTCTACTCTAGAGCTCCCTTGAGATGAGGGGGAGTTCAGGTGCTTTGGGATGATATGGTTAATCAGATATATTCCATGTGAATGAAAAATAAATCTTCAAGAGAGTTTACACAGTTTACTCAGGACTGTGGTGCCAGTTTTACAAAGAGATTCTGTGCCAGATGGGCTCTTTAAGTTCTTAGTGCTCACACAGAATTTGGGAGTTTTGCCAAGCAATATGTATGAGGTTGTTCCTAAACTTGTACAGTTCCATATAATACAAAAAAGGGGATATTTAATTCAAAATACAATTCCCTGGTACTAAGTAGATTTCAGTAATGCTGCAACCCAGGATCTGCTTAATTATGCTAACCTACTTTCATATGCAAATATTTTATGACTATTCAGATATTTATTCAAATACTAAAAAGCATTGCAATTCCTACAGGTTGGGAGAATAGAAATTAGAAGCCAGACACAATATGTGTTTAAAGAACACACTTCTAGTCCAACTGGTTTGCAGTCAGGGCTATCTTTAATGCCTATGGATCCAAACTGAAAACACAGCATCTTTGTCCCACAAGGTTGTCTTTTTCTCAAAAGAGGATAATTCAGCATTTTCTTCTTGAACTGTTATCACCTGCTCATTTTAGCAGCTTACAGAGTTTTGCACATCTGGGAAAACTATATCTGACAAAATGATTATTATGTTTTACACCTAAAGGGTTATAATCACGGTTTCCACCATGGCCACTCTTTTCTGTCATGACCTGCCTGTGCCCTAGGAAAAAGGCTTGTTTATAATTAAAGAAATGGGTAACTTATTTTTAAAGATATCTTCCCCTTGTGGATAACCTGGTTTTCATGAACTGCAGCTGTTCCAGATTTAGAATCATTGATCTGTTTTGTGCAGAGACAAAATCCTTTCTATGAAAAGCATACAAAAAGGTGAAACAATCAGATAATTTCTTTTTTGGAAACATGATCTGGAATTGCTCATTATTATCTCAGGTGGTACTGTGCTAGCAAACCCAAATAAATTGGCTTTTATGATGTTTAGCACAGGCAATAATTCCTTTTTAGAGTACTTCATTTTCATTTAGTCTCTGATTCAGTTCTACACTGACACTTTGCATTAATGCAGCCATATGTTAATTGAACATAAACCACAATATAAGCACAACATTTCTGTCCTGAAATTAATAACCATCATTTGTAAACCACATCATGTACTTTATTGTAGGAATAATTTACTGATAGGATATTTTATGCTTAGCAGTGATTAAGAAACTGTGCAATTTACAACAGAAACAAATGGAGCCATATTTAATTGGTAATAAAATATGTGTAGATGTGTATAAATTTGCTTATATGAAAAACAAATTAAAAATTTAAATGCTTCTGTAAAATATCTCAAAGTAGGAAAGACATTTAATATTATTATGCTTCAAATTGATGTGGAACCAAATAAAAGATCCATATTTACAGGAGGATTTGTTTTATATAAAAACAAGCCTTTTCACTAGATAGAAGCATCTGTTTCAGCCATTAATAACACGTGTAATGTATATGCTGCTTTGAACTAAATATTTCCATTATAACTGAAAGCCCATTTACGGCAACAGAAGCAGTGCCTGAGTGTGATCAGTCATGGTGTCACACTAGCATACGATAAGTGCTGCGGAGCTAGGAATTTGGGCATATGCTTCACTGAAAGCCTCTAATGTCACTCTCAATCAGCAGTAGGGAGACATTCAGTGCACCTTGACAACATTAGTCCTTGTGATTTGCTTGGCAAGTTGCACTTAGCGTTGTTAACATGTTCAAATCAGTTGCTGCACTGAAACTAATGCAAAATCTATATTCTTGGTTTATGGTTTATTAGTACTTCTTTCAGGTTTTCTTCGATAACAGAAAAATGACTTTTTTACCCATTCTCCTCCCATTGTTTCTTCTTTTTAAAGGTTTGAGCAAAAACCACTTTTTAACAGAACTTTAGGAGGAAGTCTGCAATCATGTTTTAAGTTTTTTGAATGCAACTTAAATGGGATGAAGTCTGCATCTGCACTATTGACCTTAAGTACGGTTAGCTAATGTAGCGCAAAGGCATTCAGCAGATTTTTCACACGAAGTTTTCTGGGCAGCCTTCCAAAACATAGCAGCAGTTTAAAATGACCCCAACTTTGTGAATGTGAATGGAGCCATTAGAGGGTAATTGTCTTTCCCTAGCTTCAAGTTACATTTAGAGGCACTAAGGATATTTTTTCTAAATTACAAGCTTAGACTCCATAAAGCTAGTTCTTCTGGAGATTTTTTTTTCTTCAGTAATGCACAATAAACCATTCCTCATTTATGGATGTAAGAAAAGTCTTCAATGACTTGATGAATTCAAATATTGTAGTGTTCCCTCTGATGAAAAGTAGGAGATCATTTCAGGGTTTCAATATCAATTTACATCCCTTAAATATAAATTATCTGCTTGGCTTTCCCAACAACTTATAGTACATAATCAAGAAATGTGTTGAGCCTCAGAAACTACTGCGTGTAGCACTGGTGGGAGGGATACAGTTTAATTGCAAAGCTTTCTACATAAAATAATTCAAGCTATTTCCTGGAATCTATATAGAGTTAAAAACACACGGGCTGGTTCTGGGTGTTCTTTAAACTGCCCAGCTGCATCATAGAGACCCTTGTAAATGCATGGGTTCTCTCTTCAGCATGATTCACACAGCAGAACTTTCTTCATAATTTTGTGTTTTGGAGCAGTGCTGAATCCAAGCTGTGCAGCTGGTAAGCTCACAGGAATCAACAGTGTCATACTGAAAGCTTGTCAGCAAAAGTTCACAGAAGCCATTGTTTTCCTGTAAAATGTATTAGTAAGATCTGTTCAGTAACTCCCATGAGAATGTAGTCTCTCACAATGGCTGCACTATAGTCACATAATGCATACTATGTTCTTTAAGCAAACAAAATAAAACAATGTATTTTATGATAGTAAATATATATATTTTTAGAGTATTAGAACTGGGGAATTGTGGGGAAAGAGGGTAGCCCCTTGAGGGGGAGGTGAAAGGCCATTACTTACATGAAAAAGTCATGTAAGTCAAGTATACTTACATGAAAAAGTCATAATAAACTTCTGAAAACTGGATGTACATTAACATTTATGGACAGCTGGACCAAAGGAAACTTCATTCTTTAATCTAAATCATGTCTAAGGGTGATTAATGTTCTATTGAGTCTATCATGGTAATAACATTCAGGTTTACTTTTGTTTTTATATTTCAGGCTATTCATATTTTGTGGAAGAAAGCAAAATTCCTATATGAATAAAATTGCTTGATAGGATTGCTTGCATTTCCTCCTTGTAGCTGAAAATCAGAAATTAAAATTAGCTGAATTACTAAAACAACTACTTTTGTCTTGAAGCCATGACAGAGTTTGGTAACCCAGTAAGAGAAGTGTACTTCTGTCACAAATACATGGGAGGTTTTCAGACTGTCAAGCAATTAAGTGGACCTGAATAATCCTATGTAATTAAGCTTCTTAGTGCATAATTATCTTTATTTTAAATGTGTCTTTTGATGAAACATCTGTTCCCTGCTCTAGATTTGAAAAGATATACCCGTGCACATGATGAAAATGGTGCTTATGAGGCCATCACACATGGTACTGCTGCTCAGTTCCTTGGCGACAAGTGTTCTAATTTTCTACGTCTTTGCACAGAAAGGCAGGTGCTGTTGCATCCCTGGCCTGCTTTGCCTGACCTTCGTGCCTGCTGCAGCTGCCTTTCACATTGTTACCAAGAGAAATAATTGTGTTTGACAAGCCGGCTGAGGATCACCATGCAGTGAAGTGGGGAAGGGGTGCTCACAATGTAAGCACTCTCAGAGCTCCTGGAGGTGGCTATGCCAACTGAGTTGGCAGTAAGAGGAAAAAAAGGAAAGCTGGGCCCTAATAATAGGATTCTAGAGCTTTTTGTCTCTGATATTAAACAGTTTGACTGCATCTATACAGAAGGCTAATGAATTACTGTTAAATATCTTGTCTTTTCCCAGAAAAAAAATCAATTTGTAGACTACTGTATGCCTTAATTTACAAACTACTGCCACTGTTAAAGAGACTTACCTTCTCTTACTGATTTTTAAAGCAGAAGGAGTATATACTAAGTGTAGGAATTATTTTCCCCTTGGGTTTATAGATTACATGTATTACTGTGAATTTCTTGTATTAAGTAATCTTTTTCTGATCCAAACCACATGAGATACTGATGATGGGGTTTTTTAGGTTCTGAATACAGCTTGGCAACTCTGAAGGCCATGGTGGCAACATCTCTTTACCCTCTTTGACTCAGTCGTGGTCAGGAATGCATTCTGAGCCTTCTTAGGGCTATGTATGGCCTGACATGAGATTTCTGTAGACCACCAGACAGAGACATCTGTGTCTCATTCATTATCCTCTCTTCTTTGTGTGATATTTATGTCTGTATCTACAGAAGGAGATCATGTACGAACACTACAGCAGCCTATTTTACGGTGCCATGGTGTCCCACAGCCAGGAAGGAAAATTCCCCACTTCCTGCTTGAATAGACATTACAGCTACAATGCCATAGCATGCTTCACAGTCAGGTTCAACATCTTTAAACTTGGCTCTATCTAGTTAATGTTAACAAAAGCACAGCTTTTACCTTCACGTGGAGATGGACCAGGGTCTTGTTTTTCATGATTACTCTAGTACATGCTGTACATCCCTTTTAGAAAGTGTTGAAACTGGCTGAGAGTAGCTGAACACTGGGATTGTGGTTGTAGAGGGAGATGATGCAAAATCAGAAATGCATATGATTGCCCTCTCTTACCTGCTCTGCTAACATTAAAAAGGCTTCTTTTCTTTAGTAGTGCAATCGATTGCAAAATAAACTGCACTGTCTGGGTATTACAAGCTCAGCTTGCTGTCTCTTTTAGACAAAATGTGCCAAATGGCTGAGACATCTTTGAACTGCATGGAGATATTTTTGATCAGCACAGCTGAATGAGATGTTGAAAATAGCATAGGGAGGTTTATAAACAGGCTTACATGGTGCAGTATTTAGGGTTTTCAGGCATATCCCTGACTAAATTTTGAAAGGTTTTGAAAGGAAAGTTTTCTCAACAGCCCTAATTACTGTCATGTACCTGATCTTCAAAACAAAGTCTTTTCCCCTCTGCTGTGGGATTCCTGAGGCAAACCTTTTGGTCTGGGTAATTTTCAGAATTTCTAGACCTTAATTTTTTGTGACGAAGCCTGCCAACACCACCATGAGCCACTTTATGCCTAGCATTTAGGGTAGAATAAGGGACAGAATAATGGTATTAGCCAAATGTAACCGAAGCCTGGAGGCACTGTCTCAGGAGCACACACAGGGATGTGTGTAAGAGGAGAATAGGTCTCAACTCTCTACAGAATAGGTCTCAGCTCTCTACAGCAACAAGAAACTGTCTAGCCCATACAACACTGACCATCACACCTGGGCCCTTTCACCTAAGTACATGTCAGAAATTATTGTGAGCAAGACATGCTGTCTCCTTACTCCTTACCTTTCTGGACTACCAGGAAACAGGCCTTATCATATTCAGACACCCAGACTGAAGGCATGAGGGCTCATTTTTCCCATAGTTTTTAAGTCACGTGTTTCTTTCATTTCTAGAAATAGGGTTAGGGAGAGAATAAGCCTGTCTTCACATCTTTTTCTTTAGAAAGGTGCCATTTACAGCAATAGGTCACTTGGCTGAGGACCCATTCTTGATTTAAAGGAGTGGCTTTTTCTGTCATTTAAAAATATTCTTAAATTGAGACTAATTATAAAGCTGTTTAAAATTGGACTTTTCAGACTTCTATATTGTTTTTAGGCTTAAGTTAACAAAATAGAATTTCAATATCCATGGTTGAGCAGTATGCTCCTTCTGCTGCTGCTCTCCATATTGCTTGTTTGACCTTCTGTACTCTTAGGCAGAGGCTGATCACACCAGATGAAGGAGAAAACAGGCCAAGGTGAAATCAATTACTTCATCTTTAAACAAGTAAAGTAGAGAGTCAGGGAAGGAAAAAGAAAAAGTAGGACTGGAACATAGGTTGGTAGGATAAGGATCAATAATGTAGAGATGTTTGAAATAGGACCTGGGAGAAGTAAAACTAAATATAATATAATGAGGGAGAAAAAGAATGGAGGCACTGAGAATGAAGTCCTCTACCAAAACTCTACAAATGTAAATTTGTCTAATTTTGTGTGGAAATCTTTATTTGTGGAAATCTTTAACATTATCTGTGTTGAGTAGTTTACTCCTTACCAGCTTCTTACCCACATATATAGATTGATTCCTCAAGTCTTTCCTGAACTGAAATTCCACTGGAGTCAGAAGGGATACAATAAAAGGTAGGGATTGATATTTTAAATTGCTATTTTGGGGCAAAAATACTTCATTTAGGTTACAAACATATAATAGGATATTGAAATTGCAGTAGTATAGCCATGAATATGTTGAATTCATGCAGCGTTTTTAATATAATTTCCAGTTATCAGCATCTATTCCAGATGTTTTTATTGCTAAAGACAGTAGCAATTTAGATGAAATGTATTTTATGAATACTATCTATCCTACATTCTTCTCTGTGAAAAACTTGCTGCATACAGAACTTTCCTTTTAAAGACCTTGAATGATGACATGAGAAGTGCTTTACTTTACAATATGTGCAAATTGCATGCCCTTTTTGTGTGCACTGTATGCAGATTAGCTTGATTGGACTCATTTGAATGTCTTATGTGTTGGGTGAGCATGTAATGGCTAACAAGATTTTTTTTTTAACATTCTTTTATAGATTTTTTTTCCAAATCATGTTCCCATGAAAATTCATTTTCATCTGTTTAAAAAGCACTTCCAGCTCATTTCTTTATCAAAGAGCAAAGATAAAATTTTAGAAATTAAAAACACCTTAACAGAAACTGCTCTGTGATCCTTTCTGTCTTAGTTCTGTTTCTGCATCCCCTACAGGTAAGTTCTAATTCTGTCTCTCTTTCCCACCTTCCTTGCAGGTAGCACACTGTCCAATATATGGTTGGCTTCTTCCTCTACAGAAAGTCTCACATGAGAAAAGTCTACTGTCACTGAACAGATAAATTGGTTACACTGATGAGAGTCTGAAGGCATTCACTGGAGGCTCACCATTGTGAAACTAGTTTATGGGAGAAAAGGTTTAGGCCATTGGAATTGAAAAAGAACTATTTTTTTACTTTTTTTTTTTTTCTTATGGGAGAGGAAGAAAAACTGATTTAACTACAATTGATTTTGATGAGGCACTGAAGTGTCTGAATTTTAATTATATGAAGCAGCAGTGCACACTTTATTTAGCAGATTTCTGGGCAAATATTTCTTCCAAGCCAAAAGAAAAGGCTGTTTTCTATGTGAAAACCTGGCTGGAGAGAGAGTACATGTAGCAAATGATTAGACTTAATGGGAGTTTTAGGTCAGAAATACAGATCACAGCTGGAATAGCTTGTTAAGACCTAGCCTCTCTTTGGGGGATTTCTCTAACACATGTATTTCTCTAGACACAGGTATTTGCTAAGCATGGTCCTCTCTGTAGAACAGCTGGCACTGCCACTCAGGGGTGGAGCTGCACCAGTACTCTGCCAGTGGTCAGTCATCAGTCATGAGTGAAATCTTCCTTTTTTGATATTTTAGGGGAAACTAATCAAAAGACAGTAAAGTTTTTATGAAAATACAACATCCAAACAGAAAATGATTGGTGCATTTTTTTCTCTCCTTGGGATTTTCAGTTAAAAATACTTTTTCCAGTACAATTTCTCAATTAATTAACACAAATGTTTGAAAAATATATTTGCCTATATTTCAACAGTAATTTTTTTCTTTTTTTTTTAACTCTGATCAATAGTGTTTTGGTGCTGGGATAGGGCCACTTAAGCATGGGAGTGGCTACCTGGAGGTTGAAAATGTGAGAGAGATTCAAAGCAAATGGAGAATCCACTAAGAAAGAAGAACTACAGAAAAACTGGTGTAGTATTGACAATGAAGAACCATTTGTACAGATGATATTGAGAACTAGTAGGAGGAAAGACGTACTGATAAAAGCAGAACAGAATGAGAATTCATTCTGGTTTCCAATAATGCTTTTACTCTATGGCCTCATTATGAAATGTCCTTCATTAGTCTAGCACAGTGAAATTTTTATCTACAGTCACTAGAAAAAAAAAAGGATATTTTGTAAGTATAAATTCAATTTTAAAATTTTATAGAGAAAAAGGTTCTTAAAGACACTTCTTGTTATCAGAGTCTAGCCCTCTGCCTTTAAATTTTTAATTATTTTTTTTTTAGGGAGAGTGGAATGAGAGAGTAAGCAAGATAAAAAGGAGAAACTTTCTATAAGACACTAGAATATTAATATTTTGGACATAGTCTGCCATTCAGAGCAGAGCTTATGTCACTGAATCTGGAAAGTCAAACTTATCATGGAGTCACCGTCCCTTGAGGTGTTTAGGAGGGGATTGGACATGGCACTTGGTGCCATGGTCTAGTCATGGGGTCTGTGGTGACAGGTTGGACTCGATGATCTTCGAGGTCTCTTCCAACCGTAGTGGTACTGTGTTACTGTGATATCAACGCCAGTGCAGTATTAAGAAACAGGCATTCCTTTATTGTAACACACCCAAGTGCATTGGAGATTCTTCCTACAAAGCAATGCACACCAGGTGTGGTGGTTTAGGCTGGGTGATGGCCTGGATACCACTGCACAGACCACACCTAGGAGGTCCCAAGGGGTGGGCTCAGCCCAGGAGGGTGGTCACAGGAAACCAGATATTCCATTTTGCCATGGTGCCCTGCTCCCCTGTAAAACATCCACGTGGGGTCTTCACTTCCTCTTTCATCCCCCACCGGTGCCTAGGTAAATTGGTGTGAGCTGCCTCCCTTGGGCCTGCCCAGGCCCAAGGCTGGGTAGGGGGGGAGGAAAGAGCCCTGGAGGGGGTTTGGGTGTGCCCCCAGGTGGGGATGGGACATTCTTGGGTATGTTCTGGGATCCCTCTTTTGTCACAGTGTTTGTGGTTTTTTTCTGCAAAACTTTCATTGTTGCTGTATTTGCTTTTTCCATTTAAACTTTCCATCACTTTTGCAATCCTTTTGTCTGAGTTGTTATTTCTACCCATGGTGGGAGAATTGCTCTCCCAGACCATGACACCAGGTCAGGAGACCTGTAGGTAACCTTTCCTTGGATGATGGTAGGTGCTTCAGTGGTGTACCTGCCTTGTTGCTTACTCTGAACCATACATTTCCTTGGAGATGGCTATCATTCCCCACTTGCTTATATTTGATCTCATTGTTTAGCATGTTCATTTGAATATTTTCTGAATTTGGGATAGAAATAAACTTTTCTTGACTAAAACCCATACTGTGATAGTTTCTGTGAACACCATAATTTTTTTTATTCTTTCCATATGTTATTGTTAAAGCATCATAATTACACTGTATGTTATAAAAGACATCTATGACATGTGTTTAACAATCTATTGAAATGTCTGATATGGCATCTTAAAAAGTTTTAGTTTAGGGCCATATCAATAAACATAAAGGCATAAATGGAGGAAGTGTAAGGAGGAATGAAGTATCTTGATCTTGCTACAGACTTATTTTTTTGAAAGAAAAACCTTACAGAATCTGTCACAAACTGAACTTTTTCTTAATCTGATCTCTGTTTTTTTTCAGTGGATTGATGATAGCTTTGATGGTTTTGATTCTTTGAATTTCAAAGTCTTTGTGTGTACCACAGAATATGTGAGGCCTTTTTTGTTCTTGTTAAATCTCCTATAAAAAGAGTAATTGAGTTACTGGGACAAAGAAGAAAGTTGACTTCTTTTGGTATTTGAATTAACTGTAATATAGGAAACAGATATTAGATTAGTAATAAAAGCATGTGAAACCATTCATATTCTTCAAGTCTGTTGTTCTTACCTTCTCAGTTGATCAAAGGGAAAAAAATGACAGGCAAAATCAGCTTTGAAAAAATTACTAAAAATCTTACTTCTGCAATATATTGTGTTAAAAAGTATTAGACAAAAATGGCAATGTCATAAATGGATATGCAAACAAAACAGAGGTTTAAAAAGTAAAAAGTCTTCCTTCTGGGTAATTTTTGTTATTGTTCTGCACTCTGAAATGCATTTTTTTTATTAAAGCAATTTGAAACATTTATCTGCTATTTATCTTGCAGTCAGTTATTGTAATGGCTTCCACTTTGAGTTACTCTAGTTAGTATTGTTCTTGAGTTTTCTCCATTTGTTGTTAGAAAATTGCACCTAAAATGTCAGAGAATCATAGAAGGGAAGGGACCTTAAACATTGTCTACTGCCAACCACCTCCCAGTAGACCAGGTTGCTCAAGGCCTCATCCAACCTGGTCTTAATATTTCTGGGGATGAAGCACCCACAACTTCTCTGCACAGCCTGTTCCAGTGTCTCACAACCTTCACAATAAAGAACTTTTTCCTAATGTCCAACGCAAATCTACCCTGTTCTAGTTTAAAATCATTGCCCCTTGTCCTATCACCACATGCCCAAGAAAATCCCTCTCCAGCTTTTCTGTATGCCCTCCTCAGGCACTGGAAGCCCACTATAAGGTCTCTTTAGAGCCTGCTCTTCCCCAGGCTGAACAACACTAAATCCCTCACACTGTCTTTGACAGATGCTCCAGCCCTCTGATAATTTTCATAGACCCTCCTCTGGACCCTTTCCAGCAGATTCATGTCCTACATGTGCTGGGGGCTCCCAAGCTGGACACAATATTCCACTTGCGGTCTTACTTGAGCAGAGTGTCAGAATCACCTCCCTTTGCCTGCTGGCCACATATGTTTTGGTGCAGCCCAGGATATGATTGGCTTTTTGGACTGCCAGTGCACATTGCCAGCTCATGTCAAGCACCTCATCCACCAGCACCCCCAAGTCCTTCTCTGCAGGGCTACTGTCCATCCACTCATAACCCTGCCAGTACTTGTGCTTGGGATTGCCCTTACACAGGTGTAGGACCTTTCAGTTTGCCTTGTTGTACTTCATGAGGTTGGCATGGGCCCACCTTTCCAGCCTGTCAAGATCCCTCTGGATGACACCCTTCCCACAACTGTGTTGACTGTACCACGCAGCTTGGCATCATAGGAAAATTTGCAGAGGTAGGACTTGATCCTGCTGTCCACGTAGCCAACAAAGTTCTTAAACAACACCAGTGTCAGTATCAGTGACTGAGGCACTCTATTCATCATAGGTCTCCTTTTCAAATTTGATCACAACTCTTTGAGATTGGCCATCTAGCTATTTCTTACCCACTGAGTGGTCCATCCCTCAAATCCATGTCCTTCCAATTTAGAGACTAAAATGTTGTGTGGGACAGTGTCAAACATCTTGCACAAGACCAGGAAGATGACACCAGGTGCTCTTCCCATCTTATCTACAGATGCTGTGACCAATGTCATTAATAACTAAGTTCTTAATCACTATCCTCAAGCCCTGGATAGTGTTTGTATCTACTGTTCTGCTCATGATTCATAAATTAGAACAACAGTATTCTAGGATGCCCATGTGTCATGGTAGGGCCAAACGAGCCCCAGCACAAAGCCAGACAGACACTTATGTGCCTAGACATGGTCCCCCTCTCCCCGCTCCTTCCTGCATAAAGGCAGGGTAATGCAGGAAAAGGAAAAAAGGCAACAGGACCATGTGTGTCTGATAAACAACTCTCCTTCTGCAGTAAGAGTACATATACAGGACACTGCTCCAGCCTGACCCGGCCTGTGTTTCTGCCTTTTATGTCCACAGCCTGGCAGAACCCCTTCTCATTGGGTAACTATGTGCTGGCTTCAGCTGCCCTATTGGCCCAATTGTATCTCGGGCAATATATACATGCAGGCTGATTTCTAGTCACCTTGCCTTGCTTAAGTCTTGCCTTATTTGAACGTGCTTGGACTTTGTCTGGCTTAAAACTCCCTGGGGTTGCACAGCCTCAAGTGCCCAGTCCATGAGCCTTCACACTACAAGCTAGTAGAGTAGCCACAACCCTTGGAGCCAGAGCCAAGCTTGTATCCCCTTGCAACCAGAATTTTGCTGTGCCTCACCTCAGTTTCCCCAGGACAAAGCAAGAGCCTGTTGTGAGAAGCATCATAAACAGCCTGCTGTATGTTGAAGCTAGACCAGCCATCGAAGACTGCATGGCCCTCCTGCTGGCAATGTGTCATGCCTGGCGCATGAGAGTGCCCCAAAGCCTCTATAACTAAACAGACAGCAGCAGCACTCCCTACTTGGGTGGAACCAGCTGTGAGTAATCAATGCATTGATTCTTTGGCTTAAAGGTTCTTGTCAAGTCTCCCTGCACTGTGGTCAAGCACCCTTTCACTCCCAAGATTCCCTCTCCCTGTTATTTCCTCCCGGTTTGCATAAAATTGTCAAAGTTGCCTAAATGCTATTCATTCCCACCATGGATATACATTCTAACCATACATTGAACCTGTTTAATGTTTGAGTAATTTTTCATATTAACAAAAGGCTATTAATACTTTTGTTAATATTTGCATTTGCCATATCATTTATAAATTAAAACAGTATTCCTTAACACCATGTCACACAGCAGTTTATTAAAACTAACCTGTGATCTTTCATTAAATGACTTCTATGCTGTATTTTATCCTTTGATAGCTCAGTGCTGCTTTTGTCTTTTTCTTCAAGGTATTAAGAGACAAATGCAAAACCTGTTTTTAAAATGTCTTTTGGGATTTGCTTTGATTCAATTACTTTTTACAGCACCTTCCTTTACTAATACCATTTAGGACTGGTTTAGTAACCTCTGCTGTCAGAGTTAGTTCACCTAGCAATGTGTGGTGGTTTGAGCCTTAACTGGGAGTTAAGAGCTCAGATGGGGGCAAGGCTGAGAATCTCTCCCTTGCATCCCCCTCCTCCCTCCCACCAGAGAGGAAAAAAAAGGAAAGGGAAGGAGCAAATCCACCAAGCAATAATTTGGAGTCAGCCTGGAAGTAGAGAGGTAAAAGTTTTCTTTAAACAATATATATATATAACAATTATAGGTAAAGTTCACAAGGGCAAGGAACAAGGATGGATGGAAGGGGAATAAAGAAGAAGAGTACAAAACCAGTCTCTCTGAAGAGGCGTGGAGGCAGCAGGGAGAAGGATCAGGCCCGACCACATGGCAGAGGAGCAGGAAATCAGACGCAGTAGATCTTATCCAGGAGAGGCAGGAGCCAAAAGGAGACCCAATAGCTGCAATGTCCTGTTTTTTATACCCTAGTTGGCCAGGGAGGGGGCAGTGGAACAGACTCAGTTTCCCAGGGGGAAAACGCCCTGCAGGGAGGGCAAAGTACCCACAAGCCCTCCACCCTGTTTTGGTTTTGTTTTCAGAATGGGCGTTAACCCACCTCCCAGTGTATCACAAATAGTATCACAAATACTGGGGAATAGTAACTGATAAACAAAGATGTCATCTACTTTTGTCAAAGATGCTTTTCAAGGCATGAAAGCCAGACAATAAATGCTTACATTTGTCAAGAAATTTAACTTAGTTGTAATTGTGTCTCTCCTATTGTTAATAGAAATTGTGCTTATTACAAGAATCACAGAATATTAGGGGTTGGAAGGGACCTGCAGAGATCCTCGAGTCCAACCCCTTGCCAAAGCAGGATCACTTCGGGCAGGTCACACAGGAATACACGCAGGTGAGTTTTGAAAGTCCCCTGAGAAGACTCCACAACCTCTCTGGGCAGACTGTTCCCATACTCCATCACCCTCACTATAAAGAAATGTTTCCTTTTGTTGCCCCTGGGTTCTAGCTTGCGCACTTTGTTCTTGTCCTGTCACTGGGCACCTCCAAGAAAAGACCATCACCTTCATCTTGACACCCACCTCTCAGATGTTCATAGACAGTATCACAGTATCACAGTATCACTAAGGTTGGAAGAGACCTTGAAGATCATCGAGTCCAACCTGTCACCACAGACCCCATGACTAGACCATGGCACCAAGTGCCATGTCCAATCCCCTCTTGAACACCTCCAGGGACGGTGACTCCACCGCCTCCCCGGGCAGCACATTCCAATGGCAAACGACTCTCTCAGAGAAGAACTTTCTCCTCACCTTGAGCCTAACCTTCCCCTGGCACAGCTTGAGACTGTGTCCCCTTGTTCTGATGCTGATTGCTAGGGAGAAGAGTCCAACCCCTTCCTGGCTACAACCACCCTTCAGGTAGTTGTAGAGAGCAATGAGGTTGCCCCAGCTCCCTCAGCCTCTCCTCATAGGGCTTGTGCTCAAGGCCTCTCATCAGCCTCGTTGCCCTTCTCTAGACACGTTCAAGTGTCTCGATGTCCTTCTTAAACTGAGGGGCCCAGAACTGGACACAGGACTCAAGGTGTGGCCTAACCAATGCAGAGTACAGGGGTACAGTCACCTCCCTGCTCTTGCTGGCCACACTATTCCTAATGCAGGCCAGGATGCCGTTGGCCTTCTTGGCCACCTGGGCACACTGCTGGCTCATGTTTAGGCTGCTGTCAACCAGCACCCCCACGTCCCTCTCTGTTTGGCAGCTCTCCAGCCACTCTGACCCCAGTATGATGAGCTTCCCTCTCAGCCTTCTCTTCTCAAGACTAAACAGCCCCAGTTCTCTTAGTCTTTCTTCATAAGAGAGATGTTCAAGTCCCACAATCATCCTTGTAGCTCTCTGTTGTACTCTCTTCAACAAGAAACAAGCAAGAATATATTTTTTTTCATTAAGTCAGTTTAGGTTTTGGCACTTGGGAAAAATATATCTCATTTGAACATATTACTTGAAGCATTTGGAAAACTGTGTGAAACTGTGGGAATTTTAGGCTGATGCCTAAGAAATTTTCCAGAAATATTGAATAAAAGTGGGAGAATGTAAATAAACAACCATTGGATGTAAAGGGGAAATAATGATAAGCTCTAAGTAATCCCATTGGTCTGATAACTAACATAAAGTTGGTTGTATAATCTAACCTCCTCTTCTTTCTCAGTTCTTTGCTGTAGCAGATACTAGCTGGTGCTTTCACTTGGTTGTTGCTGACCTTGGCTGCTTTCTTGTTGTGGCTAAGTACTAACAAGCTACTCTCTGCTTTTCCCTTGTACAAGGGGGTGGAGAAGGGGAACCAGGTAGCCCCCTGGTTTTGTCCAGGAGGGGTACTTGTGTTGTTTATAAATTGTAAATCTATATAAATATTGTACATTTTTTTCATATTCATTGCATTTCATATTTCTGGATTGTAGTTTTGCTTGTAAATATAGCTTCATTTTCTTCCAACTGAGCTAGTCTGTCAATTTTATTTTGGGGGGCAATTCTCTTAAATTAGTTGGGGGGTAATTTCAACCCACCACAGAAACCTATTAAGGGAGGCAACATAGTTTGGGGAAGTATTTTAAATTAACCAATAGGAAAGATAAAACAGGCAAATACAAAATTTAATAGTCACATTTCCAGTCTGGAAAGTGTTGTGGAAGGGTCAGTAAGCTGCCTTTCTCTCTCTGGTCAATACAGCCAGAAGCAAGACCTCTTGATGCCCAAGAATTACTTCACATTGATTGTCCTCTCAATGGTGTGCTATCCACTTTTCAACATTAGTACTGAGTCAAAAAGGACAAACACCAGCAGGCACTTTCAGAAAAATTCTACTATTTATTATATAACCATTTGATAAATATTTCCATAGATAAGATTGGTTTACATTATTTATTTGGGGGGGGGGGGGGGGAGGGAGGTGTGGAAATCAAAACCACCAAAAGACAAAAATCCATTTGCTAAATGCACTCTTCATTCTGTTCATGGGATTCCCACCAATCTATTCCATATATATACCATGATAGCAAAGATGTCCTGTGATAGCCTCATTGGGCTGTAATGCAAATATCTTAGATGCCCTTTTTTTATCTAATCTCCATTGCTTTACTGTCCTGATTGAAAGATTTTATACGTATACACACACACACACACACATACATACATACATAAATTTAGCACTTTGCAGCCACCTGTTGTGGGATCCAGTCAAGAGGGAAATAGTAAGAACTGGCTGATGAGAGCAGATAAGCAAATGGGAGGGCAAAGATTTTCCTTTCAGCTGCAGCTCTGTCTTAGCCCAGTTTAATTTATCTGGGCTCCTGCACACTTAAAACTGTCATTTTGCTTTGTTCCTTTAAGCTTGTGCTTCTCCTTACTTGAAAGAATTCCCCTTCCATTCTTCAGTGTTTACCAAGGCTTTTGTAAGGAGGGAGGGAGAGGAGGCAAACAGAAGAAGAATGAGGAGGAGGTGGAGGAGAAGGAAGGTTTTGCTGAGATCTGAACAATTAAGCCTTTTCTTCATGAGGATGACATTCTGTTTCACTGCTAGCTCTCCCTCTGGGTTTGCGGAAGGAAGGGTTCTTGCATTTTCTGCTTTGTTTCCAAAATCCAAATATCTTCCTTATCACAGGAAAAGATGTATGTGGGGTTTTTTAAGAGCGTCTTTCACACAGAGGAAAATTCACAGGCATTTTACAATTATTGCATGCTGCAAATTACTGCAAATTCCACTACATAGATTTCCAGATGTTGTAAATCTCGCCTAAGTGGTTCATTCATCTTTTTCTTCACAATTATTCTGACTTCATGTCATTTTTCCAGTGCATTATCCATTTCATTCCTCTTTTAACCATTTCTCCTTTGTGTAATTTTTCCCACCGTGTTTTGAGATTTGTGAAGCACTCTGTAAATATTAAACATTAAATGGTAATTATGATATTTTAAACTTAGTTTCTGTTGATAGTGTGAATATTTGGTAAAAAAACCAATTCCTACCAACCTTGGTTTGAAATGAATGGTACACCAGGCAATAAATACCTGATTAAGTTGATAAATGCATTACTTTGATGGAGCTGCCACTCATAATCCCTATCCCTCTTTCTGAGGTATGCAAGTCTATGTCTTCTATAGAGTGGGACATAATTCATGTGGGTGCAAAACCTTTTGGTCACCATCTCTTCTAAGTTTGTAGTTTTGTACTGAAAAATAAAATATTCACCAAGGTGAGCTATAAAGGGAAGATGTGCTGTGAAATCATGGTTCTCTGCAGGCTCTGCTACAGGCAGTGTAGCCTTCATCACTTAATAACATCTTCATAACTGTCAGTAAGCATGAATGAGTGTCCATGCTTTTGTTTCTAAAGATGGTCTCTGAATAGCACAAGTGAGAACATGCTCTACTATGTATTTATCTATATTTTATTAACAAGTTAACAGGAAAGAGTTGTCAGCTACACTGCCTTATACTCAGGAAGTTCAGCATACTCTGCACAACACTAAAATATTCTAAATGTTTTGCTCTAAAATATTATCTTCTAGAATAATTAGAAACTCTGTATAGCTTAAAATGGGTGATACTAAATCAGAATAGCTGTGAATAAATCAGTCAAGTTATTTTAGATATACAAAATCTAGCTTTCCTGGAAAAGGCACAAATCACAGCTTGCACTGAATACATTTCTACTTGTGGCTTTTTCTTTTTTTTTTTTAAATAAAGCTCCAAGTCCATTTTGATGGGTAGTGCAAATCAAAGAAGCTATTATTTATGATATTCTTGCAAAGTACTTTACAGTATATA
The DNA here is from genome assembly GCA_015227895.2 of Colaptes auratus. Lineage (NCBI taxonomy): Eukaryota > Metazoa > Chordata > Aves > Piciformes > Picidae > Colaptes > Colaptes auratus. The sequence goes on along the minus strand of CM026897.1, from coordinate 80,280,615 downwards.
GACTATTGTAGTACTAATTATATAGTATATAAAAATTTGTCACCTAAAAATGCTTTTAGTTAGTGTTTGGTTTGCTATATATCAATAAAAGTGCTTGTCTGCTGTAGGCAAAACTGTAGAATAAGCCTGGTGATATTGAATAAAATGTGCTTCACATTGTACTTGAAGCATATACCCAGGCAACTCATAGTATAACACTGACTACAGCACTTAGGACAAACAGATTACAAAGCTAGTTTATTCACCTATTGTATTTTGCCTGAGCCCTTTCTGAACCTGAAGCAGTCATTGCAGCAGGGAGCACTAATTGCTCATTTGCTGCAGTAACCTTTTCAACTGGACAGCATCTCATGTCTGATTTCATGTTGATGTCTCTTTCCTTTAATTACAGTGTGCCGGCAGAGAGAGAAAATCCAATGGTGTGAAGTGCCATATAGTGCCTGCAATGGACTTGCTGTGCTCTTCAGAGGTTTACTCTAAGAACAGAATAGCACAAGAGTGTCTTCTGTGCACTTTATTTTTATGCTTTGTATTCTTGACAAGCCTAAGCCAACAGTATGGGTACATTACCAGAGTATGTATATTGAAACTGCTTTAAAATCCTTTGTGAAGGAAGGTAATTGCTCAAACTGATCTGGGAAGATATTGCTTATTCAGACATGAAAGGAACTAAACATATTTAGAAGAGGGGGGCGAAGGAGTAAGGAAGAGAATTGTTTACCTTTCTGTAATGATTATTCAAACAATCCAGAAGTGATTGATTTCAGTAACAATCATAGCAATGATGCTTCCTATTTTTTACACTTGGACTACAAAGTTTTCCTTTGCTTGTTTGTTTGGGTTGTCTTGTTTGGGTTGGGTTTTTTCAGGGGGAGTTCTGTTTTGTTTTGGTTTGATTGGTTGTTGTTTTGGGGGGTTTTGCTTGTTTTATGTTGTTGGCTGGGTTGTGTGTGGGTTTTTGTTGTTTTGGGTTTGTTTGTTTTTTTAAATAAGTTGAAAAATGTCATTAAGCAATATAACAGGGCAACTATTTTCTTTTTTTTTTTTTTAATCTTTAAATAGTTGCACCAGGATAGGTGTGTCTTTCTCTTGCAGTGCCAAATGATAATAGAAACTGGCTTCTTAGAGCTGGCTAAGCAGAAAGAGGAACTAGTAGTCATAGAAGTTTTCCATTGTAGTAATTATTTATTCTGGTTTGTATTTTTCTCTGTCACAATTTCACTGATGCTATTTAGATGGTAAACTTGGTATTTGTCAGTATGACTTAGAACCATCACAGCTAAATTGTCATAAGGGATACTCCTCAGAGCAACAGCCTAATTCTCTGTGATTGGCATTCCAATAAATGTATTTTAATTCTCAAAATTACAAATTAAAGGAATATCCAATAATCAAGGTGGTAAGAGGGTTTTTTTTTTATTTGGTTTGTCTTGCTTTTAATGAAACCACTGCTAAAAAAAAAATTTCTGTCCTTCCATTCACTGGTGCTGCATCCAAAGAAAGTATACTTTTTCCTCTATGTAATTCAAGAGAGTTTCGACCACTGGACACTTTTTACATCTCTATGTTGTCTATTGAAACATATTTTTTTCTGCTTCAGTGAAATTAAGCCAAACCTTTCATCTTTGAAAGGTAATTTAGCAAGGTAGGTGAGTACATAGTACATGATTAAATAAAATGAAAACTCTTTTTTGCCTACTTTTAGCCCAACCTCCAATCTTCCTTCTTCTGCTACATGCATGAAATTAAGTTTGAGCATGATGGCTTTCAGACATCCTCAAATAGTTAAGCATCTGTACCACTGCACTAGAGGCTGTTTTTTTGAAAGTGAGTTTTTAACAGCAACTGGATATAGGACTTGCATTGTTCTGCACTGTTATTTTAATCCAGTTGGAATACATTTTAGACAATTTAAAAACTGTGAGTAAGTATGAAATCTATCAAATGTATTTCTATTAAAATGAAAGAGCTTTGATATTAAGTTAGTTGTTTTTTCTTGATTAGAAAACTAAAAGTTAATACTGGACTAAAAGAAAAAAGTCTGGACCTGAGCTAGATTGTGTGGTCCTGCTCTGGCAGGGGGGTTGGACTTGATGATCTCTTTGGGTCCCTTCCAACCCCTGATATCCTGTGATCCTGTGATCCATGTCTTGAAATGCATTAGAAATGGATGATGGATGTAGTGCAGTTCTTCATTATGGATCATCCTTATGGATCATGTTGACAGTCTGGTAATACAAGAAGTTTAGGTGAATTCAGTGAAATGTGCAGAAAAATATCCTAAATTGGGATGTGTTTACTTGAGGTTTGGCCAGTTTGAGGTACACAATTTTCTTTATGTTTTGCATAATTTTACAGATCTTAATCTTAATGCTAAATTCAATTCAATATTTGTGTTTCAGCAAATAAAATACAGACTGAATAAAACCAAACACCAGTGAATAGTTATTTTGAGTCTGCCATAACATTTATATATTTAACTTTCTGTTTTCATCTGCTAAGAGGAAACATGACAGAGAAAAGGCTTTCTATTTCTTCCTTTCGACACACACAGCAAGAACAAAGAGAGCAATCGAAGATTATTCTGTGAGATCCCTCCATCTGCCACAATGTTTCATATTATACTACTATAACTGAAAAATCTGGTATGAAAATTTAAAATAAAATAAACATATAATGAGGGGATTTTCCCTCTGGGTTAGGAAACTCATTGGTGAAACACATGGTCTACAACCAAACCACACATAATGTGGCTGTAAAGACTTTCATTTGTACTTACACTAAAATTAAAACTCAAAATCTGAAAGTTTTGATATTAAGAGACTTTGTCAAAGCCTTTATCTAGTTACAATGATGACAGGTAAACCTATTGGATGTTATGTTTATTTGCTTTTGAAAAACGTAGCGACAGGCTGGCCCAGCAGAGATGAGGTTCACTAACGGTCCTGAAAAGATGTGAGCGACCCTTTCTGTCTAGCAAGTACATAGCAGGGCACTGCAGGAAAGCATAAAACAAGACAAGAATTCAACACTGTGGAATTCTGTTCAGTCTTGAGAAGAGAAGACTGAGAGACAAAATGGATATTAAGGGAAATTTTGTTAGTTCAAAGCAGTTGCTAAAGGGAAAAAAAAAAGTTAGTTTTTTATCTCATGCATCCAAGGTCAGCACCGTCCAAGAACAGAACAGAAAGAAAGCAGCTGAACAGACTGAACTCAGACTAAACCACCCTTGAAGTTACATGCCTACTGATCTACCAATGAAATTCATTTAGAATTATCTTTGTTTTCCTTTTTACACCAAAACATTCAGCTAGAGTATTCTGTAGCTGTCCTTTCCTTAAAGGCACAGCTTAAAACTGTCACACATTTGCAGAGACGTATCAACTGCTTTGGCAAGACAAATCAGCATAATGAAGACAGGACTATGAAGTGCTTGAATTTCAAAACTACCCCCAATGTTGAACCCCTTATTAATTATATCCATACATGGCAGCAGTTACATTGCTAAGAGCTAGACTTGTGATCTAGCCAGTGAACAGTCTTTCACAGCATGACAACAAAGTAACTCACTTCCATTTGTCCTTACGATTGAAAATAATATTTATAAAACTTAATTTCAAAGGTGCTTCTATGCATTAAGAATCAACCTGGAAAAAGGCAGCTCTGGGGAAACATTGTATAAGCCTTCCAGTACCAGAAGGAGGCCTACAAGAAAGCCAGGAAGGGACTTTGTACAATGGCTTGTAGTGATAGGACAAGAGGGAAGAGATTGAAGCTTGTGGGTAGATTTAGACTAGATATTATGAAGAAATTCTTTACAGTGAGGGCGGTGAACTGTGGATGGAAACAGGTTGCCTAGGAGGCTGTGGGTCCCCCCTCCCTGGAGGTGTTCAAAGCCAGGTTGGATACAGTCTTGAGCAATCTAGTCTAGTGGAATGTGTCCCTGGCCATGGTGGGGTGGGGGGGTAGAATTAGATGATCTTTGAGGTCCCTTCCCACCTAAACCATTCTATGAAATAACAGAAATTCAATTAGTTTGTTCTTACCTATATTGTTTTCCTGTATCTTATTTCCTGTAAGACCTGCCCAGATCTGACAGATGTAAATGGAGTAGCTTAAAAAAATATCAGCATTATATATGAGGATATATTTCAACTTTCCTGTTTCACATTACTAATCCTTCAGAAGACTCAGAATTCCAGAAAATACAGTAACACCTCAGCAGGTCCTTTACATATTCTGCAGCATTAGTTTAAATTCATAGTTACTAGAAGTTTGTAGTTTGCCACCTGTTTTATTGTAGAAGGTAAGAGGCTTGCACAGGTGATGGCTGTGTTGGTGACAACTCTGGCAGACGTAGCAGACAGCTGTGATAATCTAGGGATGTTTTAAACAGGTATACTTGTCTGAATCTACAGCTAGTCTCTCAGCCCTATCCCAGTCCATTTTGGAGCATTCTAAATTCATTCTCTTCAAAATTACACTTTTGCTTACTAGATATGTGGCATATACCTAACAAGTTACAAGTTCAGCAAGAAAAGCTGAATTAAGTCTGAAGGCTCAACTGCCATAAAGTGAAACTCACTGTTTGCTTTCCCTTGGCCTCTTCCTAACACACTCTAAATTCTAAACCAAGCAATCAGTACACTATTAATTCCATGAAGATGCTTACTAATGATTTCCAAATTATATATGTCATCTTACCATTTACCATTTCAAATTATTTCATCCACTATGACATAAGCCATGAACTAAGTCCACTTCATTTGTGAGTACAATTGTCCCTTTCATCCATGTTATAAACAATTTTATTATGATATCCAAAATATTTTAAATTTGTACATCAGGAATTTAAGTCACAGCAACAACCCCTTCAGACAGCTCATGTGCCTGTAGAGGTTTTTGCTTTCAAAATAGTATTAAATAGGTTTTTTATCACATTATAAAAGAGACTACAGTACTCTATTTCTGTGTAGTCAAACTACTAAAGATGACTTCTGCAGAAAAATTCACCATATCTGAAGGAGAAAGTAATCTTATAGCTCTTTTTTCAAGCGTGCTGTTCCACTTTCACACTTTCAGAATTTCCATGTTGACTGGAAAGTTGAGAGGGAAAGTAGAGATGCCCATACAGCTTGCATGTGGTCACTTGTTTGAAGAGCTATGAAGAGGAGACTCAAAAGACTTTTTCTTCATTTCCTAAGGAATGTCTTAAGCTATGCAGGAAGAAAAAGAGGGAGGCGAAGGCAGAAATTAACACATTTATAATTGTTAAGTAACAAGTTTAACAGGCCTCTCAAAAAGTGATGAGAATGTCCCAGCCTGCTGGGGAAATACTGCAGCTACAGATCTTCTAGCAGATTGCTGGTTCCAAGCAGAGTTCTGGTTCTAAGAAGTTTCAGGTTACTCATACACTGCTGTGAACATCATATTGTTGCAAACCTGAACCTTCACAGATGATGATTTATCCTCAAAACACTCAAAAGAGTAACAAAATAATGTGACCACTGGATCTTTGCCCAGCAGGGTACAGTGGGTTTGCATATCCTCTCATTTCCTGAAGCTTTAGGAGACTGAGAGACATCACAACAGACAAATACTTCTCGGAACTACAGTTTACAGTTAAGCATCAGATGTCATAAATTAATACAAGCACATAAATGTTCAGTGCTAATTCTGCCAACATGTAATTTGAGAACTCTGTCTACTGCTTCACAGGGACATTCTTATTTCAAGAACATGAGGAGAAAGGCAGTGTAAAGCAGGGAAGAGAGGCTTATGGCATTCAGTCATAAACATGTGAGAAAAAAGAGCAACAAAAGAAGGCAAAATAAAAGAGCAGGCAGACACACAGGGAAGGAAAGCAGGAAGGAATCAAAAAGAGCATCTCAGTGTAGGACATGTGAAAAGCCACCAAAATGTAAAAGGGAAGTGAGAGCGAAGTGGTATTATGAATGTCTGAACTAAAGACATAAAGGCAGGCAATAATGATAAAGAAATAAGCAAGACATGGGAAATCATCAATGTCAGGAAGCATAGGCTGTACAAGAAGAGACTGCAAAGGGAGCTGTATGGATAAAAGGAGTTCAAAGAAATATTTCTTCATGAACAAGAATCAGGCTTGAGAACATGGGAGTTGGGAAAGTCTAAGGAGAGATGTGAGATAGTGTGAGGGAGTATAAGGTGTAAAAAAAAATAAATAAAAGAAAAGAAATATGTAATCATTTGAAGAAGGGATTAAAGGTAATATGAGAAGCAGGAGGGATTATGTATCTCTTCACACAGACCTTCATGGAGTAGACCTGATGATAACAAAGTTGTTGTGATGGATAGAACAGACAGAAATCCAGCTGTTTTCTGACAGTGGCTTGTGCAGCTAATGTGCAACCAGAGCCAATTCATCAATTGACATGTGTTGTAGTTAGACATGGGAACACCTAGCCTTACATCAGTTACATTAAAGGGCATTACAATGCACAAGAGTCTAAAAAAATGGAAATTAGAATGGAAATTAGAAAGTGTGAAAACATATATGTTTTAGATATTTGTTGTGGTATTTTTAGAATCATTCTTATGATTTTTAGGGGGTTTAATTTGTGAGTTCTGAATGTAGGAGGTTTGCAGTGAGTTATTTTTTTAAAATTATTTCACAACAGTCTGTGGAGGAGGTAGGTTAATAGTGGTAGTTAAAAAAATAAACTTGAAATTTTCACAATTTTAATTATATTTTAAGGTTGATGAAATTCTTCTTATAGTAAAGATGAATGAAAAATTATTGTCAAGCAAGAAGTGGACACTGTTTTCTCCAAAAAGAAATAGACAGTGGTGGAATCTGGTTTTCAGAAAGCTATTTTCATTCCCATTACAATGCAACATACTCTGCACTGTTTGTCTTTCATAACATAAAACAATGCCAAATTATGTTCTAATGTGAATTCAGGAGACAATGTAATCTGGCACATCACCACTGAACAATTGTGTTGCCTGACGAAATCAGTGCTTATCAAAGTATTTAAAACCAAAACAAAACTCAAAATCAAACAAACAAAACAACAACAAAAACCCAAAGCAAAACCACAAATCAACTTCCCCCAAAATCCCACCCAAAATCCCACCCAAAATCAAAACTAATAGGAAGACATTAAATATTACCACCAAAAATTTTTAGAAATCAGAGAGTACTGGATCTGAGTGGCACTGCCCTGGCACCATCAACAAGTCTTAACGATGACAAGAGGATGAGCAGTCATTCCATTTTATCTTTGCATGACTCACATGATTGCAGGTAGAACTACAGTTAATCTGCAATATATTTAATTTTATGAATATTAAAGCACAACCTGTAAAAAGCACACAGAAGTTGTCCCTTCACATGTTTGTTCTCATAGAAAATATCTCTTCCTGCCACTTAGAATGGACACATTGTCCAAGTACACAGCAAAATCCACATATATGCAAAAAAAAATATGTTTGGAGTAGAGAAGCTTCCCCTCTACATAACTCTGTAATTTAAACATTATGCCCTCATTCTTGCAGAAGTTCAATCATTTTGAGAAGTCTTGCAAGTAATTCTCTGTTTTCAATAATACTTTTCAACTGTAGTCCTGGTATGTTGTTCTCAGCTGTTCATTTAAAAATAGTAACTAGTTGTATCTGTAATAAAAATACAAAATAATTGTACTAAACTTATTTTAAGTCAGAATTATTATGGAATATTCAATGATTGAAAGAATACTTGTGTTCTTCTTCTTTTCCTTAAACGTTATACATAATGTTAGTACAGAGTATTTAAACTCAAACCTTTGACTTATATGGTTACCAGATGGTCTGCTAACTTGGGTTTTGACCTTGGCCAAGGTCTACTCAGTCTTTGTGTTAGTCATCCAAATACACTGTCTACCTGGTGCCAAGGAGCACATGGGCAGAGGAAGGAAGATAAACTGCAAAAAGAGGATAAAACTCCTTAGTACCATGTAAGTAGTCACAAGTGTTAGAAATAATATATATTCTGAAGGAGTGACTGATGTTCATTCTCCACTCCTATCTCCACCAATTGGCAAAGAAGCCACAGATACAAAAGTAGGGGTTTCTCTATCTCTGTCTTTTAGATGAAGGTACAGAGTGGTGAGGAAGAATGGATTTACTGCCAATTTGTTGGATCCTGAGAAACATCATGAACAGAAATCGTTCTTCTCAACCTCTTTAGCTCAATCATAATCATTTCAATTTTTTCCAGTTTGGAGATACAGAAGAAGTCAAGAAATCTGCCTGGTTTTATTTAATTATTGCTTTGTTTATTTTATACTGATACTGTTTCTTTTCATCAATAATATTCTAGAGGTGACTATGCTGTGAAATAGTTTGATCTGCTTTGGAGTATTAATTGACCTCTTCTTCTTTCCATCTCTATATGGGTATAAGCCACTTGGTAATGGAGCCCACACAATCTGTAGGACAAATGTATTTTCCCCCCTCGCTCCTTTCTTTATGTCTCTCTGTAGAGGACTAGGCTGATTAACCCAAATGTATCTATCTGTGTTTATTTTGGATCCTGTATTTTAGTGATTGATTTACACTGGACATGTCTGGCTGATAATGCTTGTTAGTCAACATATTTTTGGCAAGATAGGAACCTGTATCTTGCTATAACTGGAAACAAACGTTCCCGTATTTTAGGGTGATAAGAGCTGCTTTAGCATAACTGATTGCAATAATTAGGGGAATATTATTGCATTACAGCTAAATTCTGATTTGATGACATGTGGCCTAGAGCAGACAATAAACTCACTGCTCCAGCATAAAAACATTAATCATTCTCTAATAAAACCATGAAATGTCAACATTTACAAGCCTAATTGCAGTAATGACCTCAAATTCGGGCATTTCTTTTGTATTAATTCCACTAGCTTTGGTAAAACTATCTAACAGAACCATGGAACTCTGACATGAATGGGTCTAATTGTAATAATCACTCTAATCATGGGTATTTTCTTAAGTTAATCCCACTAACATTCATTAAACTTTCTGCCAAGAGTCAAATATTTACCTAGGAAGACAGTGGTGTTTAACTAACTTTCAATGAAATCTTGACACTATGATAGCTTATGTTTCAAAAGTGAAAACAAAACCTCATAAGAAACCAAAATGCTTCTTTTTCAGTTTTGTTGTTGTTGGGGGTGGGGATTTTTGTTGGGTTTGGGGGAGGTGAGGGTGGGGGGAGATTGGTGTTGCTTTTTTTTTTCTTCTCTGCAAGTCAAATTATTCTTCCTAGGGAATTTCCAGTCGTTTCTCACCTTTATTGCAACCAGCTGCATTTTCAATATTATTGTTGATTTTTTTTTTTTTGTTTTATACTGTTCTGCTCTGCTGTTCAGTCTGAATTTTAACTGCAGTGTTCATTTTGGGCCTGGGGCAAATTATAAATAATTTCATCGATATTCAGTAAAATCTCAGGCTTTATTATTTTCTGTGGCAAGGAAGGAGGACTTCTGATTGTCTATGTCAGCTTATTTTATTTTTTAAAACCAACAAGTACTTCCCAGAAACAAAGACAACTGTTGCTGTATCTCTATGCATACTGAAGATAAATCCTAGGAGAGAATTCTCTCAGTTGTAATTACACTGAGTTGCATTAATCCTGGTAGTAATATGAACTTCAGTGTTTTACCATAATAATTAATTTGGCCCATTGATATTAAATCTCTCTTTTTTCCCCCACATTCATTTAAGCCTTGATAAAGCAGGAAAGTTATGATGTAGTTGCCATCACAGAAATGTGGTGGGATGACTCACATGACTGGAGCACTGTAATTGATGGCTACAGGCTCTTCAGGAGAGACTGGTGAAGGGGAAGGGGTGGAGGGGTGGCCCTATACATCAAAGAGGCTCTAGACACCATGGAACTAGAGATTAAGGATGATCAAGTTGAGTGCCTGTGGGTGAGAATTAGAGGGAAGGCCAACAGGGCTTGACATCCTGGTTGGAGTCTGTTATAAAACACCCAACCAGGATGAAGAGGTTGATGAATTATTTTATAGGCAGCTAGAGCCTGTCTCAGGATTGCCAGATCTTGTTCTTATGGGCAACTTTAACCTGCCAGATATCTGCTGGGAACTTAGCACAGCAGAAAGGAGGCAGTCTAGAAGGTTCTTAGAGTGTATGGAGGACAGCTTCTTGTCACAGTTGCTGTGTGAGCCTACCAGGGGTAAGGCTTTGCTTGGCCTTCATTTTACAAACAGAGAAAGGCTGGTGGGAAATGTGGTGGTTGGAGGCTGCCTGGGGTCCAGCAACCATGAAATAATTGAGTTTCAATACGCAGTCAAGCTAAGAGGGGCAGCAACAAAACCTCCACTCTGGACTTCCAGAGCGTGGAGTTCAGGTTACTCAAGGAACTAACTCAGAAGGTACCTTGGGAAACAGCCCTTAAAAACAAAGGGGTCCAAGAGGACTTCAAGAAAGAAATCTTGAAGGTACAGGAACAGGTTGTGCCAATGTGCCGGAAGATGAGCCACCAGGGTAGACAGCCAGCCTGGATGGGGACTGAACTTCTGAATGAATTAAGGGAAACAAAAAAGGGTGTATCATCTTTGGAAGAAAGGAGAGATAATCCATGAAAGGTTAAGGATGTTGCTAGGTCATGCAGGAAAAAAAATTAGAGAGGTAAAAGCCCATTTAGAGCTTAGACTGGCCACTGCTGTGCTTTTACAAACATATTAATGGCAAAAGTAGGGGCAAGGACAACCTCCACTCCTTAGTGGACATGGAGGGGAATATTGTAACTAAAGATGAGGAAAAGGCAGAGGTACTTAACACCTTCTTTGTCTCAATTTTTAATAGCAGGATAGGTTGTCTTGCAGACAACTGGCCTCCTGAGCTGGCAGATGGAGTCAGGGAGCAGTATAGTTCCCCTGTATTCCAGGAGAAAGTAGTCAGGGAACTGCTCAGCCACTTGGATCCCCACAAGTCCATGGGACCAGATGGGATCCATCCTAGGGTGCTGAGAGAGCTGGCAGATGAGCTGGCTTGACATCATTTTCCACTAGGCCTGGTTCACTGGAGAGGTCCCAGGTGACTGGAAGCTGTGCAGGGGAAACTTGACAGGCTGGACAGATGGGCAGAGACCAACAGTATGAGATTTAACACATCTAAGTGCTGGGTTCTGCACATTGGCCACAACAACTCCGTGCAGTGCTACAGGCTGAGGACAGAGTGGCTGGAGTGCAGCCAGGCAGAAAGGGACCCAGGAGTACTGGTTGATAGTAAGTTGAACATGAGCCAGCAGTGTGCCCAGGTGGCCAAGAAGGCCAATGGCCTCCTGGCCTGTATCAGGAACAGTGTGGCCAGCAGGAGCAGGGAGATCATTCTGCCCCTGTACTCAGCATTGGTTAGGCCATACCTTGAGTCCTGTGTCCAGTTCTGGGCCCCTCAGTTTAGGAAGGATGTTGACTTGCTGGAATGTGTCCAGAGAAGGGCAACATAGCTGGTGAGGAGTTTGGAACACAAGCCCTGTGAGGAGAGGCTGAGGGAGCAGGGGTTGCATAGCCTGGAGGAGTCTCAGGGGAGACCTTCTTGCTGAAGGGAAGCTGTAGCCAGGTGGGGGTTGGTCTCCTCTCCCAGGCAACCTGTGACAGAACAAGGGTCTCAAGCCGCACCAGGGGAGGTTTAGGCTGGATGTTAGGAAGAAGTTCTTCACAGAAAGAGTGATTTGCCATTGGAATGGGCTGCCCAGGGAGGTGGGGGAGTCACCATCAGTGGAAGTGTTTAGGAAGAGACTGGATGAGACACTTGGTGCCATGGTTTAGTTGATTAGATGGTGTTGGGTGATAGGATGGACTTGATGATTTTGAAGATCTCTTCTAACCTGGTTAATTCTATTCTATGCTATTCTATTCTATTCTATTCTATTCTATTAATTATGCAAAAGGCAAATAACCTTTTTCTTGTAATAAACCCAAAGTGCTCTCTAATAAATGTGAAAGGATAACCACAGTTCCATGGGCAGAATAATGCTTATGTTATCTGCTTCCAAAAGCATTGTGTCACATCTGTATGGTCTTTGACAGTGAACAGTGATTTATTGTTCAAGGAGGCAATTCTGCTGTGTTTAGCAGAATAAACACAGCAGTTGCCTGCACTGACTTGCCAATGTGTCTGCTTGAGGCATAGTGTACCAGTATAAGAGACTGCACAGACATCTCTGATGATATAAAAGGAGAAAATAATGTGATATCTGATGGGAAATGTGTCTGATATAAAATGAGTTAAGAAAATTTCAGGATTAATTGAGGGAATTAGGAGAACTGATAGAATATAATCAACTTTTCCCCCACTTTCACAAAAACATTTAATGTGAAGCTCAATAAAGCACCGCACTTATATGAATGTATGAAATTCTTGATAACACTAGCTATGGGGATGGGATTACTGAGATATAATACAATGTGTTTGAAAAATGTAAACCAAGTCTCAGTCCAGCATGGAATCTGAGGCCAGTCGCAGAAACTGTGACTGAAAGATGTCAAGCTCTAAAATAGAATCTTTATTAATGTCACTGTTACACTAGAAAAACCTGTTACTTTCTGAGGACTAGACCTCAGGACCTGTGCAACAGCAATATATATATTCTAAAGCATCCATGTAATCACTAAGTGAAATGTGTAGCAATTAGAGGTGTCTGCCATTGGCAGTTTGCACTCACTCTTGACACATTTTTTTGAAAACAGAATATTTAATCTCATGCTTTTTAAAACGTAAGAACCAATATTCTGGCTCCACAATTCTGAGACCATGACCACTAAGTACAGACATGGCACCTATTTGATCTAGCTCAGCCCATGACTAGATTTCATATTTCAGTTTCAAAAAAAACCCCATTAGATTTAATATTCAATAGATTTAATATGTGGGGTAAGCAGGGGGATACAGAACTTAATCCTCACAAGTCACCAGTTTCCAGTTCATTTGACAGCAAAAGCCCTTTCATCACTGTTGTTAGCTGAAAGTGCAAATCAGTCTTCCAAGTCTAATTGTAATAATGACTAAAGGCTTTGGTGGGAGTCTTCTCAAACTTCACCAGTAGAGTCAACAGGGCCATGACTCTGTCCACTAAAAGTGACATTCAAATATGCATGCAAAGTTCCTGTAATATAAACAGGAATTCTGCTTCTGTGTCAGTATAGGTTTGGCCTTTTGTCTTAGTAGAATTATAGAATTGTTAGGGCTGGAAGGAACCTCAAGAATCAGGTAGTTCCAACACCCCTGCCATGGGCAAGGACACCTCATTCTAGATTAAGTTTCTCAGAGCCACATCCAGACTGGCCTTAAAAACTTCCAGGGATAGGGCTTCTACCACCTCCCTGGGCAGTCTGTTCCAGTGTCTCACTACCTTCATGGTGAAGAACTTCTTCCTAAAATCCAGTTTTGCTCCATTCCCCCTAGTCCTATTGCTACCCAACACCCTAAAAAGTCCCTCACCAGCTTACTTGTAGGCCCTTTTCAGATACTAGATGGCCACAATAAGGTGTCCTTGGAGCCTTCTCTCCAGACTGAACAGGCCCAATTCTCTCAGTCTGTCCTCATAGGAGAGGTGCTCCAGATCTCTAATCATCCTCATGGCCCTTCTTTGGACACACACCAGCACAGCCATATCTTTCCTGCAATAGGGGCTCCAGAACTGGACACATTACTCCAGGTGGGGTCTCACCAGGGTGGAGTAGAGAGGGAGAATCACCTTCCTTGACCTGATGGCTATGCTTTTCTTGATGTAGTCCAGGATACAATTGGCTTTCTAGGCTGCAAGTGCACACTGACGGTTCATACTGAGCTTCTCATCCATCGGCACCCCCAAGTCCTTTTCTTCAGGTCTGCTCTCAAGCCAGTCACTGCCCAGCCTATATCAGTGCTTGGGATTGCCCCAACCCAGAGGCAGGACCTTGCATTTTGTCATGTTGAACCTCATGAGGTTGACTTGGGCCCACTTCTCCAGCCTGTCAAGTTGCCTCTGGATACCATCCCTTCTGTCCAGCATGTCAGCCACACCACACAGCTCGGTGTTGTCAGCAAACTTACTGAGGCTGCATGCAATGCCACTGTCCATGTTGCAAATGAAATTACAACCTCAAGACTGTATTAATTATATTCTTCTGGAGTTTTGTTACAGCAATAGACCCCCTGTGACATGGAGATGACCATAATCTTGTATAGCTGTTTGGAGGTTTTCTTCATTTTTAGAATTCAGAGTAATTCAGTGTCTTTACAATCAATCTGTTTTCCAAAGGACCCCTTTCAGAACATGGCCTCGTGTTCATTATAGTTTTTGAAGGCTATTCTTTTTTAAAGTGGAAGTGAGTATTACTAGAGGAAACACCTATCAATTTATTTAGATCTATAACATATGGTGAATAGCTTTGGCCTAAGTCCAAGATTGCTGTGTCTGACATGAGAAATACAGCTCAGCAGAAGATATGAACATAATTCTTTAAGCTGGACTTCTTCAGGAAGAAAGAATCACATCATCTCTACTGTATCTTCATGCACCTTCCCATGTACCAGAAATGTCATATTTCAATACAACTTAGCAAATTAACTCACACAAAATGCTGTAATCCAGGAAATAGGAACAGTTCAAAAAACAGATATAGATTATCTTCTGAAAAGGAAGGTAACAGGGTGAAACCAGAGAGTTCGATGATAAAGTTGTGAAGATATTAAAATCTACGATGTGATAAAACATACAGAAATCACATTTTTACTCTCATCTCTAAGATAATTCTTTAATGTCTCCTAATGACCTCAGTGTCTGTTAGCAGTCAACATGCTGAGTTACTGAATTAGATCAATCTGACTCCTTTTCCAACTTTTTTTTCAATTAATAGTAGTTTTGATCATTTTTATTCATTTTCTATAGCATGGTAGCAAATAAATATTGCACACTGCATTAAAAAATTATTTGAATAGCTTGATTCTAGAAATAATATACATTTTCCCACTAAAAAGAAATTAAATCTCTTAAGATTATCTGGCACTTTATAGAAGAAAAAGGTTATGAAATATAAAGAAAACAAAAAAAAAGGTGGAAGACATGCGCAAAACAAGGTCACACTGTAAATCTCATCTTCATTTGACAGATCAAAGAGTTTTATTGCATGTACAGTACAGGGGAAAGCATCAGCTCTGCACACATAGAAGCAGACCCAACTACACTGAGCACTTTGTTTTAATGTAAAATCAGATAATTATTTGACATGCTGCTGAATGTGATCTGGTATGTGCAACACTGGCTAGTCACCTGTAGTTAATACTGTGCCAGAGAACTCTCTACAATTACAGTTTGTTCACCCGAGTATACGTGTTCTGTGTTTAGGAAACACAACCCCCAAATAGAAGGCATCTTCTGAGTGTGCATTTTTTATCCTTTTTATAAGAGCTACAAATGTCTGTGAAGCCTGTGAAAAGGTCTGTATCCAAGGAAAAGAACAATCTGTTCATTCTGGATCTCTAGAAAGTAGCTTTTGAAGGATTCCTTCACAACCTCATAGATATTTTGTGGTTATGCTTCAGAGCAACTCAAGAGGTTGAAAAAGACAGTAACCCACTCTGATATCTGTTTTCATGTGCAGAATATTTACAGGAAGAACAAAGAATAAGTCAAAGTGAAAAAAACAGTGATTGGAGTGATGATCCCCACTGAAAGAAGGCTATTCACTATGAACAAGAAAACATACAACAGAAACTTTGCATAAAACTCTTCCAAAAGCCTTTAATTTAATCACTGTGCTTGGGTGTTAAGGAACAGGATCACTATTCATTACAAACAGCAAACATGTTGGTTCTAAAGCAAAGAATTTCATCCTATTTATATCTTTAAAAGGGAGTATGCATACAAAAGGAATGTATGTGGGCTTCCTTTTTGTAGCTGTCTCCACCAATACACTGCCTCCAATAGATAATGTGTAAAGAAGAGTTCAAGAAGAGCATACATTTCATTCCTAGATTACCATTCTCCAATCATTTGCAGCCTGGAGAATTCCTGAATAATAGAAACACAAATAGCAGTAAATAATTGTACCAAGTAATATTTATTATTAATTATTCACCTTGTGTTCATTGCCAGCAAAAGTAGGCTTTATTGTCCTCTAAAAATGAAAGAAAATAGGAAAGGATTCTCAGGGTTTTTATTATTGTTATTTATTATTATTAATAATAACAATAATTGTAATAGTTTTCTTTTTCAACATCTGAACTTTGAAAGCTTCTGTAAGAGAAGAACTGGACAAAGGAGACATATATCTCAGTTGTAATCTTTTCTGTCTACAGATAATATCTAGTCTTGTTTCCTCAGTGCATGAGGAATCAAATAACATTCAGCCAACACACTGTCCAAAGAGGTATATCTTTCTGGACTTGTGCTTTCAGGGCATGTCTCTTTCTCTGTTTCATATATCCTCATCTTTCTTCTAGTCTTCAGCAGATAAATGCAGTTCCACCACATGGGACTGTTCTCAGTTATTTGCTTTACCAGTATCCAGGGAAACATGATTCTGGTTTTGTTCAATGTTTCAGCTACCTCACTATAGGAAAAGAGTTTTATATAGCCATCTTGAGTAAAAGATTGCTGCTACCTGTCTATCATTGTCAAAAATGTCATGGCTAGCAGTACCATTTCTTAATCATATGGCAAACATGAAAACACTTCTTCTGAGGGAAAAATGGAAAAGTCTGCTATGTTCACAATGAGAAATCTCTAATTTATGTTATTAATTTTGAGTATTTATAAGCCAGCAAAAAACCAGGAGATGCATATGGAAGCATGGGAGCAATTTTAATTGCTATGTTTTTAACAAGATAAATGCTGCATGGCTATAAATATTGAAAGAGAAAAAAGAAAAGACTGTCAGTGAAAGTACAAGGATTACTGTTCCAAAAAATGTATTCTCTAGAGGATTTAATCATACCTTGAGGTTAATGGTTCTTGACTGAGCTGTGCACCTGGAGGTAATCCTGTTAAGGGTCTAGTTTCCTGTAGATTTTATACAGTAATATGAACAAGATGACTGTGGCCACTTCTGCCTAGCAGAATGCACTAGTTCAGTGGGTTTCCCAGGCACAGCATTTAGTTAGTTTTAACCAGTGGAGGAAATACTACAACGAATAAAGTGGTCTATATTTGAGCAGACTGCTCAAGCATAGTGTGTTGCATGTTTGTGTTTTGCTGTGTGCAGGCAATGAAATGCGTAATGATCAGATGAACGCCATACCCTAAGTTTACATGAGCACCATGAATTTTTGCAATTTGTGTTAATTATGGTAAATCTGAAACTAATTCATCTGAGTAGGTCTATTCAGCTCAGACACATGTACATCAGAAGAGCCTGCACATGAGTAGTCCTATAAACTTGCACCTCTCACATAAGTATCTTGTCAAAGCAGGACCAAATTTCCACAGAAAAGATGTTTATTAATATCTTCATTTAAAGGTGGCTGCATTGCCGGGGCCTTTTGAGTCCATGCAGGAAGAGGAATCACACGACACCAATATGATGCATAAATCGTTCAACTTTATTAACTATCAGCTCTACTTTTATATTGTATACTCACACTATTCTGCAATATGATAGGCTGTTCTGCATCTTCACGAGCTGTCCACATACCCTTTTGATCAATCTGGATGGTTGTTGACATTTGCACAAATTGAATCACAATCCCAGTTCACATTGCCTGTTGTGTTACAGTGTCTTTGTATTGCTAACTTTCCCAAAGATTGTTTATTGGGACAGCACTTCATGTTCTTTTACAAGGCTATCATAACACATATTCTGAACAAAGTTATCATGGTACACATTCTAAATTAGCTGCTTATGCTAATGCTTCAAGACAGACCAGGCCCCAACACTGTATAATGGTCTTGGTTAGATTTCCTGAATCCTTGTCTTTGGTTAATTTAATTAACGAGTAGGAACAACTATGCGAAAACTCACATTTCTGCATCTTGCTTGGCTTACAGAGGAAACACATTTTCATACTGAAATAAGTGTGAAGAAGCAGCTACTCATATTGCAGAAATACCTCCATTGCCTCGGTCTTACTCACAATGCCTTCTCCCAGGCTTCCCAAATCTCAGCACATGGTAGCAATCTTTGGGGTGAGAGGGGCTTCCAGCTATGGAGAAGTATTGTATTAGGGTTGCTTAGAGAATTTGAATATAAACAGCTTCATAGCCCAGATGGGAAATGTTTAAGGGTGCTGGAAGACCTGTGTGGTGCCATTGTGAGCTTGTTCTTTTTGAAACATCACAGATACTGGGAGACGTCTTCAGTGTCTGGATGCTGGGAGAGGTCCTCAGTGTCAGGAAGAAGTCAGATTTTTGGCACTTCGAAATAATCAAGAAGGAAGGTCTGAAGCATGAATTGGACAGCTCCATATCCATGTCCAGGCAAAGAGTGAACGTGAAAGTTGTGAAGGTGACTTGAAACAGATGGTGAGAAAAACAAGTGTTTGGACATTTGTGCTGAACAGTTTGAAGCCAGATTAGCAATTAGTTATGAGGGTGAAATCTGTCATGCAAAGTGTTCAACAACTTTATCAGCAAACCGAGGATTGAAGGGATGGGATGAATGGTGGAATGGAATGGACTCAGGGATACACACTGGTACCAGTACTGTTTAATATTTTTATCAGTGACATAGACAGTTTGCAATGACACCAAGCTGACTGGCCCTGTCAGTATGATAGAGTAACAGGATATCATCCAGAGGGACCTGAACAAGCTGGGGGGGGGGGAGCAGGTGAACTTCATGAGGTAGAACAAGGCCAAGTGAACGGTCCTGCACGTGGCCCAGAGCAATTCTCATTATTAATACAGGCTGGGGGATGTGATGATAGAAAGTAGCCCTGCAGAAAACAACTTGGGAGTTCTGGTGGAGGAGAAGCTGGACATGAGCCAACAGTGTGCACTTGCAGCCCAGAAGCACAATCACATCCTAGGCTGCATCAAAAGAAGTATGGGCAGAAGATCAAGAGAGGGGATTCTACCACTTTATTCCACTCTAGTAAGACCTCACCTGGAGTACTGTGTCTAGCTCTGTTGCCTTCAACACCAGAAGGACAAGGATGTGATGGAGCAGGTCCAAAGGAGGGCCATGAAAAGGATCAAGGGACCGAAACACCTCTCCTGTAAGAACTGGCTAAGGGAGAAGAATAGAATAGAATAGAATAGAATAGAATAGAATAGAATAGAATAGAATAGAATAGAATAGAATAGAATAGAATAGAATTAACCAGGTTGGAAAAGATCTTCGAGATCATCAAGTCCAACCTATCACCCAATACCATCTAATCAACTAAACCATGGCACCAAGTGTCTCATCCAGTCTCTTCTTAAACACCTCCAGTGATGGTGACTCCACCACCTCCACGGGCAGCCCATTCCAATGGGCAATCACTCTTTCTGGGAAGAACTTCTTCCTAACATCCAGTCTGATCCTCCCCTGGCACAGCTTGAGACTGTGTCCTCTTGTTGTGGTGCTTGTTGCCTGGGAGAAGAGACCAACCCCCACCTGACTACAATCTCCCTTCAGGTAGTTGTAGAGAGCAATAAGGTCTCCTCTGAGCCTCCTCTTCTCCAGGCTAAACAACCCCAGCTCCCTTAGCCTCTCCTCATAGGGCTTGTGTTCTAAACTCCTCACCAGCTTTGTTAGCCTTCTCTGGCCATGTTCCAGCAACTCAACCTCTTTCCTAAACTGAAGGGCTCAGAACTGGACACAGGACTCAAGGTGTGGCCTAACCAGTGCTGAGTACAGGGACAGAATTACTTCCCTGTTCCTGCTGGCCTCACTATTCCTGATCCAGGCCAGGAGGCCATTTGCCTTGTTGGCCACCTGGGCATAAGAGAAGACGCTGGCCTTCCAGTAACTGAAAGGGCCCTACAAGAAGGCTGGAAAAGGACTGCATGGAAAGGTCTGTGGTGATACAATGAGGGGCAATGGTTATAAATTACAAAAGAGCAGATTTAAGTTGGACATTAGGAGGAATTTCTTTACCATGAGGGTAATAGAACACTGGAACAAGTTGCTGAGGGAGGTAGTTGAGGCTCCATCCCTGAAGGTATTCAAGGTTAGGCTCAACAGGACTTTGGGCAGCCTCATTTACTGCAGGGTGTCCCTGCTCACTGCAGGGGGATTGGACTAAATGATCTTTGAAGGTCCTGTCCAACCCAAGTCATTCTTTGACTCTCAGCAATTTTGAAGGACTGGAGAGCAGGCCTGCCACTGAAGAGGATCTGAGTTGTCAGGAAAAATGGGTCAGCATTGAAAAGCTGAAGTATACTGTTCCCGTATACTGCTACAGGTGGGCTGGCTGTCTAGGGAACAGCATTGCCAAAAACAGCCCTGGGTTCTGCTAGACAACCTGAAGATATTGAGCTCTCATCTCAGGTTCAAGTACATATGTCTAGAACATTTTAATTGACTGTAGTAGCTACTCTAAATGACTTCACCAAAGTCACTACAGATTTACACCAGTTTATGTAAAACTAGAAGTGAGCAGTACTTCCCTTATGGTAGAAAGTAATATGTTTGATTACTGTGTTTTGATTCCATCTACATACTTGTATAGCTGTGCCAGTTCTCATCTTAACCATCATGCACGTGCACACACAAACCACTGTGAACACAATCTTAACACCCAGGAAATTAGTCTAAGTGTTCAAATAATTTAGTTATGCTGTATTAAAAATCCTAAAACAAAGCAAACAAACAAAAAAGCATTCTAATTCTGTTATGCTGCAGGTTATTTTGCAGACTGTGGACTGCTTGCTTCCCAGTAGACTAGGACTCAAGATTCTTAAGTATTCAAGACCCTAAAAAACAAATGGCATTCCAAACTGCTCTGCTTCACTTAAACTCAGCTGGAAATTGAGAACTTTTGAAAATCATGCCGAGAAAGGACGACAGTGAAACAAAGAGGAGTTATGACTGACTAGCACAAGCAGAACTGATAAAATAATTATCTTAAATACAAATGCAATTAACCTTAGCTTCACCCTGTGCTGCTGTTGCTGTCTTGGTTATGCTTTAATTGCTTGCTTCTTATTTCATCTGTGAGGACAGGTAAAAAAAAATAGGCTGAATAAGAAAACAACGTATCATTATATTTTTTAGTATAAATTTGCAATTAATTATGTATCGGGGAAAATAAGGAGTCACAGTTTCACGGCTCTGCTAAAACCTACACTGCAAAAAAAAAAAAAAGAAAGAAAAATAAATAAGGGTGTCTAAGACATGGGGGTGAACTTTTTCAGATTTTTGTCACTAAGGTTATTAAAAAATAAATAAAATCAAACTTCCTGCCACTGATGGCAACCCAGATGTCTAGTTACCAAATTCAGCATCAGTGTCAGCAGCTTGCCGTCTTGTAGATAAGGGCTATCTATTTTTTACATGCTCATGTGTTCAGGTTCTTTTTGTTTTCACTCACAAGTTGAGTTTTTATTTAGACGTCCTTGTGCACCTAACAAAATTGCATGTATACTGTTTCTTTCAGAAGGGTTAACTGAGTGCTGCTGACTTGTACTTGTCCTGTCCCCAGGCTATTGTGACTTTACATTTACCATCCATGTGTGATTAATCATATTAAAATTTTCCAAGAAGTAACTTTGATCTCATGTCAAACAGACAAATGACATCTTTACAAAAATACTAATCCTGTAAAATGGAATGTATCCTTTTTTTTTTTTTTTTTTTTATCCAACCTATTCTCTGTCCCATAATAATGAAGATTTACAGTCAGCTTAAAAAGTAATTTTTCAGAGGCTTGAAACAATTGACAGTACAGAGTGTTGCAACCTTTCTGAACTGAAGCAGTATTAAAGGAAAATATAAGTGAAAAGATAATCAAGTTCTCTACACAGGACAATATTTTCTTGGATCAGTCACAGTGGGGTCAACTATTAACAGAGGTCTGACAGTGGTTAGCATTACAATATGCTGCCTGCTCAGTCTTTATGCCAAATGGATTTGTAATGGAGAAAGAGATCAGCCTCTGTAAGCAAGAAAATGTCCATTTTAAACCTCTTGTTAAAACTCTCACTGAGGGACTCTGTCTTGCATTTTTAATCTCCTTTGGAAGCTACCAAATGCATGTCACTATACTGTAACAGATAGGTGTTGGTGTTTTTTAGTATCACTTTCATTGCAGAAACAATGCAACTTGTTTGATGATTCTTACTTGTTTTGATTTAATACATTGTGGAAAATTAAAAAAAAACAACCTATATACAACGCACTGAGGGCAAGAGATGTGAATCCTAAATCACATCTTGTTGACATCTTGAACATTATTTTATTTTTGCCAAGTTTTTGTTGTTGTTGTTCTTTTGGTGTAGTTTTTTTGTTGGTTGTTGTTGTTTGTTTTTTTTAGTATTGTATCTGAATATGAATTCATCCTCTTTTAGGCATTGATGCACATCTTACTTTGTACTACAATATCCTGTGCCCTGCCACAGGAGAAGCCTGCAGCTGTCTGAAGCTTAATTACACATGAATGCAAAGGCGAGATGCTTAGCCAATAGTGCCTCAGCAGAGCATGGTTTCTCACTTGGTTTTGTTCAAATTATAATCAGATAGATTTGTATTTCCCAAACAATTTTGCACCTTACACTTGTTCTCTCTTGTTTCTATTGCCTTTGTTTGAACCAGATTCTGAACAAGCTTTTTGAATGTGAAGTGTCTAGTAGATCTAAGATAGGTTGGTGATGGATTTGGCAAATCCTTTCAACTTTAAGACAGTTTTTAAAAGTACAGAAATTATTCTCCCCTATCAATTCTAACCTAGATGGGGTGAAGGGGGGGCGGGGGAGGTAGCTGAGGCAGAGTGTTCTTTCTTTTTTTTAATGAATAGTTGAATAGAGGCTGGCATCTGGGTTGAAACAAAGGAGGCTTGGAGCCACACCTCTAAAAGGGAAAGTGGTATCACAAAATAAAGTGCTACACCTGTGAAGGAAACACCATAGATGCACTGAAAGCACATTTCTAGCCACATTTACCCCATATAGAAGGGCTTTTGTTAATTATTTTCAAGCAGACATGGGTGGTCAATCTACAAAGTCAACAAATAACATTATCAGGGGTGCTAATATATATATAGCCCAATCATTTTAATATTAATAGCACAAAATACTAATAGAAATAGCACCTATTTTCTGAGAGCCATGCATATTTATTCAAACTTGGTTTTATCAGCTAAATATCTAGGTTGCTGCACTACCTTTTTTTAGATTTATAGTGTCATCTCCTGTGCATTGTAAAACATGCTGCAAGTCAACATCTGCATACACATCTTTTAGAAATGCCATAAACATGGAGAGATTCAGAGGAAACTTACAGGCAGATGGCTATGTCCTTGCACTCACTGTCTTAATTCTAGGAAAATTAATCCCATCTGGGATGTAGAAAACTGTTACTACAAGCAATGCAAAACTAGAAAAATGTAAGGCTCCCACGAAATAATACTTACCCGAGTACTAACTGAAAGGCTGTTGCCAAGCACAGTGTTTGTTTCCCCACCATTCCCTTCAGATTTAAAATGCTGATGCATAGAGGATTATTGGGGTTTAACCTTTTTAAAGGAGGAGGTAGCTAGCTCCTCTCTACCATGATCATCAGTGCCTTACTGGTAAGCACAGCTACTTCATACTTCATTTTGTAATGTACTTCCAAAGACAACTGAGGATATTCAAAACAATTGGAGCAATGCACATCTCTTTCTCCCTACTTTCCCCTTTCTCAGGAAGTTTTCTGTGGCAGTGAGCTGCTGCAGCATTCACCAAGCAGTTTCCTGCCTCGCTCCCTTCCTCTCATCCAGTTCAGACACAAGCCATAACTAGAAGGACAGGGGCTATGGTATATCTGCCCCTGCTCAGCTGCTCTCCCAGTCTTGCCCAGATGCTCCTCCCCAGTACAAAAAAGCAAGCCTGAGCCTAGGTACTGCTCAACAGCCCTAGCTCTCATTAAAGGTTCAAGCTTACAGGAATTTTGAATTGCTGCTAATAAATGACCACTATGCCAAATGGCTCAGTCTTTTGACATGTGATTCTCCATGGATTTAGCTCTGTTTTAATACTGGTTTAATGTGATTTTAGCACTGACCTACATGTGAAGAGGATCAGGATCAGATATTTCTTTTGTGTCTCTTCCCCGGATTCTAGTTCATCACATTGAACAGGATTCTGGCAAGAGCTTCTTATACCTGCAGGTGTTTCTAAATATGTATTTTAATAGAGTATAAAGGAATACAATTTTTTGTTTGGAATGTATTATTGTCTGCTGGCCCTGACATGTACTGTTCAGCACATGTCTTACAAGGGACTTCAGGGTAACAAAGAAAAATAATATCCACAATAGATAACGGTTGTTTTCCCTAGTGGATGATGGGAAAATGATTGGGTGTGTAGAGGGCAATTCCTTGCCCTCTTGAAATTTGAGGCCTAGAAAGATGGATCTTTTGTGTGTCTGTTTTAAAAAGACTGAAATCTATTTACACATCAATGTCAGCTTCTGCTAAAGAAAGCCAACATTGTTGATGTTATGCTTGTCAAATACAAACAATTTATTTTCAAGGGAAGATAAGTACAAAGCTTCTTGTCCACTAAACACAGTGCATTAAATAAATATGGCCCTTTCTCTGGGCACATGTACACTAGCACAAGAAAGCACAGGAGATATATAATTAATATTATCTAACACACAGTAAGGTTAATTGTTACTTCTCTGAACACTTAATCTGCAAGCAGTTGATAAATCCCATGATGAATAAAAGCAGCTTGTATTTAGGTCACACAAAGTCATTGCTGTTTTTTAATTTAAACTGTGCACTAGATTAAAACACAAGAGTATTGCAGGAGGACAATTCAGAAGCTGTAGTGGTAGGCTGTCATTTGGCGTAAAAAGTTTCCCCAGCACACCCTAGGGACATGTTAATCAAAGCTTTTTAATGGATTCAGTCTGATCTGTGACAGGCTTTGTTCCAGAGATGGCATTTGCAGGATAGAGCTGCAAGTTATCAATAAGACACAGTAATTGCTAGGAGTGATTGAGCCTTGTTTCTTAGGCTTCATACCATTCACTCCTTTTTATTATCAGTCAAGGCCAGAGATGTCTTCCAATAGACAGTCAAGTGATTACTTGTTTCTTTCTTTAATCCTAAACCATATAATGAAAGAAAATGAAACAACATGAAAATCTGCATTCATTTAAAAAAAATTATAAAACCTGCTTTTGTTTCCCCCCTGCTATTTTTTATTATTATTATTTTTACAAGTATTTAGTGATAATTCTTCAGCCTCTATCTCTACAACTGATAAATCCTTTTTAAGTAGTCAAATCCTTTCACTGCTTGCTTAAAGGCTTCAGTTCATCCATTGACAGTTCCTTATTAAGTTATTCATTATCTTTTGCAAATCAAAGCATTGGCACAATCTGTAATGACTAGGGATAACACTTATCACCTACGTGGATAGTTAGCCATTCATCCATTTAGGAAAGATAACTCCCAATACTGAAATGAAAATTCTTCACTGCTATTCAAGAATGTAATAGAAACCTAACATTTTTATATAGTAAAGGGTCATAATCCTCCCTTTGTAGCAGCAGTGATTCCCATAGCAACATATTATACCTAAAACCACCAGGGATTATGACCTCTCAGTATGAACAAACTGAAGGAAAAGTTGTTTAGGAGAGAAGGAATCTCTTTGATTAGTGAAAAGTAACACCAGCCAACCTTCTGCAAGTGCACATATAATGCAAGCACATACATAGCAGCTACACTGATTTTTATTTAAAGTACAAGGGAACAATGACAAAATCATTAAAATCAGTTTTGTTCATTTGTTAAATAAAAGTTTGTTATGTACAAAGCAAACTTATAATAAACAAAACTGAAATAACTTTTGCCCTCTATATTTTGCTCTTTTATTTTCCCCTGGATTTATGCTCATTGGAAATCAAGTGAAGGTTGAATTATTCTGGTAACTTTATTCCTGACAAAGTTTATCCATATTAAAAGGCAATAGATACCACTTGAAGAAATACAGAGTTAGGGGAGTAAGAATTAGCCCTGTCTTCTTGGGTTCACTATCCATTAAATAATTGGTCAGTGTAGTAATCATGGATGATCAGAGTATGCAGTTTTGAGGCTGTGTGATGAAAAAATGCTTTCACTGAAACTTTTTAAAGTGTTAGTTTCAAATGTCACAAGGAAAAAAAAAGAGATTTAGTATTACACTACTTTGAGGTATAACATTCCTTAAATCTTTTTTTCATTCTAATACTTTTTATCCTTTTAATTTTAAACAGTTAAATCCTGAAAAGGTTATTTCATTATTATGAAGTTCTTTAAACTTATGAAATTTTATGTAATGGGAAGTTTTTCTTTTTTTCTGTTTTACATTTGACTTTAGGGAGGTGTCACAGGATTTCCTATGAAGCAGCAAATGTAATAGCCACCTTGACTATTAGTAATGTTTGTACCTCACTAGGGAATTATTTACTCTGTCTATTTTTGTGAAATATTCTGTGGTTTTCCATTAAAAACCACTGGAAACACCATTATCATGTTTTTCTACATGTGATTTATGTTTGTGTTGAAATTTTAAAAGTTAAAAGTTATTTAAAATAGAGTTAAAAGTTCATAGATGTCAATTTTATATACACCTTAAAAGATCTCCATTTCACACTGTAATGGTTTGAATGGTTTTGGAGCACAAGCCCTATGAGGAGAGGCTGAGGGAGCTGGGCTTGCTTAGTCTGGAGGAGAGGAGGCTCAGGGGAGACTTTTTGCTCTCTACAAGTACCTGAAGGGAGGTGGTAGCCAGGTGGGGGTTGGTCTCTTCTCCCAGGCAACCTATGACAGAACAAGAAGACACAGTCTCAAGCTGTGCCAGGGGAGGTTTAGGCTGGATGTTAGGAAGAAGTTCTTCCTAGAAAGAGTGATGGTGACTCCACCACCTCCCTAGGCAGCCCATTCCAATGGCCAATCACTCTTTCTAGGAAGAACTTCTTCCTAACATCCAGCCTAAACCTCCCCTGGCACAGCTTGAGACTGTGTCCTCTTGTTAATAATATAATATTATTAATTAATTAATCTTGTTAATAATATAATATTATTAATTAATTAATCTTGTTAATAATATAATATTATTAATTAATTAATCTTGTTAATAATATAATATTATTAATTAAGTAATCTTGTTAATAATATAATAGTATTATTAACAAGAGGACACAGTCTCAAGCTGTGCCAGGGGAGGTTTAGGCTGGATGTTAGGAAGAAGTTCTTCCTAGAAAGAGTGATTGCCCATTGGAATGGGCTGCCTAGGGAGGTGGTGGAGTCACCATCACTGGAGGTGTTTAAGAGGAGACTGGATGAGGTGCTTGGTGCCATGGTTTAGTTGATTGGATAGTGTTGGGTGATAGGTTGGACTCAGTGATCTCAGAGGTCTTTTCCAAACTGGTTAATTCTATTCTATTCTATTCTGCAGAATCAGAACAAAACGGGTCAAAAGCAGAAAAAGCACAGCACAAAGCAGCAGCAAGAAGAAGCAAGTGAGCCAAAAGCCCAAGCCAGAAAACTGTTCTCTCCTTCCTCCTTGTTCCACTGCCATCCCGTCAGAAAAGACCAGCATCCAAGAACTCAGCACCCAGAAAAAGCAATCAGAGCAGGAAGCCTTCCCTGTTGCAATGTGAACATCAAGTCCCATAACACTTTGCTCCAGTTAGTGCTTTCTCTTTTTTTTTTTTAAGCTGTCATGACTGCAGCATGGTATGAATAACAACAGCAGGCTCAACATAATCCATGACACACACTATATTTAAAAGCTGCTCAGTTTTGTTACAGTATGGATTATTTATTGCCAGTTATTTCAATGAGAAGCAAAGGAAGACACTGTCTTACACCACACAGGAGAAATATGCATTACATTCTTCTGTATCACAAAGTATATGCAATCATTTTTTTCAGTTTTAAAGACAAAAGCAGCTCATGAACTACTTTGCAGTCAGCATATGAAAAGTAAAGCTTTTCCACTCAGAATCACCATTCTCCTGATGTTAGGTAGTATATATTCTGCTCCCTTTTTAAGCTGCAGTTCATGTAGTAGGTATCTGGGCATCAGAGGTCATGATGCATGAGCCATATTGTACTGGGGCACTGGGAGTATAACTTATGACCAGCCCATGTACACCTTTATGTTTGCTTGTGTGAGGTAAAAATACAGGGCAAATAATAATACCTTATTATTTGTTTCTTTTTTATTTTTTAGAATAGAATATTACAACTCTTATCCTCAAAAGTACAGTTTACACCCTAAAGTGATTTAGTGACTTCTTTTATTTTTTTTCTGTAATATGGGTAGTTTTCTAAAATGCTCAGGTGTTTATTTTTAGTAAAAATACTGAGTCTACATTGATATATGTCTAGACTTGATATACATCCCTGAAAAAGATCATGTGGTATTTCTCTATTTTGCAAAAAGCAGGACAGTTAAAGATAAGCAAGGACTTTCTAGACTTTAAGATCTGTTTATACAGTGGAATAAGTAGTTAGGTAAAATTATTTGATAGTTTGTTGCCAAAGACAAACAAGTGGAGTGTTTTCGTAACCTACGACACAGTAAATTCATTGGTACTTTACCTTTGAGATTGTTCAGCTGACAAAGTATGAAGGCTTTGTCTTAAGTACAGCAAAGCAGCAATAATTGAGAATGTAAAGCTGTCTCTCTCAGATCATCACCCCTAAGGATGCATGGAAACATTTATTTTCAAAATCTTTTACATATTTCACATTTCTAAGAATAAACAGCATCAGGTATGTTGTGATGATAATACTTCCTTTACCTCAGTAAATTCTAAGATGACTAACTTTCCATCAAATTGTTACTCATGGAAGAAAACATGGTGAAGGACCAGAGGGGCAGATTCTGATACAACTAACAGTGGTGTAAGTCCAGAATAAATTTGGTATTTTCAGTGGAGTTCACTTTGGATTTCCATTAGTGTAACAGAGACAACTTTAGCCCAAGGTTTTTAGTAAAAAGGAATGGAATAAAAAACTTACACCACACATACAGACAAACAAGAGGAGCTAACATGAATCTGGAAAGAAGTTAATATGAGATGCCAAACCACAAGCTGATTTTTCTCCAGTGACACAATACACATGTTAGTAGCCTTTCCACCCCTGGTACTTTTAAATTTGCCATCTTTGATTCTTGTCCTGCCTTCAAACCCTTTTGTGCCAAGGCCTGTACTTCTGTACAGAGGCATTTATTTCAGTGAAATACCGCAGAAGTGTAAACTGGCATTCCTGTGAATTTTCCTGCAGGACAGAAGATTATAACTTTAATAAGTTATAATCTTGCTTGCTAACTCTTCTGTCAATCACCAAAGAAAAAAAAGAAAGAAGTCTTGGTGAAAAAAAAATATGGATACTGTAAAACAGAAAAAAGGAACTAAAAGAGTTCTGACAAATTGAAGTTATAACAGATGCTCCAGGGCTGGGCCCCATCCTCTTTAATGTCTTCATTGATGATCTGGATGAGGAGATTGAGACAGTTATCAGCAAATTTGAAGATGACACCAAGTTGGGAGCAGATGTTGGTCACTTAGAGGACAGAAGGGCTCTGCAGAGGGACCTCGACCAACTGGACAGATGGACTGAGTCCAATGGGATGGCATTCAACAAGTCCAAGTGCTGGGTGCTGCACTTTGGCCACAACAACCCCATGCAGAGCTACAGGCTGGGGTCGGAGTGGCTGGAGAGCTCCCAAACAGAGAGGGACCTGGGGGTGCTGATCAACAACCGCCTGAACATGAGCCAGCAGTGTGCCCAGGTGGCCAAGAAGGCCAACGGCATCCTGGCCTGCATTAGGAATAGTGTGACCAGCAGGAGCAGGGAGGTCATTGTGCCCCTGTACTCTGCTTTGATTAGGCCACACCTTGAGGACTGTGTCCAGTTCTGTTCCTCAGTTTAAGAAGGACATCGAGACACTTGAAGGTGTCCAGAGAAGGGCAACAAGGCTGGGGAGAGGCCTTGAGCACAAGCCCTATGAGGAGAGGCTGAGGGAGCTGGGGTTGTTTAGCCTGGAGAAGAGGAGGCTCAGGCACAACCTCACTGCTCTCTACAACTACCTGAAAGGTGGTTGTAGCCAGGAAGGGGTTGGCCTCTTCTTCCTAGCAATCAGCATCAGAACAAGGGGACACAGTCTCAAGCTGTGCCAGGGGAAGTTTAGGCTCAAGGTGAGAAGAAAGTTCTATACACCGAGAGAGTCGTTTGCCATTGGAATGGGCTGCCCAAGGGGGTGGTGGAGTCACCATCCCTGGAGGTGTTCAAGAGGGGATTGGACATGGCACTTGGTGCCATGGTCTAGTCATGGGGTCTGTGGTGACAGGTTGGACTCAATGATCTTCAAGGTCTCTTCCAACCTTAGTGATACTGTGATACTGTGATACTGTGAAATGGACATTAGAAGGCTGGACCTGGATGGGAACTGAATATTTCACATCCCAATAATATCAAAGAGAGCTGAGTCTGCTCAGCCAAAGAAGAATTAAACACTTTTTAACACATGGTGAGATGTTTATGCTGGTTGTCCAAAAAAAAAAAAAGGCTACAAATAGAAAGCACTCTATGTGTTTTGGGAATGCAGTCTCATAAAAGAGGTATGAAGTGTGATGCCTCAGGAATTCAGAAGAAACCGCTGGAAAGAGTCATCGTGGCTCGGTGTTAAAGTAAACTTTTGAATAAAATGGAACGTTGGTGTCTGCCAAAAACTGAGCAGTTTATTGCCTTGTTACTGCAATAAAAAAATTACTTTCTGTTGGTTTTACCACGTAACATTTGAGAACTATATATTCACAAATACGCTGTAAATACTTCTGGTTCTCACAGGAAGACAAAAGTTGGTACTTACCTATTTTTTTCTGTTAAGTAGCCAAAGATTGGGAGAGCCCAATACTGCTGATTTTCAAGACAACTGAGTATGTGTTTAGACAATAAATTACAGTCTAAATAACACAGTGCACAACTTTCCTGCTCTCAAAAACATGGCCCTAACTCTCTGGTGTTCAATGCTATAGACCTTTAAAAAACATACTTCTTGTGATGTTTGAGTAGCTGCAATTGGCTTGGCTTCAATCAAGCAAGGTTGATAGTGCCAGAGCCAGGATGTTAGGGCATCCCCCCAAATCTGACTGTAGGAATTCAGCAGGAACCAAAATTTAGCACAAGTGCAGGCAGATTTACCAAGCAGACATAGACTTTTGAAAATTTTCCTCCGGTACTGTGAATTACCTCTACAGCCTGCAGCTTCTGTGTTATAACTGAACAGGGTTCTCTTCCTTTTCTGTTTGCCTTCCTGGCAGTGGGAAACTGTGTTGAATCTGTGGACCCTTTGATGGGCCAAGAAGAGATTGGCCTCAAAAATATTGCTGTGTATCCATGACAAAATATTTTTATGTACCCATGAATGAATACTTTGTCTTGTACCCTTGAATGTCTGGAAAGTCCCTGGGCTGAATGCGTAGTTTGTTTGAGACAGAGATGCTGCAAGATTGAGAGAGAAGAATAGCAGAAGAAGAAACCTGGACTTAGCTCAGCAAATAACTGCAGCAATGTATCAGCAACTAGTAAGAATCTTGTGAATAGCTTGTTAACCATCAGACATAGCCACACTGACATAACATACATACAAATATATGTTGCTTGCAGAATTAAACTTTACTTTGTACTCTACTTACCACAAGTGTGTGTGTGTTTGTTTCTTCTGTCTGGCACCTAAAAAGCGATATCTGGCCAGTTAAACAGTGGCTCTGCCTGCCTCAGTGGGGGAAAAGAAAAGCCCCAAAAACCCACATAACCCACCCCCCCAAGGAACACCCCCCCCCCCCCCCAAAAAAAAAACCCACACAAATAAACAAGACAAAACAAAAAACCCCACCAAACCTCAAACACCAAAAAAATTATCACCACCAAAATCGCAACAAATAGCACACAACAAAACCAAAAGCAAATACAACCAAAACCAACCAACCAACCAAAACCAAACAAAAATCCCCAACAGAATAAAACACCTATAGGTGAAACAAAGGTGTTCACAGGCATATAGACTAATTCTATGTAAAACACAGGTGTTAGAATAAAGCATATAGAAGGATCCTGGTCTCCAAGCTGGTGACACACGGGTTTGATGGGTGGACCACCAGATGGATAAAGAACTGGCTTGATGGCCGCACCCAAAGAGTGGCTGTCAATGGGTCCATGTCCCAGTGGAGGCCAGTGACAAGCGGAGTCCCTCAGGGATCAGTCCTGGGACCAGGTTTGTTCAACATCTTTGTGGGTGACATGGACAGTGGCATTGAGTGCACCCTCAGCAAGTTTGCTGATGACACCAAGCTGTGTGGTGCAGCAGACACACTGGAGGGAAGGGATGCCATCCAGAGGGACCTGGACAGGCTGGAGAGGTGAGCACAAGCCAACCTCATGAGCTTCAACAAGACCAAGTGCAGGGTCCTGCATCTGGGTCGAGGCAATCCCAGGCACAAATACAGGCTGGGCAGGGACTGGCTGGGGAGCAGCCCAGAGGAGAGAGACTTGGGGGTGCTGGTGGACGAGAAGCTCAACATGAGCTCTCAATGTGCACTTGCAGCCCGGAAAGCCAATCAGATCCTGGGCTGCATCAGGAGAAGTGTGGCCAGCAGGTCAAGGGAGGTGATTCTCTCCCTCTACTCAGCTCTGGTGAGACCCCACCTGGAGTACTGTGTCCAGTTCTGGAGCCCCTATTACAAGAGGGATCTGGAGGTGCTGGAGCGTGTCCAGAGAAGGGCCACGAGAATGATCAGAGGGCTGGAGCACCTCTCCTATGAGGACAGACTGAAGGAGTTAGGGCTGTTCAGTCTGGAGAAGAGAAGGCTCCGAGGTGACCTCATTGTGGCCTTCCAGTATCTGAAGGGAGCCTACAAGAAGGCTGGGGAGGGACTTTTCAGACTATCAGGGAGTGATAGGACTAGGGGGAATGGGATGAAGCTGGAGGTGGGGAGATTCAGGCTGGACATGAGGAGGAAGTTCTTCACCATGAGGGTGGTGAAGGCCTGGAATGGGTTGTCCAAGGAGGTGGTTGAGGCCCCGTCCCTTGAAGTGTTTAAGACCAGGCTGGCTGAGGCTCTGTCCAGCCTGATCTAGGGTAGAGTGTCCCTGCCCATGGCAGTGGGGTTGGAACTAGAAGATCCTTGTGGTCCCTTCCAACCCTAACAAACTATGAAACTATGAAACTATGATTGTTCTCAACAGAGCTGAGAAAAATAAGTAATTTAGTTCAGGGACAATATACAATATCAAAAGCAAAATTTTAAAATATGTACCTATATTTCCAATTAATCTTCTAATACAACTATACTTGAGAGAAATTTCCTTTCTAATTTTTCAACTGAGTTATCAGTGAGAAACGATCATGATATGGAAATAATAGTTCACAGCACACATATTTAACTTTACCAAATTTTACCATTTTTTTAAGCCACAGAAATAATTACTTTATGTCAAAAGTGATTTAATGAGTTCTAATACTGTGCTATGGATCCTTGTCTTTTAGAAAGAAAACAATTGCAAATGCAGAAGGATAGTAAATCTCAGACATCTTATCCTAGAGTCTAATTTGATGCAGTCTTTAATCTGAAAGTTTAATGATCCAGGGAGAAGTTTTAACTGCAGTAAAACTTATAATAAGGTCCCTTTAGTGAGGTAATATTGTTCTAAAAGCCAAAAGTGGAAGAGAAAGTCTAATGCAAAGAAATAGTGAGATAGACTGAAAACACAAGCTAGTATAAGATAATAAAATGTTGTTATTGTTTAAACTTTGCTCTTACAAATATTTGTCAGCTTTTTTCTCAACCCAGGACCCATTTTCTTTATTACCTTAAAGGAAGACATATAACAATAAAGCTGATAGCTGTTGAAATTTTTCTCACATGCTGTAGTAGGATACATGTTGCCATATTGTCCTACCGAGATATCATCAAGTAAAGCAAGTAGTATGTCTGATATAATATTTAAAATGTAAATGATGCTCAGAAGTATGCTCTGTAAATTCATTTGGGAGGCTGAAATGATAAGTATTAAAAAATGCAGCTAATCTGTATCCCCCCAAAACTACTCTGCTTCCCTTAATTGTTCTCAAAGAAAAATAAAAGCCCCTGAAAGAAAAGCACTGCATCCTTGGCTGAGAGAAAATCTAGTGTGTGCCAGAAGACATAGAATTGTTCCTCCTTATTTCAAGTGTTAACACATATTTTAATGTTTAATGCTGAATTACAACAAGATTTCTACAGTCACAGGACATTCACACCAATGCCAAGCAAATATTCTTAAGCTTCAGACTTTTACTACAATACTACAATGAGTAAGATAAAAGTTCTTGGGTCCAGACAAACACTGCTTTGTTTTATTCCAGAAAACTGTTGGTACACTGAGGTGTTAAAAGAGATTCAGTGCTAGCAATACATTCTGTTTTGTTTCATACAGTCCAACGGCATGAGATTTAACACATCTGAGTGCCGGGTTCTACACAATAGCCACAACAACCCCATGCAGTGCTACAGGCTCAGGATAGAGTGGCTGGAGAGCTACAAGGCAGAGAGGGACCTGGGACTACTGGTTGAGAGTAGGCTGAACAAGAGCCAGCAGTGTGCCCAAGTGGCCAAGAAGGCCAACAGCATCCTGGCCTGGATCAGGAATAGTGTGGCCAGCAGGAGCAGGGAAGTCATTGTGCCCCTGTACTCAGCACTGGTTAGGACACACCTTGACTCCTGTGTCCAGTTCTGGGGTCCTCAGTTTCAGAAAAATGTTGAGCTGCTGGAATGTGTCCAGAGAAGGGCAATGAGGCTGGTGAGGGGTTTGGAGCAATGAGGAGTGGCTGAGAGAGCTGGGATTATTTATCCTGGAGAAGAGGAGGCTCAGGGGAGACCTTATTGCCATCTACAACTACCTGAAGGGAGGTTGTAGCCAGGTGGGTGTTGGTCTCTTCTCCCAGGCAACCAGCAGCAGAACAAGAGGACACAGTCTCAAGCTGTACCGGGGGAGGGTTAGGCTGGATGTTAGGAAGAAGTTCTTCCCAGAAAGAGTGGTTGGCCATTGGAATGGGCTGCCCAGGGAGGTGGTGAGTTTACCATCCCTAGAAGTATCTAAAATAAGAATGTATGAGGCACTTAGTACACTGGTTTCGTTGATTAGATGGTGTTGGGTGACAGGTTGGACTTCATGATCTCGGAGGTCTTTTCCAGCCTGGTTAATTCTGTGATTCTGCCATATCATGTCTAAAATAGTAATTCTGAATTATCCGGACAGTCATTGTGGTAGTTGATATTCAAATGGGCATAACTACATGACATGAACTACATTACATTTTTTTTCTCCACGGTACAAGCATCTATGTACGAATGCTAGGTTTATTCACAAGGCTCACGCAAATCAGAGGTACATTTGCAATCTCTGTAAAGCTACAAGAAATCAGATGGCTATAAAATTACCATCTAGTATACATATGCACACACCACATAAGTCTAGCTTGACTTATAGATACTCAAACTAATAATAAATTTAGCCATGCTTTTGCCTGAAGAAAACAGGAACTTCTCACAGATGGTGTGCATTACTTTCCAGGCTACACCATGTCTATATATACCCAGCAGCTCTAACCAAAGATAATAAATAATGAGAGTCATCCTTTTTATCTGATAGTAACTCACAATAGTCAAACCACGTTTTGTAAATATAGACACAAATTTTAAATTCAAAACTTTTAATATATCTCCTATAGCATAACAGTCATTATATATAAAGGCAGACACTAAAAAGATTTTTTGACTTCATGGAAAGCTTCATTTTAAAAGGTATTTTTCTTCTGATAGCAGGTATACAAACAGAGGTCATTAGCACCTAGAATATAGTGAAAACTTGAGACGCTGTCAGTAAGTTTTTGCAGCTCAAGAGAAGCACTTACATATAGGTGAGCAGAAGTATAATTTTCTGGAGGACAACTGCCACTGTGAGTGAAATGAAAGTGACCACAATGTACATTAGATTCTCACTGTGAATACATATGCGTGAATGAAATACTAGTTTGTTGTTTGTTTTTGTTTTCCTTTGTAATTGTGTAACTATGAAGAAATTGTTTGTTGTTACCTCACATGCACAAAATCCGAGTGAATAGGGTCAGACTTCAGAATTCAATGTACCCAAAATACTTTATTGTAAGCATCAGTAGCTAATCATAAATGACAGCATTGTAATTGTGCTGAGGCCTTAATCTCAGGCTGAACTAATTCTGTGCTTGTTTATTTCACAGATTTGCCTGCAACCTTATGGAAGAAAGGTTTGGCGAATATTCACCTGTTTTGCTTGACATCTAATATAAAGACTAACCTTCGTAGGCTTCCTGTATGATTGGCCGAAATCCAGCCTCCATGTGAACGCAGTATGGAGCAAAAGCTGCATGGAGCTTGTCTGAACTACACTGAGAAGGTCATCATTTTCCTTCGAAGACAAAGACTCAAGTAAGTCAAACAAAGAGTGGGAAAACTTGTGTGATACTCATTGTTTCTCATTTTCAAAAATTATATGGAAGGTGATATGGATAGGTGTATTACTATTACCCATCATTATCTGAAGCTTAAATTAGCATCTGTAACTTGTAGAAGAGGTGTAATTGTTAACCTTCTAATAAATTACTTTATATATCAATTTCTATTTCTCTTGGCTGTCTGTGTTCTTCCTTTCTTAAGTTGCAGTTAAGTTTCTGGTACATACAGCTTAGAAATACTTCTCAGCTCACAAATTTTCTCTCTAATCTTATAGTCATCTCCTTGTGAAAATGCTACTTTCTTGTCCTGATTTGAGGCCAGGCAGATCCTCTCTTGCCCTGAGAGGGGCAAAAGAATGACACACAAATGGATTGCAAAAGTGATGGAAAGTTTATACGGAAAAGCAATTAGTGTTTTACAGAAACTACAAGCACAGTGACAAAGATACCCCAAAGAGTACAGAGTCCCTTCCAGCACACCCAAAAGCTCCCCAGCATTTCCCCTCTCCCCACCTGAGGGTACACTCAAAACCCCCAGGGCTCTTTCTTTCTACCACCCCCCCACTGCTAGGCTAGTCTCAGGCTGGCCAGGTCTGAGACTACCCCTCCCCCCTTCTCCTGGCATTAGGCCTAGCCAGGCCTAAGAGGCCTTGAGATACTCCCACACCATTACCCCATAGGAAGCATCTCCCACGGGGCAGAGAGGGAACAAAGAGGAAGATAATGACTTTGCAGATGGATTTATAGGGCGCAGGATATTATAGGTATGAAATACACTATTTCCTGTGTCCACCTACTGGGTTGGACACTCAGGACACTGGAGGTGTAGTTTATCTGGCAGGAACAAGAGGGACCCAGCCTAAAGTGCCACATGCCACCCCTTATTTCATACCATAATTTCTGCACCCAAGACATATCAACAAATTATAAACAACCTTTAGATGACATGTATAGCAAAGTCCAAGTCTTCATCTGGGTGTCCTTCAAACAGTCAATCATTCAGGCTCAGGTAACAGTCCATTGGAGACTTGATGGGGTGCTTGGTTGCATGGTTTAGTTATTAGGTGGTGTTGGATGATAGGTTGGATGCTATGATCTTGAGGGTCTCTTCCAACCTGGTCTATTCTATTCTATTCTATTCTATTCTATTCTATTCTATTCTATTCTATTCTATTCATTCCAGTTCTTCTCCCTCTTCTGATGGAACTTCCCAGCAATGCAGAGTTTATTCTTCTGCAGTGCAGGCTCTTCATGGATTCAATGGACATCTTGTTCACCTGCAAGAACCTCATAACTTCTCAACCAAACCTTTATTTCCATCCACATCTACTCAGCAGCATGTTTCCACCCCTCGGGGCAACTGAGTACAATCAGGCTCGTTGACTTCTTTTTCACCCCTCCAGGAAGCATCACACTGAGACTTCCAAAAACTGCACAGACCTGTCCCAAACCCAGTGCTGACCACTTCCAGCTGCAGCCCCAAGCTACACAGATGTGCACCATGCACAGGCATGCTGCTCCCCTCTGAATGTTAGTATACCAAGGCATGACGGCATCTGGCTACACAGCCCTCCCCCAGGAGATGGAATGGCTGCACTGCAAACCCACTGAGAAGAGAGGTGGAGCCAGGTGCTAGGCACCATTTTTGAGTTGCATCTGAAAGTTGGGGGAGAGGTCATAACTGCTCCCGCCACTGCCTGATACATGGAATGACAGGGCCACCATCGCCTCTGCCATGGTGGTACAGATCAAAGCTGCCTCCACCCCTTGGGCTACACAAGCAGCTTTTCCAGCCAAAGCCATAACTCACTCCACAAGCCTTGGGAGCAGCTTTCAGCTAAAACCACAGCTCACCTTCTTGGTTTGTGGGAGCCACCGCTCACCTGCCTGCTGTGGCTACCTCCCACCACCACAGGACAAGCTGACTCCGATCTGCTTGCAACTGCCACCATGGTGCTGGGCCCCATCCTCTTTAATGTCTTCATTGACGATCTGGATGAGGGGATTGAGACAGTCATCAGCAAATTTGAAGATGACACCAAGTTGGGAGCAGATGTTGGTCACTTAGAGGACAGAAGGGCTCTGCAGAGGGACCTCGGCCAACTGGACAGATGGGCGGAGTCCAATGGGATGGCATTCAACAAGTCCAAGTGCTGGGTGCTGTACTTTGGCCACAACAACCCCATGCAGAGCTACAGGCTGGGGTCGGAGTGGCTGGAGAGCTCCCAAACAGAGAGGGACCTGGGGGTGCTGATCAACAACCGCCTGAACATGAGCCTGCAGTGTGCCCAGGTGGCCAAGAAGGCCAACGGCATCCTGGCCTGCATTAGGAATAGTGTGGCCAGCAGGAGCAGGGAGGTCATTGTGCCCCTGTACTCTGCTTTGATTAGGCCACACCTTGAGTACTGTGTCCAGTTCTGTTCCTCAGTTTAAGAAGGACATCGAGACACTTGAAGGTGTCCAGAGAAGGGCAACAAGGCTGGGGAGAGGCCTTGAGCACAAGCCCTATGAGGAGAGGCTGAGGGAGCTGGGGTTGTTTAGCCTGGAGAAGAGGAGGCTCAGGCACAACCTCACTGCTCTCTACAACTACCTGAAAGGTGGTTGTAGCCAGGAAGGGGCTGGCCTCTTCTCTCTAGCAACCAGCACCAGAACAAGGGGACACAGTCTCAAGCTGCACCAGAGGAAGTTTAGGCTCGAGGTGAGGAGAAAGTTCTTCACCGAGAGAGTCATTCGCCATTGGAATGGGCTGCCCAGGGGGGTGGTGGAGTCACTATCCCTGGAGGTGTTCAAGAGGGGATTGGACATGGCACTTGGTGCCATGGTCTAGTCATGAGGTCTGTGGTGACAGGTTGGACTCGATGATCTTCGAGGTCTCTTCCAACCTTAGCGATACTGTGATACTGTGATACTCTCCTGCTCCACTCCCTGCCACACACCACTCCACACAGAACAAAGGGGGAAGGAGCAGGCAATGCATTCTTAAGCTTTCCCCGTGCTGACAGCTATAGAACCACCCCTGACGCCTTAAAACAGCAGGAGAGATTCCATGCCACAGCTATACACCAGGTGTCCTCTCAGAATCCATAAAACACCCACACAGTCACCCCGACAAAAAACCTTGACCCAACTACCAAACAACAACAATGCCCAGATTTCCATTTTAACATTTCCATCTCTGCACTTCTCCAATCGAATTTGCAGAGTTAGTGCAGAAACCGTCCTCTTCTACCAACAATCTGACCTGGTTTGAGGCCAGGCGGATCTCTGGCAGATCCAGAGAAGGGCAACAAGGCTGGGGAGAGGCCTTGAGCACAAGCCCTATGAGGAGATCCTGAGGGAGCTGGAATTGCTTAGCCTGGAGAAGAGGAGGCTCAGGGGCAATCTCATTGCTCTCTACAACTACCTTATGGGTGGTTGTAGCCAGGAAGGGGTTGGCCTCTTCTCTCTAGCAACCAGCA
Source organism: Colaptes auratus (assembly GCA_015227895.2). Lineage (NCBI taxonomy): Eukaryota > Metazoa > Chordata > Aves > Piciformes > Picidae > Colaptes > Colaptes auratus. Next base: position 80,240,535 of record CM026897.1, on the reverse strand, counting down.
CCAGAACAAGGGGACACAGTCTCAAGCTGCAACAGGGGAAGTTTAGGCTCAAGGTGAGGAGAAAGTTCTTCACTGAGAGAGTCATCCGCCATTGGGATGTGCTGCCCGGGAAGGTGGTGGAGTCGCCGTCCCTGGAGGTGTTCAAGAGGGGGTTGGATGTGGCACTTGGTGCCATGGTCTAGTCGTGGGGTCTGTGGTGACAGGTTGGACTCAATGATCTTCGAGGTCTCTTCCAACCTTAGTGATACTGTGATACTGTGATACTGTGATACTCTCTTGCCCCTGAGAGGGGCAAAAGAATGATGCTCACACAAATGGATTGCAGAAGTGATGGAAAGTTTAAATGGAAAAGCAATTAGTGTTTTACAGAAACTGCAACCATGGTGATACCCCAAAGAGTACAGAGTCCCTTCCAGCACACTCAAAGGTCCCCAACAGTTCCCATCACCCCACCTGAGGGCTCTTTCTTCCAAACTCCCCCCCAGTGCTAGGCTAGTGTCAGGCTGGCATTAGGCCTAGCGAGGCCTAAGAGGCCTTGAGATACTCCCACATCGTTACCCAATAGGGAGCATCTCACATGAGAGCAGAGAGGGAAGAAAGAGGAAGATAATGACTTTGCAGATGGATTTATAGGGCACAGGATATTATGGGTATGAAATACACTATTTCCTGTATCCACCCACTGGGTTGGACACACAGGACACTGGAGGTATAGCTTATGTGGCAGGAACAAGAGGGACTCAGCCTAAACTTCCACATTTCCAAAGCACAAGGGGAATGGTCATCTATAAGAATGCAGGCTTTAGTATGTAGTCTCCTAGTGTTTTCTGTTTTATGTGATTAGACTGAGTGAAGAATGAGCAAAGGTATGAAGCTTCTCCATGAGAAAGAGACTACATGTGTCTCTACCCTGAAATAGGGGCTAATGGGCTCAAACTGTACAGATTAGTTTAGTATGCATGGCATAAAGAAATTAGTAGAAAATTACTAGTTGCTACTTCATGTAATACAGAATATGAGAATAGAATAGAATAGAATAGAATAGAATAGAATAGAATAGAACATGCATTGAAGAAAAATGCCAGATTCAAAACAAGCCAGAGAAAGTGCTTCCTAAAAAATATATAATTCTGCTGTAGAAGTGCTTCTTCTTTTCAAAAAGTAGGTGGTCAAATTAATATTATAAAGAAACTTTTCTTGAGTCCTCCTGTGGTTTGAATTGTATGGATTTTTTTTGTCTTTTTTTTTTTTAGCACCTTAATAATTCTGGGCAGAAAGTTATCTCAAATGTTTCTATAAAATAACAAAAAATGTAGAGCTGGACAATAGAAGTAACTCTTCCTTGTACAGCTTAAGCCTGTGCAGTGGTTTATGCCTTGCTAGACACTGCTGGACTCTGCACAGACTGATGGAACAGTTCCAAAACCACAGCCTTAAGCATTCATCAGGAGATGAGAAAGGAATTAGTCGTCATCTTCAACAGATCTCTTGATACTTCACACTCTTAAGGGCAGTAATTTCTGTTTACAGCTGTTTGGTCAAAATGTTTGGCAGTGATTTGTGGATTTGTGAATGACTGGTATAGGAAGATTCCTGAGAGTTAACTCATGCAGTACTGATAAATATCCTTTCCTTCCTTGTTCATCCTGTGTTTTAGAGTAACTAGTTCTTTGGGTAAAATGGATTGGTTTGTAGCAGATTAACAGATTTTGAGGTAGTACAAACCTTTGTTTTGTGGAAGTGAGAGCAATAATAAATGAAAATATCCTGGTACAATCAGGAAACCATATCTGATGTTTGAACTCTTCACTAAATAATCCTTTCTGGTTCCTCAACCAGATTTCTGAAACAGTTTCTGAGAAGACCTGTGGAGGATGGCCAAACTATTGTAACTTGAAATGTATAATTAGGAAGAGACCTTTGAGGACAGCTGAACACAGATGTTTTTTATCTTGGCTACAAACTAAATGAGAAAACATTCTTAGGACTCTGCATACTGCTACTAGTTTCTCAAGACTTTAATGTTGTCAGTAATTTGGAATAAAATCTCTCCATGAAATAATGTGAAATTGCCTCTCTTCCTAAGTATTTCTTGCTACTCCAAATACTGTACAGAAACTTATCTGAAGATAATGGACAAATATCAAGAAATTCAGGTATCTCTTTTTTTTTTTTTAATAGCCCAGATTCATGCCCATGAGTTATACCCACATAATTCTCTCCTAATTTCTTTTCTACTCTCCTAGTTCTTCTTCCTTCTATTTAACCTGTTGAATATTTTTTTCTGAATTTCAGAGCTATTAAATACTCTCAATGTCATTCTCCTTATAATAAAGTAATTCCACCAAGAGAATAGAGAGAATCTGGCTCATACAGAGAAAAGCATCTCTAACACTGAATTCTATCAGCTATACTTTGTGTTGGTAGCATAAACTCCATGCACCACAGTGTTTCCAGTGGAGGAAGTGGGGAAAATAGAGACTCATAGACAAAGTATTTGGATTTTCCTGGGCAGTGTTTTTATACATTGACAAAAAGAAAACAAAAGCACCATTACTTAGTCTTTGGACTTTGGCCTTAGACTGCTTTTTTCAATTTTTAAGAATGGCAGTGAGAGAGAAAAACATGAGAAAACCTGAATACCCTAATATTTGAGGTACTTTTTTGTTAAATTTGAACATAAAATTGAAAAGCTATTGAGCTTTTTTACCTAAAAATCAAACTTTAACTTTCTGAGGTTAAAAATCTATTTTTCACTAGGGAAAAAAAATAGGGAGAAAAAATATTCAGGACAATTCCAACAATTATATATATTTAGCAAAAATGTATTTCTATCTTGAACTAAATTAATAACTGAATCAGAAAAAAACAAAACTAAATTATATCAAAGCGCAAAGGTGGGAGGGAATTTCCATTCCAGCTCACAGCTCATGAAAAAAAAGAGGTTGCTGTAAGCTACTATTCATCTTAACCTAAAGTAGACATCTAAAATAACTGCTTTTAGGGTGCAATGTATCTAACCTGTTTCTCCCAGCTGACAACAAGGGACTGTAGAGTGTGGACAAATGTATTACTGTAGGTCTTTAAAGGTGAGAATTCCACCCAAAGTGAGTAACACAAATCCTATTACAAAATGAAATGTGTCAGCACTGGTGCACAGCATGAATGTTAGCAGAGACTCTGTGCCTAATAAACCAGACTGAATCACTGGAAAGACTTCATAGTACTTTAAAGGAATAAAATGCTAAATTAGTTTCATCGAAGAGCAAATTGGCTGTTTCAAATTTTTCCCCTCTTGCTCCTGTGCAATGCTCATTGGAGTCAAAACTATTTTGATATCTCTCTAATCTAGCCACAAATACAAGACAAGAAATAGAGAAGTGAAGGTATTTAGTGATGGGTGGGGTCGTTTTGATATTAATTTCTTTAAAACTTTAGTGAACACCATATAACAGAGGTGCCCGGTATGCCACTTACTGATCCAGGAGCTTTGTTCTGCTATGTCTAGCTACCTAGATTATAAAGTCTTTAGTCTTTATATGAAAATTAATATTAAAAGAAACACATTCATATGGCATTCAATAGAGCAAGAATTTTTTAATTACATAGATGTAGGATTGTCATGAATATGTAAAAAGTTGTGATGATTGTCATGCTTAAGTAACTGCATGTGATACAAGCTAGCCATAAAATAATAAATTGGCAGTACAGAAATTCATCATGATACCAGCTGTACAGTCCAAACATAACTAATTATTTCAGCTTTAAAATGGTTATACCAAAAATGTTCTTGTTTCTCATTGTTTTTCTACATGCAACCTGTGACATTGCAGCCATTCTGTTTTGATACCATATGTATTAGTAGATACCAATTTGAACACAAACCAAAACGAAAATAATCTTACGTTTTATGTTCTTCAGTTGTTTTGTGATTGTTGAGGAAAATGTGGGCAGACTCTCTTGCTGTTCACTTCAGACGTGGGGGTCACTCCGGACCTGGTAAGTACATTCTGAGCTCAAGCAAAAATTGATTTCCTCTTTTTAAAAAGCAGCTGGCATTACAATGAATAGCTTTCTTTCGATTTTTCTTTTCCACTGAAGCATTCAGTGAATGCAGCAAGCATAATAGACTGAAGTAAACAGTGTCAGGTTCTGTTATATCAAGAGCTCTTTTAAACTAAGCAGACAAGCTATCATCAGTGCCTGAAACCCTGTAAATGGCAGTAGAGACTGAGAATGAGTTTGTTTCCTGACAAGTGTTTTGATGACATTTTGAAGAATGGAAGGAGATGCTTTGCTAATTACTGTGGCTGCCACACGTTCAGTCATGATACTGTTTCATTAATGAGCAAATAGAAACAGCCCGTGTAAGGCAGTAATAGAATTAGAGATTCAATATAGTATATGCCAGTAACTCAGACCATCATAAACAAGGAAAACATGGGCCTGCATTCATCTTTGTTCATCATAGAGGTCTGTACCTCTCAAATGGTTTTGTAACCCAAAAGATCTCTGCAGTAGACAAGGTAAGGGCAAGAATGAAAAGGGTGAAGGTAATTTTTTTTCAGTAAACTTACCATTATGGGTAGGTATCCTTTGACTGGAGTGTAAATTAAAAACAAAGAGAATATTTATAGCAGTAGGTGAAAATGGTGTCTCTGAACATGATCTGTGGCTGAAGGCTTGGTGAGCCATAGGTAATTTGGATTGGTTTGATTATATTCTTGAATATCAACAACACAGTCTTAATAACGTCATTACAACTAGAATACAGTACTGTAGCTGACAACTTAGTTTCTGTATTAGGTTTTAACAAGGGAGTTTCCTTTTTTTGGCTGGATCCAGAGTTGGCTTCAGTAGTAGAGTATGTTTTACTCATTAAGGAAAATACTTGGAAAAAGCTTTTGTCACTGTTCAATAAGTAAAGTTATGTACGTGTATACATGTATTTACACAACTTTAAGCTATCAAGTTGACAAGAACTAGATCTCAGTGTAAAGTAGATGCTACCTGTTCCCCCTATAGGATACTATCATCCTGTTTTACTGGTCTTAAAAATCTAAAACGAAAATGTTTCTTGGAGCATGTTATTTGTCCATTTATAACACAGTATAAAGGGACATGTTTGGGACCTTCCTTTTTACAGCTGGTGGTGGGGAAGGAGACCTCACTGTCTGTTTTGTGCAATTCCTGGACATTTGTTTGCATAAAATCCCTTGAAGTGTTCCCGTGTAGTTTATATCCAAAGTCTCTGTTCGTCTTTAAAAGAGAGAAAAAAATTTCTTCCATCTTCTCTGATGACTTGCAGTTGCCAGTTTCAACCTCCTTCTTCAAAATACACATGGTGTATCAATTCATGAAAAAAGTCAGTGGGACAAAATGTCTTTTTCTATTTGAAAGAATCAGTAATATTATTTTTTTTTTAAATTGGTACTTGCCTTCGCCACATGAGACCAGAGTGATTGATTGATTGAGTCTCAACTTGTTCATTTATTTGGGACAGTATGTGTATGTTCTCAGATGATACTGTTTATTATTCAAATGTGTCACCAGTGATATTGCTGTAATTTTTGTCTTCCTTGTAGCCTCTAAGACCATTGTCTTTTGTTTGTATACACATTACTTTTAAAAAAAAAAAAAGTTATTTTGTTTTGGCCTCTGGCTGCAAACCCCACTGGCCTGGGGATATAATCACTGGGCTTCCATGAATGAGGAGGTACTTTATAATTTCTTAGGAATGCTATCTCTATATTTAAACAATATGAAACACCCTGTCTTCCTCTGAGCTTTGTTCTCCTGGTAGGAGTCACAAGAAGGGACAGAGCGGGGCAATGTCTTCAGAGCCATGGTCTACCCTTGACTCTTGTGTGGTGTAGCAAAAGGGACTATTTACAGGGTGCTGACAGAAATCAAAACTGAAGATGTACCTCTACAAGTGGTAATGTGCAGAAGCAACACTTTCAGTCAGCCATAGCAGCCAGGACTAATAAACAAAAACTGGGGATTTTTTATTTTCTTTTCACAAAACAGTACCTGCACAGGTTTAGAATATGTACTTATCGTGGCAAATTACATTAGTGAATGAATTTAATGTTCAGAATATCCAGCTAAACAAATTTTCAAATAGATGGAGAAAAATGAAATTATAATCACTTTCAGTATTATGGAAGCCAAAAAAAAAATTATCTTATTCAGAGAAATTTAGAAAGTCATATGAGTCTTTCAAGATGACTCCTCCAGTTGACTGGATGTCACCAATAGCTTCTGAGAACAGGTTTGTCAGGCATGTTGCAGTAAAGAGGCACAGTCTGTATCTGGTCTGGACAATGTGGATATACATTACAACACCTGAAAAAGGGGCTATGAGAGATCTTTTCTATTCCCTGCAATTCCACTGCAGAGCCAATGATCTGACTTTTGTCACTCCTTTGGGTATGTATACCAAACGGGTGTTTCTGAGTGCTTGTGCTTCTAAGCAGAACATAATTACTGAAGAAATTAACTTCACAGCTAAAGATTGTACTGTCATGATAATTTAAGAGGAGTGGGAAGGATGTTTTCTGAGCAATCACTAATCTTTTCTCCCCTTTCCTTTTGGTTATCATTTAATAGCATTCATTAAAACTGAAAACAGGAATTGCTTGTCTTTAAATTTCCTACAGAGTCTCTGTTTAGTCAAGTTAAACTTTTCTTAGAACAATATATTACTGTCATGCCCAATTAACTTTCTTTATAAAAGTGATAAATTTTTTATACAGGTTTACTCTTAGCCACACTAGAAATTGCAAAAAAAAAAAAGTGCATTGCTCATTTCTTTCTGAAATAATTGCGAATGTCAACTCCAGTTGTCAGGCACAGCCCTTCTACCCTGATAAGTGCAGCTTCCTTCTTGTGGGAATGCAATCTTTGCATTTGGAGTCAAGAGGAGGTTAGCAGAAAGAAAAAGTGTAGGTTTCCATTGTTCTCAAATGTTTTTTTCATTTTTCACTCATTTTCCCACTGCAGATTGTAGCAAGAAAACATGCTGACTTTCCAAGGCAATTATTTTGTTTTTCTGTTTGCAGAGTTACAGCTACTGGTCATAACAGGACAAATACTTTGGTCATGCTTCAGACAAAATCCTTCTGTATGAGTTAATCTATAACATCCTTTGTATTTTGACCCATAATGCCTTTTTTTTTTTTTTTTTTTTGTAATATCTTCCCTTTGGGATGGTATGTGGAAAGTTGTTTGTCAAGACCTCTTCCTGTTTTGGAACATAAAAATGTGTGGCGTGTAAGGGAGAATACCCTTCACTGTATTTGAAGTCTGCTGCCCTAAATTAAAGTTCGCATAAATGCAGCCACAGTATGCTTAGTCAGGAAGTGGCTGTAACAAGAGATGTCACTGGTTACACACATTGTGTGTGAAATGAAACATTTAAAAAAAAAAAGAAAGAAACAGAAACAAAGATAAGCTGCAGTTTCCTCACCATAAACTTACATAATGTGCAGTAGTCTGTGAAAAAAAGTGCACTAGTGTCCTTTAAAAGCCACCATAGAAGAAGCAGCGTTATAAAACTATAGCACTATTCTCCACACTAAGCTTTTAACCTGTTTTGCTGAAAGAACATTTAATCAAGAGCACTGTCTTTGCCAGCAACAAAAAATGGTAGAAAAAAAATTTTGCAAAAATGAAAGATATGCTCCATATGTATCCTGTGAACACTTTACTCACCCAAACAGCATCATATGACTATACAGAAATAAATGAAAATAGTGTTTTACATTATAAGTTCAATTTTACTGAAACAGTAAAGAGTCATATGTCCTATCTAGCCCTTAGGACAGAAATAGAATTCTTGTTGACACTCAAGCTAAAAAATATTGCAGTTTTACAGAGAAAGAAAAATGCAAAAATTGATTCAGTCCATGACTAGTGGTGATGAAAGTAGTACATCAGTGAAGGCTATTACAACTTAATTATCACAAGCAGAAGTTTTTATTTCGGTGGTTTATTCTCATATGTGTCATCAAAGTGGAGACTGGAAGTCAGACCAAAATGTATTTGTCTGTGTCTGCCTGCTAACTGAATGGTTGTTAGAAAAATTCAATTGGCTGCACTCAGAATAAGGGAAATATATAGGACTTTGTACAGTTGCCAACCTCCAGAACTCTTGAACAGTGGAGATAATTGAAACCAAAGGTTAGGTGCACATGGAAAACATCAAGTATAAATAAGGTTTTTCACAGTATCACTAAGGTTGGAAGAGACCTCGAAGATCATTGAGTCCAACCTGTCACCACACACCCCATGACTAGACTATGGCACCAAGTGCCACATCCAATCCCCTCTTGAACACCTCCAGGCACAGTGACTCCACCACCTTCCCGGGCAGCACATTCCAATGGCGAACGACTCTCTCAGTGAAGAACTTTCTCCTCACCTCGAGCCTAAACTTCCCCTGGCACAGCTTGAGACTGTGTCCCCTTGTTCTGGTGCTGGTTGCTAGAGAGAAGAGGCCAGACCCTTCCTGGCGACAATCACCTTTCAGGTAGTTGTAGAGAGCAATGAGGTTGCTAGGGAGAAGAGGCCAACCCCTTCCTGTCTACAACCACCTTTCAGGTAGTTGTAGAGAGCAATATTTTTATAATATACGATCTGAGTTGCAGGTTGGAGTATGCACACAACTGAATAACAGATTTTCTCGTGGTTGCAAGTGGTGCTAAATAAGGGCTAGCATAGTCAGAAGGCTATTTCCTAAACTAATGTAATACTGAAGTGTTTTCTAAGCTATTTTCCATCAAAGTCTAAATTATACTAGTATGTATTTCTGAAGAGAGCAGAAAAACTGTTATAAACTGTCATAAAATTTTGCATGATTTGCATTGGAAAAATAAAAAATCTAGCACAAAAATCAATCAGTCCAATCCTAGGGGAGAGACTCTGATTTCCTCAAGAGTTTCTTCCTTCTTTTTTCCATAGCTTTGAAATTGGGGAAAACATAGGTGACTCAAGAAAGAAAATGTATCAGAAAATGTACAATATAGCAGTACCATACTTAGCATTTGTTATTTCACATTCTTACATATATATCCAAATGCAATTTTAAGAATGTTAACCATTCACAAGAAGATTAGGTACTCTTAAACTATTTTTAGTATGCTTCAGTTGTACAAAAGTACCCAAGAGACAGCCCTGAAATGTGAAACCCTATGTTTATCTCTCTCTCTAGCTGTATTTGCACATTGGAAATGTAAAGTATGGGCAAAAGTCCAGCCACTGTAACTTTGATATGTGGCAGGATTATCTGCTGTAGTGAAGTGATAAATCTTCTGCTAAATCCTTTAAATCCTGAAGCCAACAAAGGCAGGGTTTGCTAGGAGGCAACAAGTGATGATACCTGTAAATCTAACTTTATGTTTGTTTGATTGTTTTTATCATAGGTCTAGCATACATTTCACAAATCCTTTTGTCTAACGGAATTCATGTAAACACCTTGCAGTAGTTTGCCTAGTTAAACTGGGAAAAATCGCTTTCTTTAAATGACTGCATTACTATTGCAAAGCTGAATGTCTAATACCACTTAGGATTTTCATTGAATCTTGAATGTTGGAAGTAAAAAACAATAAAATTAATAAGAATCAAGCTTCCCCTAGTATCTGTGGTTTGACACAAAGTCCAAGATGTGAGGTGGACCCAGTACTTGAAAATGTGCCAAAGAGTTGTGGTTATATCACCAGTGCTCTAAGTTGACAGATGTTATGAATTCAGTCTTCCTAAGAAGTTGTTATTGGGTTGATATTCTGATAAAAATGGTTGTTTCTTTCCTTGCTCTACAGACAAGTCTCCACAGCAAAAAGCAGCACTACCTCATCTCTGTTTTTTCTATATCCCAGTTAGTGATACTGTCAAAAACCATCAGCTTCACTGTAGTTGTGTTTTCCCACTTTTTATTTTGCTATATTTTAGATAGTTTTATCACTTTAATTACAACAAAAAGAAGCATATTCTACTGCTCTATACTATACTTTTTTACTGTTCTAAATGGAATATCTTTAATTTTAATAAAATGAAACAAAATAATAAAATAAAACAACTAACATTATCTTCTCAACTTCAATTCAAATAAAGGTTGCAGTCCAAATGTGTTACTCATATTATGCTTCTTTTCTAATTAAGATACTTAGTAAAACTGTAGAGCACTTGTGTTGTGGTCAGGTGAAAGTTAAGCATCTGTAGTCTTGTGTAGATAATTTTGTTACAGTTTCAGGGAATTTAATGAATAATTACTAATTCATTCTGTGTTTACTATCAAACCATCAATGGCCTGAAGATTTGGAGATGAGTCTAAACAGGATTGTTGATGATTTTACCATTCAATATTTTCTTATGTCCTATTAATTTACTGTAATGTACATATTCTAGTGTCAGTGTATTGGACCTAAGAGAATGGGGACAGCGCTCTGACTTTTATCAACAGAGAACCTGAAAGCTTTGCTGCTATCAGGGGAGCTGCTAACCAGACTTATGTTAGAACTAGACTGATGAAGTTTACAGAGGAAATACTACAAATGGCAATACTACATTTTCTTTCCCATCTTGGTGCTTAGCACACTAAGTCACAGGTCCTGTATGTTGATGATTCATTATCTAGTGTTCCCAGACCTTTTCTGTTTTATACCAGTACAAGCAACAGCCACCACTTGAAGCCAAAAGCCATCCATGTTTCAGAGAACTGCCTTAGAGTTTAGTTTTCTTTTTAAGCATAGTGAATGATTGGCTCTCTACTGTTTTTCTTGGTGATGTGACAATTTTATAGCATAATCTCAGTTTTCTTGTCTTTAATTTTTTTGCCTATGATGCAAACCTCTAAAGACTATTGGAAATATAGACTTTTCATTGCTTGTTCCTTCCCAAACCTCTGTTTTGTTACTATTACAGCCTTTTCCAATGCCAGAAAGTTACAAGCTTCCCAAGAGATATGTTTTACATGCTTATGATGGTGTTAATATTGTTGGACTGAATTAGCATGATATTATGAAAATCAAGTTTAAAAAATGTTGTTAAAATATTTTTTCTCTATTGGTTCTTCCACTGAGATTTGTACCAGGCATCATTACCTAAAACATTATAGGTGAACTGCTAAGTATAAATGTTTAAAAAAATACATTTTTTTTTGGCCTGCTCTTATTACTCATATTTAAGAGAAACTGGGAGAAGAGAGTTAGGTCTGGCATTGCTAGATGTGATATCAGCTGAGTTGACAGCAGAATAGGAATTGTAGAATAGAATAGAATAGAATAGAATAGAATAGAATAGAATAGAATAGAATAGAATAGACCAGGTTGGAAGAGACCTTCAAGATCATCGCGTCCAACCTATCAGCCAACCCACCTAATCAACTAAACCATGCAACCAAGCACCTATCAAGTCTCCTCCTGGACACCCCAATGACAGTGATTCCATCACCTCCCCAGGCAGCCCATTCCAATGGGCAATCACTCTCTCTGTGTAGAACATCCTCCTAAGACCCAGCCTAAACTTCCCCTGGCGCAGCTTGAGACTGTGTCCTCTTGTTCTGGTTCTAGTTGTCCAGGAGAAGAGACCAACCTCCTCCTGTCTACAACCTCCCTTAAGGTAGTTGTAGAGAGCAATATGGTCATCCCTGAGTCTCCTCTTCTCCAGGCTAAGCAACCCCAGCTCCCTCAGCCTCTCCTCATAGGGCTTGTGGTCCAAACCCCTCACCAACTTCGTTGCTCTTCTCTGGACACTTTCCAGCAAGTCATCAACATCCTTCCTAAACTGAGGGGCCCAGAACTGGACACAGGACACAAGGTGTGGCCTAACCAGTGCAGTGTACAGGGGGAAAATAACCTCCCTGCTCCTGCTGGCCACACTGTTCCTGATGCAGGCCAGGATGCCATTGGCCCTCTTGGCTTCCTGGGCACACTGCAGGCTCATGCTCAGCCTACCATCAACCAGTACCCCCAGGTCCCTCTCTGCCTGGCTGCTCTCCAGCCACTCTGACCCCAGCCTGTAGCATTGCATGGGGTTGCTGTGGCTGGTGTGCAGAACCCGGCACTTGGATGTGTTCAATCTCATGCTGTTGGATTCTGCCCATCTGTCCAGCCTGTCGAGGTCCCTCTGCAAAGGCTCTCTGCCCTCTAGCAGATTAACTCTCTGCCCCCAGCTTGGTGTCATCCACAAATTTACTGATGAGGGACTCAATGCCCTCATCTAGATCATCAATAAAGATGTTAAACAGCATGGGGCCCAGCACTGATCCCTGGGGCACACCACTAGTGACTGGCCACCAGCTGGATGTGGTACCATTCACCGCCACTCTCTGAGCTTGGCACTCCAGCCAGTTCCTAACCTAACACAGAGTGCTGCTGTCCAAGCCATGGGCTGATAGCTTGGCCAGGAGTTTGCAGTGGGGGACGGTGTCAAAGGACTTGCTGAGGTCCAGGTAGACCACATCCACAGGCCTCCCCACATCCACCAGGCGGGTCACCTGCTCATAGAAGGAGATCACGTTAATCAGGCAGGACCTGCCCTTCCTAAATCCATGCTGGCTAGGCCTGATCCCTTGGCCATCCTGGAAGTGCTGTGTGATTGCATTCAAGATGACCTGTTCCATAATCTTGCCTGGCACTGAGGTCAGGCTGACAGGCCTATAATTCCCTGGCTCTTCCAGCTGGCCGTTCTTGTGGATGGGCACCATGCTGGCCAGTTTCCAGTCTTCTGAGACCTCTCTAGTGTGTCAGGACTGTTGAAAAATGATGGAGAGTGTCTTGGCCAGCTCATCTGCCAGCTCTTTCAGCACCCTAGGATGGATCCCATCCAGTCCCATGGACTTGTGGAGGTTCAAGCGGCTGAGGAGATCTCTAATAATCCCATCCTGGAACAGACGAGGACTATGCTGTTCCCTGCCTCCATTCGCCAGCTCTGTAGGCCAGCTGTCCAGAAGACAACCTATCCTGCTATTAAAAATTGAGGCAAAGAAGGTGTTAAGTACCTCTGCCTTTTCCTCATCTTTTGTTACAACATTCCCCTCCATGTCCACTAAGGAGTGGAGGTTGTCCTTGCTCCTCTTCTTGCTATTAATATATTTATAGAAGGATTTTTTGTTGTCCTTCACAGCAGAGGCCAATCTAAGCTCTAAATGAGCTTTTACCTCCCTAATTTTCTTCCTACATGACCTAGCAACATCCTTCAACATTCCATGGATTGCCTCATCTTTCTTCCAAAGATGGTGCACCCTCTTTTTTTCCCTTAGTTCTTTTAGAAGTTCATTGCCCATGCAGGCTGGCCTTCTGCCCCGGCGGCTCATCTTCCGGCGCATTGTAAACTGTACCACCACTGCTGAGATAATACAATCAATCAAATCTTTAGATATACTATAGTGAACACTGGGTCCTTGAGCTGGTAAACCTGGATTTAGTTCTGGATGCCTGGGCAAGTTCTCCCTAGAGAGTGGGGAGAACCAAAACATTAGATCCAGACCACCAAGAAAATGGTAAAGTTGTGGAAGTCTCTGTTTCAAAATAAACCAGCTCAAAGTTCTAACTACCAGGTTTTAAAAATGTGAATATTGCAATGCCTTTATCTATGAAGCTGGACACATATAATCTTATACAACATACCACACTGTGCCATAGGGAAGCTACTTTCATATCTAGGATACAGCTTTTTCAATCTTTTTCAATCTCAGTGCAGAACTACTTTAAACAAAGATTCTGTATCTAACCACTTCTGAACTTTGAGATATCAAAGTTCCACACTAGGTATGATTATACACTTGAATTTAATGCATAAGCCACATGTCAATAATAGTCCAAATGAGAAAACTATTCTGACCACCCCTGACAAACAGTATTTGCTTGGGTAGAATCTGGTAGTGTAGGCAGGGCAATAAAATGCACAACCCAAAAAGAAAACTTTTTTAATATTTGTGTTTAATACAGACATGAGAGAATGTGTTTTGGTGTTTTGGTTTTTTTTTTTCACTTGTAGTGCACAAAATAGGATTGTTGATAGAAGTCAAACATAATTTTAATTTAGTAAAATTATGGGTTTGTACTGAATTGGAATAGTATAAAATTGTAACTGAGTTTTCCTAGTAGATCCAATCAGAAAGGTAGTTGGTTCATATTGGACCATCTCAGTATTTCATTTCATTTCTTCTCAACCAGACGATGCAGGAATGCTGGTCCACCTAACCTTTGCAAGTTTGGACTAATTATAAACCTAGGCTGCAACCCTGAGTTAGCTTGTAATTCATACAAATAATAGAAATCCATTCCTGTGACAAATTGCCCACAATAAGATTGACAGTCTGATTGTAACCTAATAAGTAAGTCTGATTGTAACCTAATAACCTGGGCTGAGCTGAAACTTCAGCAGAATTTAATTTACAGTAGGAAGTTCTGTTCTGATCATACTAGCATTATGCTTGCTCTGAAAAATAAAGTATTTCAGAACCCCAGTCACCTCAAACACTTAAAACATTTGTGTAGGTACAGTATGATCCTGCTTTCTCTCCATCTGTGCACCATGTTATAGCACCAACCTACAAAGTGGCACATGAAGAAATACTACCATGAATGGCCTTGAGTATTAGCAAAGTAGGCTGGAATACAGTGGATAACATTTTTTTAAAAAGGCACTTAGAAGAATTATAAGTAATTCCCCTGCTACTCATATGCCCTAGATTGTGTCTTGATAATGCTGTCCTCTGGGATCCATTCCAGATCCCTTTTCTTCCTACATGGAAACCATGCTGTTCTGAAGGCAGAAGCTCAACTCTAAATTTTGTCTACAAGGTTGAAAAGTCTTGAACCAGCATTAACACTGCGTTAAGATTTGCTAACAGAGTTAAGATAATATGGTCTGTCATTTCAGTTTGTGTAAAAATCTCTCTCTAAGTGCTAGTTGTTGATAAATGCATGCCTACCAGACATACACCAGAAGGACTGGACAAAATCCAACATCCACTACTGTGGGAGGATTTTACATTTCCAGAAATTCAAAAGTTTGCATAAACATTTTGAAGTTTTTAATGGTTGACAGCCAGAGAGTAATCTACAAAGACTGATCTTCTCAGAATAAAGAAATCCAAGTTGTATTGAACTGTTAACTATGAATGCACTCATGTGTTGAAAAAGAGCAATCTGTGGCACGTTGTTTGGTGTCTAATTTAAACTATCAACAATGTGAGTTCTAGACCAAAAATACGCTTTTGAATATTTTGTTTAGGAAGAAAGCTTTGAAATTAAGTTTATTTTAACTCTTATGGCATGAAAATAGTGAGTTAGTCCATATGCTTTCATCTTTCATTTTTAGGAAAAACCTATTTCTTTCAAATTTAAACAGCAATTTTGATGCTTGGTCACACAGAGCTGTTTTGTGGGTTTGGTTTTTTTGTTCTAGAATAAAGTTGTTTAATACATACATTCAAAAATATCTAGAAATATGATGTGAATGAAAGAAAGATATTGAAAGCCGGATGATATACATACTGAGGCAATGAAGTATAAAGACATTTTCAAGGAATTACACTCTACACATTTTGTAGAGAGGACTTTGCAGATATCAGGTTATATCTTTTTCTCTATAGGCTGTATATGCACAAAATACATAACCCACACACACAGATTAAAAACAAAACCACCACCAACAACAAAAGACAAAACAGTATTTATTACAGAACTAGGAGTAGAAGTAAAACCAAGTACAAAGAACAGGTATTTTATTTAAAATAAGCTGAGAATATTTATGTTCAGGTAGAAAGTAGTAATACACATGAGCCTGCAGTGTGCTCAGGCTGCCAAGAAGGCCAATGGCATCCTGGCCTGCATCAGGAACAGTGTGGCCAGGTCATTCTGCCCCTGTACGCTGCACTGGTCAGGTCACACCTTGAGTACTGTGTCCAGTTCTGGGCCCCTCAGTTTAGGAAGGATGTTGTCTTGCTGGAATGTGTCCAGAAAAGGGCAACAAAGTTGCGGAGGGGTTTGGAACACAAGCCCTATGAGGAAAGGCTGAGGGAGCTGGGGTTGCTTAGCCTGGAGAAGAGGAGACTCAGGGGTGACCTTATTGCTGTGTACAACTACCTTAAGGGAGGTTGTAGCCAGGCAGAGGTTGGTCTCTTCTCCCAGGCAGCCAGTACCAGAACAAGAGGACACAGTCTCAGGCTGCGCCAGGGCAGGTTTAGACTGGATGTTAGGAAGAAGTTCTATGCAGAGAGAGTGATTGCCCACTGGAATCGGCTGCCCGGGGAGGTGGTGGAGTCACCTTCAATGGAGGTGTTCAGGAGGAGACTTGATGGGGTGCTTGGTTGCATGGTTTAGTTGTTTAGGTGGGTTGGATTGGTTGATGGGTTGGACGCGATGATCTTGAAGGTCTCTTTCAACCTGGTGTATTGTATTATTGTATTATTATTGTATTATTGTATTTCCAGTGTCATGTCCACCTCTAATATCTTTCTGTTAATACGTTGAGCTAAACATTTCACGTGCCCACCTAGGGAGCTAACTAATGTGTTAACAAAAACACACACAGAGGAAGTGGCTTACACAAAATAAGGGAGGTCACCTCATTCAAATGCATAAACCTGAGCTCTGAACTTAGCATTGTGGATGGCCTCAAATATTGGAGTATGTATAGCTTGGTCAAGGTCTGAGTTACAGATTTGCACTGTACATATCACTTTAATCTTTAGGATGCTGGTTTCCCCCTTTCAGTTTCTCTATCTCAAAATGGTTGGAAGTTCTCTGTGTTGTCGATATCCAATCACTTTCTGGAGAGTGCAGTTATAATTATGAAGAATAGAGGTGTGTGAAAAACTGACATAACAACACCAAAACAGTGATGTTCATGCTTTGGCTTTATGACTAGTCAATTTTGTTGCATGGAGGAAGGGGAAAAAAATCTAAGAACTTGTTCGAATCTGGAAACCTCTCCATCATATAATTCAGAAAATGTAACTGTCTGGCAAATAGAAAATGTATTAGAACATAAAGAGTGAGCACAAGCATGTCATGTGTAATAGGTGAATTGTAACATAGTAGACTTGATCAGTTCTTACATCCTTTTTTGTTTTGTTTTGTTTTGTTTTGTTTTAAAGGGTTATTTCCCTTATGGTTTTGACAGTCAAACTTACTGAGTAAATAAAGAATAAGGTTGAAACTATAACTTCACAAGAACAGTAGTAACATTTATTTCCTTCTGTTGTCTCCTTGCCCTCCTCTTCCACTTCTGGCATTTATGCATGTTTAAAATGAGATTTAGTACAGCCCACTGGTGTGCATTTCCAAGGTGTCATAACTGGCTTGCCCACGTTTGGATGTGCAGTGCCTTGTCTTTCTTTCCATTTTTGACAGGCTTGCTTTCCTGCTTCTACTCTGAGGTACACATGACTTGGACAGTGTTTTGGAGAGTGGTGCTAGCACGTGCTCTCTGGCCAGTCATCTCACCAGGGCCTAAAGGGAAACAAGATGCCAGTTTTCTGGCAGAAGAGGTGGCTTTCAGCCAACATTCATGCTTACGTCTCTGTCACAACATAAGCACACTTGGGAAATGAGAAGGTGGCCCATTTATCCTCAGCAGATAGTATGCTGACACCACTGTTAGAATTGCCTGTGGTCAGGTTTTGCCAGTGGGGCCTTTGCACACAGCTACAAAATAGCACCTCTCTTCATATTTCAGTGGGCTCTTTGAATTGTTTTTTATAGGACAGTTCATGATGGACAGCTGGATATTTCATAAAACATTCCTCAATTAATGTATGTGCTAACCAAGTTGCAGAGGAAGTTGCTGTTCTGGAACATGCTAAATTTTTCCAGGAAATTGTTTCTGTTATGCCTTGTATGGAGACTGGATTGCATGTGGGTTTACACTGAAATTTGCCCTTTGATGAACAATTAGAATGTCTTTTGTGAGAGGAGTAGTATTTCTTTTTATCTTAGCTGCTCACCTGTTGGAATAATATTTTTGCTAATAAATTACAATTCAATTGGATGGATGAAATGAGGAGAAAAAGTTATTTTAGCTATCAATTATGTTTTCTTTCTTTCTTAAACATTCATTGCTTTTTGCCACCTTTTAGTTATTCCAGAAGCATTAATTAGATTTACCTTTGTAGATTTACCTTTGTAAAACAGCTCTTCTTTTCTGTAGGCTCAGCAGAAGCTATATGTCCGTCATCACATCATCCCTATGCTAAACATATTGTCATAACAAAACTATAACAGTCTCATTGAGTGTTTTCTTGAGGTCAAATACCTGGAGGTCCTCAGCTAAGACCTTTCATATACTGGTGTTTTCATTCAGAGATTCCATCCTCAGTGGGATAGTAGCTAAAATGTTGTTCTTCCTTTGCCAATGAAAGTTATTCTAGAATTTCCTTTAAAAGATTTTCTAAAGAACTTACAGGAAGAAACTCAGGTTCAATTCCCAGCACATGCTGTGCACCTTACCCTCTCCTGCTGCAATGTTTGGCTCTGTAGCTCTGTTTCCCACTCTTTTGTAATTGCAGCTCATGATTGTCCATTTATAAAGCAACCTGGGGCTTGACAGTTTCCTAATGAGATGTTACAAGCCCTCATTACAGCTACTTTCAAACAGCTGAATGTGGTGTCTTTGGGGTTTTTTTAGATCTTTTTTTTTTTTTGTCATGATTTTCACTTCAGTGAGAAGGTTAAGCAAGCAGGGATTCTTTTATTTCATTTGTAGCCTTTTATTTTCAGTTCTCCAGAAAAGATGATTAACAGAGCAACCCCAGAGAGCTTTCAGTTTTAAATGTTGAACTCCACCTAAAGCAGTCAGGTTTTTTCCTGTTTCAGCTGTAAGTTTTGACAACTTAGAAATACGTTTTCACTCTTAGATACTCTGAACAATAGCTTCTCTCTAAGCAAGTCTAATCTTTGGGGAGCTGTCTGATGCCTTTCTCATGTTGTTTGGCAGACACATGAAATAACAGTTAATCATCCTCCAATTCCTACTTCACCAGCTGGATCAGAGCATTCTATTTTCTAGGTAATGTATGTGTTGCTATTCTGTAACTTACTTTATGATGCCAGCTTTCATTCTATGGGAAATACACAACATTGTAAAGGAGAATAACCAGCTCCATTGCAGATTGTAAGGCTTCTATCAAGTCAATATTGTTTGAAATGTGTCAGGACTCTTCAACATTCTAAGAAAATAGAAAACTGACATTTCAAGTTGGACAACACTAAAAAAAAAGAAAAAAAAAAGGTGGCCACACTTCAGGATTTGGTCTGAACCTCTCAGGGACCAGTGTCTCCATTTGCACAATGGGTATCTTTCTGTGAATTAGATTAATAGAAATCATAGAATTTATAGATTCATCAAATGGTTTGGGTTGGAATGGACCTTAAAGATCATCTAGTTCCAACACCCCTGTCATGGGCAGGGAGTGAATTGCTCACGGCCTCATCCAACCTAGCCTTGAACACCTCCAGGGAGGGAGCATCCAAGACCTCCCTGGATGACCTGTTCCAGTATCTCACCACCCTCACTATAAAGAATTTCTTTCTAATATCTTGTCTATATGTACCCTCCTTACTCTTCAATCCATTCCCTCTTGTCCTATTGCAACAAGCCTTTCTTGTAGGCTTCCTTTCAGGTGCTGGAAGACTGCTATAAGGTCTTCCCAGAGCATTCTTTTCTCTAGGCTGAACAGAATCATAGAATTGCTAGGGTTGGAAGGGACCTCAAAGATGATCCAGTTTCAACCCCCCCTGCCATGGGCAGGGACCCATCACACTAGATCAGGTTGCCCAGAGCCACATCCAGCCTGGCCTTAAAAACTTCCAGGGATGGGGCTTCCACCACCTCTTTGGGCAACCTGTTCCAGTGTCTCATCACCCTCATGGTGAAGAACTTCTTCCTAACGTCCAATCTGAATCTACCCATTGCTATTTTTTTTCCATTCTCCCTAGTCCTATCACTACCTGACACCCTAAAATGTCCCTTCCCAGATTTCTTGCAGGCCTCCTTCAGATACTGGAAGGCCACAATTAGGTCTCCTTGGAGCCTTCTCTTCTCCAGGCTGAATAGCCCAAACTCTCTCAGTCTGTCTCTATAGGAGAGGTGCTCCAGATCACTGATCATGATCATGGTCCTTCTCTGGACACATTCCAGCACATCCAGATAATTCCTGCAATAGGGGCTCCAGAACTGGACACAGTACTCTAAGTAGGGTCTCACCAGAGTGGAATAGAAGGGGAGAATCACCTTCCTTGACCTGCTGGCTATGTTTCTCTTGATGCAGCCCAAGATGTGATTGGCTTTCTGGGCTGCAAGGGCACACTGGTGGCTCATGTTGAGCTTCTCATCCACCAACACCCCCAAGTCCTTTTCTTTAGGGCTGTTCTCTAGCCAGGTACTGCCCAGCCTATATCGGTGCTTGGGATTGCCCCGACCCAGGTGGAGGACCTTGCACTTGGTCTTGTTGGATCTCATGAGGTTGCCATGGGCCCGCCTCTCCATCTTGTCAAGGTCCCTCTGGATGGCATCCCTTCCCTCCAGTGTGCCTACTGCACCACACAGCTTAGTGTTGTCAGCAAACCTGCTGAGACTGCACTCAATGTCACTGTCCATGTCACAAACAAAAATGTTGAACAAGACTGGTCCCAGGACTCATCCCTGAGGGACTCCACTTGTCACTGGCCCCCACTTGGACATGGACCCATCAACAGCTACCCTTGGGATGTGGCCGTCAAGCCAGTTCTTTATCCACTGAATGGTGCATCCATCAAACCCATACTGCACCAGCTTGGAGACCAGGATGTGGTGTGGGACAGTGTTGAAGGCTTTGCTCAGTCCAGGTAAATGACATCAGTTGCTCAGTCTTCATCTATTAATGTTGTGATCTTGTCATAGAAGGCCATCATATTTGTCAGGCCGAATAGTCCCAACTCTCACAACATATCTCCACAGGAGAAGTGCTCCAGCCCTGTGATCATCTTGGTGGCCCTCCTCTGGACTCGTGCCCAGCAGTTCAATATCACTTTTGTGCTGGGGGCACCAGAACTGGACACAGTACTCTATGTGCCATCTCAGTAGATCAGAGTAGAGGGGCTAAATGAACTCCCTCGTCTTGTTGGCCACACTTCTTTTGATGCAGCTCACGGTACTGTCTGCATTCGGGTTATAAGTGCAGATTGCTGGGTCATGTTGAGTTTTTAGTCAGCTAACACCTCCAAGTCCTTTTACTCAAGGCTGCTGTTGAGCCACTCCTTGCCCTGCCTATATTTGTGATTGGGGTTGCCCTGACCCAGGTGTACACACTAGATCTCCCAGTCTGATGGTCATATTGTATATAAGAAACAAACAAGGAAATAAGTGACTTGCAGTGTAGATGTCCAAACAGAAATACTTCAGAATGTATTTTAAAAAGCAAATAATAAGTTCCATAAAGATGTTTGAAGTCCATAATTGATTTATTCTGAAATGAAAACACGATGTGAATTCATTTTTATGAGGAAATGGCCTACTCAACCAGCTGTCCACAGTCCAGGAGGTTCCTCCAGTGCATTGATGGTAAATTCTTGATGCAAATGGTGGATGATCCAAGTAGGAGAAGAGCATTATTGGATATGATACTCACTAGCAAGGAGGGTCTGGCTGAAGCAGTGAAGGTTGAGAGCAGCCTTGGCTGTAGCAACCATGAGATGGTGGAGTTCAGGATCTTGTGTGGTAGGAACAGAATACCAAGCAGGATCACAGCCTTGGACATCAGCAGGGACAGCTTTTGCCTTTTCAGGCAATTGCTAAGGGAAATCTCATGGGACAGGATACTAGAGGGCAAAGGGGCCCAAGATAGTTGGTTAATATTCGAGGAATACTTCTTCCAAGCTTAAGATCAGATCATTCCAACAAATAGGAAATTGAGAACGGGAGCCAGGAGACCTGCATGGTTAAGTAGGGAACTGCTGCACAAACCCAAGTGGAAGAAAAGAGTCTACAGATCACAGAAGGAGGGGCTGGCCATTTGGGAGGAGTATAATACTGTTGTACTTGGAAAACTAAGGCCTCCTTGGAATTCAACCTTGCAAGGGAGGTCAAGGACAACAGAAAGGGCTTCTTTAAATACATTGTAGAAAAAAATAATATTAGAGGCAATGTAGGCCCCCTGCTGAATGAGGTGGGTGCCTTGGTGACAGAGGATACAAAGAAGGCAGAGTTACTAAATATCTTCCTTGTGTCTATCAATACTGGTGGAGACTGTCCTCAGGAGCCCCATACCCCTGAGGCCTGAGAAAAAGACATGACAAAGGAAGAGTTTTCCTTAGTTGTTGAGGCCTGGGTTGAGGATGGAGTCAGGTTTTTCTTGGTGATGCCCAAAGACAGGACAAAGTGCAATGGGTGGAATGTGAGGCACAGGAAGTTCCATGTAAACACAAGGAAAAATTTTTTTCACTCTGAGGGTGATGGAACACTGGAACAGGCTGCCTCGGGGGGTTGTGGAGTCTCCTTCTCTGGAGATATTCAAAACCCACATGGATGCGTTCCTGTGTGATCTGGTATAGATGGTCTTGCTCTAGCCAGGGGGTTGGACTAGATGATCTTTCGAGGTCCCTTCCAACCCCTAACATTCTGTGATTCTGTGATTAACCACTTACAGTGCCTATTATATCTCGCACTACATTCAGCTTTTGTGATATAGTTCATTAGCTTGTAAGTATTATTACAGCACCTTCATCTATAATCAGTTATCTATTAAGCTGTTCCCTATCTCTCACAGAATTTGGAAGCTACATAGTGAATGAGGCAAGGAACAATAAACTATATATCTTTACTCAATTAGCTTAAAGTCAGGCAAATTACTGAGTCTCACCCTGATGAGGTAAGAGTTAGCTGTTTAAAATGAGATTTTTTCTTGAAATCTGTTGAAGTTCTTACTTTTCTAAGCACTTAGATTGAGACGTTGGTGACATGATTTGTAGATGTTAGCGCTTACTGCTGTCTCTGACATCAAGGAGACTTTTGCAGTTAACAAGTGACACAACAATTGTCAATATTCTGAGAAAGCAGGATGGAGATGTTCAACATTGGGACCTCAAAAAGACTGGAAATACCTTAGTGCTCAGGCTTAATGTCTCCCTGATAAAGCATTCCATCTGTAGAATGAGTGAGGCAGAAAGGTGCTCCACATAATAGCTGCAACTTGATGCAGAAATCCCTGTGAAAATCTGCAGCCCCATGTGGACAGGAAGGTTTAAACAGTGTGCAATAAACAGGGCTGTAATTAAAATAGAGAGAAAACACTGTCGAAACCACCAAATTAACTGAGAAAATGTTGGGGTTTTTTTCAGATAGTAGTGTTCATTTGTAGTAATGAGTAGTTAGGTGACCTGTAGAAAATAGCAGCTAGGCTCATATCTTACCCAATGTATTCAGTTAATACTTCCATTTTCCTTCCAGTCAGAATAGGAAAGAAACTCAAATAATGGTGTAATAAGAGACCAATACGACTTACTCGCCCAACAAATGCATTCGTGAAATTATGTTATTCCAATTACACTTTAGATAATTCTAATTATATTTTCTGAATAAATCCTTTTACATATCATTTCAAAAACTAGATTAAAATATATATATATATATTTAGATACAACTCTTGCTAAGTTGTGGGCATCCCTGTGGCACACAGATGCTTACAAAAGGGAAAAAAAATGTCTTTTGTTTATATTGTGCATATGAAATTTAGGAAACAATACAGTGTGTGCCACCATGAAACTTCTCTACATTTCTGTTTCCTAAAATAAACCAGAAGTGCCTGGCAAAAAAGTGTCTTACCTGCATGACCCTCTGCAGCTCTTTTAGCTCCTGTGTGCCCTTTGTGGTTTGAGCAAAACTCAATCTTACTACACCCTATGCGATCAAAAACATAGTGCAGATTTGGAGTATTGCTTTTTCCATCTGCTTTGATGCATGTTCTCACAGCCATGGAGGCTGAGAACAGTTGTTTAAATTGATCTTTATTAGGTTTTTGGATGATTTGCTAAAGCATCTATAATTAAAATTCTTTGTAGATGTAATAAGATCTTGACCTCAAGTTCTCTTATCATTCTGGATGTTTGATCCCATCTAAACCTGCTATGTTACGAATCCACCAAACTTGCCCATTACATGTTGTTTCTTAATTACCAGATATCACTTTCAGAGCTAAAATTTGAGGCTAATGCATTTTACTACAAATTTTCATCTGAGACCTCATCGCTGCTATGAAATATCCACAAAGTGCTACAGGGCATTTTTTTTCAATTATTACATACAATAGTATGAACTATTATTTTGTGATAGCTAATGCAAATATCTAGAGTGCTTCTGAGACACTGTTCCTTTGCTTACGGCAGTATGATGCAGACTAAAGATAGAACAAGAATGGATTAGTACAAAATGGATTTCAAAGGCATTGCTAGTTAGAAAAAAAAAATCACCATTTTCTCTCACCTCTCACATTATTGTTGTGTCTCAGGTTCTGGAACTGTCAGTGATTTCCTACAGCACTGTTACTCACTAGGTGTACCTTTTCTTCTTTCTTTAGACAGTGTAGGCCGAAAGACTACATATCAGTCAGACTAGACTGAGTAGGATATTTCAGAATTCAAGGGGTTAGGAAACCCTTACAGTGTAATTCTTTTGTTACAGATAAAGGACTTTTTGCTCCTCTTTCTTAGCTTTTTTTTTTTTTTGGGGGGGGGAGGTGGAAAATAGCTTTGCACATGATTTTAACTTAAAGATTTCTACTTGCGTTCTCTTTTTTAAATCACTTGAATATGCTTGAGATTATTGTATTTATTTGATATCCAAAAAGTAGACTATGATAGCATATTATCTGCAGATCCTAAGTACATAGTTTGGGAGGTATTCTCTGAGATGATTCAAAGTAATCCTGCAACACAGCTATTTTTTTTTCTGCAGCTGATATAAAGTAAATCAAGAGCATTCTAATTTTACTTTGCTGCTGTATAAATGTGTCATTTCATATAACTATCTGTTTTCCTTTGTTGTAACTTCCTTCTCTCTGTTTTAGCCTGCGGCTTTCCCTTTTATTTGATCAGCATAGGTTATATCATATTCCAGGCATCACTTCTTCCCAGGAGAAAAACAGGATTTCAAATAGCTACTCATGATTCCTAAGGCGAACTGAAAGGGCACTGACTGAATTAATGTTTCCTTTGCTGTTTGCAGGGCTTATTGGTTTTATTTCCATTAGCTCATGGATCCACTGTTTTTTCTAGCTCTAGTAGTATTCTTTATCAAATGATTGACAATTTTCTCAGTAGTTTACACCTCGTTAGAATAATTTTTTTGTTAAACAGAAAATTAATCAACCTGATTGTTACCTGTGAGGGATGGGGGGTGGGGAGTAAGTGAAAACACGCAAATTACTAAATTCTTCTATGTATGTCTTCAGGAAGAAATTCATATAAGAAGGTACTGAGGTCATCTACTTAGTGTCTCCAGGAACAATTCCTTCAGAACTGGAAATGTTGCTCTGAGTTTCTTAATATACTCAAATCTATAAAAAGCTTTATTTTTCTGGTTAGAATTATTTTCTACAACAAAATGCAGCAAGTGTAATTAACAACATTTTTAAAGAAAATCTTGGTTTAATACTAAATTTCCACTGAGAAGAATCCTGTCCATCACACTGTAATGTTAGAAGCTAAAGTTTGGATGTTTCTGTCATTCTTTGAAGAAATTGATATTTTCTCCCTCAAAATCATTGTCCCTCTATATTATAAACTTGATGTTGCAACTTTGAAGCCATTGGCAAATCTGCCATTAACAGCAGCAAAACAAATCTAGAATTTTAAATACTATTTCTCCTCCATATTTGTGTATAACAACATAGATACAGGTTCCTTTTTTTCTCATGTAAGTAACATCAGAAACTGGAGATAGTGTAACAGAACTTAGTATTAATGACCCATCCTCCTTGTGAAATAGTCCTAACAGAATGATCTGCCAAAGATTACTCAACTGAAAATTTTCTGTAGTCCAGAGTTTGCTCCTAGATACTTTTTTATTAACAAACAAATTATCAATGTTCTTTCCTTCTGTTTGCCATTCTAAATCTATCTGTTTATCATACCACACTCCTGGAATTTAAGAAAATTCATATAAGTGGATTTTGCAACTGGAACAAAGGCATCACTCAGATATCCTGACTCCAGGCCTTGTATTTATGGGGTCAGACTATTAGATGTATTTATAATGCTGTTGGTAAGACACAGGAAGATGTTGCCCCAAGAATTTGTTACTTCATCATGGGAAGTTCTCAAAGACAGGTTTTATGGTGCTTTAAACAACCTGATCTAATGAAAGGTGTCTCTGCCTGTGACAAAAGAGTTGGACTAAATGATCTTTAAATGTAATTTCTAACCCAAGACATTCTATGAATTTATTTTTCTTTCTCTTCCAGTTCAAACAAAATGATAATTCCACACAGTACTGTGCCAAAATTTCTGACCATTTGTCTTTCAGCAATGGCTTTGTCATGTTATTGATGTCAAGCTTACATAGATTTATTGATGTTCTTTTTGTCATTTGTGTTTGGGTAGTTCTCTCTCAAATAGTCACTCATTTTTTATGCTGGTCTGGAATTGTCTCTAAATAGATATGTGGGGGAAAATAAACAGAGAGGAATAAAAGAACTCAAATCACCTGTGAGGTGAAAAATAGGATTTATTCACTATTTCATTGCAGTACAATTTATTTGTGGGTTTTTTTCAGGCCACTAAGGATATCATATGTGGATAGTTCACAGAAAAAAAGTTATTATCTGGTAATAATCTATTTAGTGTTTTTCATAAGGATATTTTTTAACATCTTCAGTAGACCGCCTTTATAACTATTTCACATTATCTGACGAGAAGATATCTAAAATTGTGGGTTAGTTTTAAATACTTGGCACTCTGAAGATTTTAATAATTCTACTGAGGTAGAATTCTGACTGTGTTCCCTTCCACCTTTAGCCTTTATCATTGGCTGGAGGGAGAGGCATTTCCAGTACTCAGCTGGGCTGAATCTAGACCTTGAAGTTTATTTTCTATTCATTCCATCAGGTTTACATAAAAAGTGACTTGATGTAATGATGTGCATTACCTTTTGTTTATTAGATGAATATATTTGTAGTAAGTAGAAATGACAGGATAAGCACATTGGGTCTTTGTTTATCTGTGGGAAGAATATGGAACAGGAGAATCTGGAAAATAAAGATTAAGGAATTACTATGAAATTCAGAATCTTTTGTTTTCTCATTTGATATGATGCTTGTGCTATTATAATATTGCAGGTTAGTCAAATTTACAAATTATTTTCCTTCTTCATATTCATACAAATGTTGTCTGCAACAGTTACTTGTGTTTGTTTTGTTGCTTTTTTAAAAATTGACTCTGTATCAAGTCTATGAACAAGGGCTTAGTTTGTCCCTGATGTAAAGAGCATGTTTGTATTTGTCCTCTTCATCCTCTTAAATCCCATCAGCATTTTGGTTAAAGCTTTTGGGATCCCAGTCTGCATTGCTGATGCAAACTATTACTTTTAAGAAGAGGTCAACAATATATTGCATACCTACGGCATTAACTCATTGAGGTGGGTTGAAAGGCTGATCTTCCCTTCCCTCCCACCACGGGCAGAAAAAAAACCCTCAAACGGATTGCAGAAGTGGTGGAGAGTTTAAATGGAAAAGCAGTGAATATTTTACAGAGAACCACAAGCACAGTGACAAAAGAGAGATCCCAAAGCATACCCAGAAACATCCAAACACTTCCCTCTCCCCACATAAGGGTACACCCAAAACCACCAGGGCTCTTTCTTCCCCTCCCCGCTTCCACTGTTAGGCTAATCTCGGCTGGCCAGATCTGAGATTGCCCTTCCCCCTTTTCCTCCCAGCCTTGGGCCTAGCCAGGCCCCAAGAGGCCTCGAAGATGACTCCCCCTTCATTACCATATAGGGACCATCTCCATAGGAGTGGTGAGGGAAGAAAGAGGAAGTGCAGAAACCCTGCTGATGGTTTTATCGGGAGCAGGGCATTATAGGATGAAATACATAGCTTCCCGTGTCCAACCACTGAGCTGGACCCTCAGGACACCAGAGGTGTGTCTCATGTGGCAGCATCAGGGGGGCACCCAGCCTGAACCACCACACTCATTCTAACTATCTGTAGTTTATTAGAATCCATCATTATCTCCTAATATAACATGGAATTAAATGTGCAACTCTACAAACAGATGCAGATAATTCTGCTGTTGTTATCAGAAGAAAATAATTAGCAAGTATGAAGCATGGTTAGTGGCTTCTCTTGCCATCTGCAATGGCTTCCATGTCAGAACCCTGATCAGGAAGGCATTGCATCTTCCTGTGTTAAATAGCATCCCATGAAAAAATTATCATTTATAACTGTAGTGTGTCTTTACACTATTCTTTAGATTTTTTTTAAAGTATTGTGGAAGCTTATTATTATTACTAGATGTATTAAAAAACTTGGAAACTGTATTGGGAAAAGGGCAGCTGCCATGGCATCATGCTGCCTCCTATGTGTTGATTTGGAAAAGGAGAATTAAAAAATCATTCTTTCTGGTGTATTGACATTGTCATTTGGGTTTATTTTTCACTGCCTTTATTAGTTCTTACGTAATTAGTAGAAACAATATGGAAAATTAGCAGAAGAGTGGAGATGTCTCTGTCAGGCAAAGAAAAGAACCTTTCTGTCTCAAGAAGCTCAATATGATCTGCCAGTGTACACTTGCAGCCCAGAAAGCCAACCATATCCTGGGTTGCTTCAAGAGAAGTGTGGCCAGCAGGTCAAGGGAGGTGATTCTCCCCTTCTACACTGCTCTCGTGAGACCCCACCGAGAATACTGTGAGGGTAGATTTAGATTAGATGTTAGGAAGAAATTTTTCACCCTAAGGATGGTGAGGCACTGGAACAGGTTGCCCAAAGAGGTGGTGGAAATCCCATCCCTGGATGTTTTTAAGGCCAGGCTGGATGTGGCTTTGGGCAACCTGATATAGTGTGAGGTGTCTCTGCCCATGTCAGGGGGCTGAACTACATAATCCTTGAGGTCCCTTTCAGCCCTGACAATTCTATTAATCTGTGAGGACTCTGTGAGGCTTTTTGAAGAAAATGCAGAATCTACAGGTTCTGTTGGTATCAGAACTTATTTGCAGTCAATCACAAAACAGATAGGAGCAGGCAGCTTCGTACTCAATTTCTCTGAAATTCAATATACTTGCTTTGTAAAACGTGCCTGTGGAAGGTGCATGTAGCTGCGTACCCACTGTAGCCAGTAAGTTCAGAAATTACTTTGAGGCTATTATTTATAATAATAGAACACATACAGGAGTAAAAACCCACCTACCTAACTCTTCATCAAATTTACCTTTTAAATACTTGGAAATGACTGCCAGGTCTTTAGATGCAATAAATTACATAATTGTCCTGTATTAAGAAGAGGATTGTTGTCTCTGGTTTTACTGCTTGGCAGGAAGGTCAGAGTGGCACCAGCTTGCAATCCATGGCTTCCATATTCTAATTCTATTGGGTATCAGTTGGCAACACCACAAAATGCTGAATTGTTTTTTCCACTGACATTACAGAACGTAAAATTTTACCTTGGGATGGACTGCAAAGTTTGAAGAAAAAAAAAAAAAGCAATGCTGGTGCAGCCAAATTAGTGCTATATAGCTTTGTTGTGACAATAAGGAACCTATTGGTTCGCACTGTACTTCATTGAACAGAAGCGCCTTATAGTCACAAAAAAGATTTTTGCCTTATGAACATACCATATCAATTATACAAAGCCACAACATTGATTTTTCTGTACTGTATATTGTCAAAGATTGCTGTATTATGTATAATAATGTTCCTCAGTTGTATCATGCTTTTCCAGAAAAAGTCTTCCAGGAGGAAAACAAAAGATGAGGAAAAGGCTGAGGCACTTGAAAGCTGTCTGCTTCAGTCTTTAATAGTAGGACTACTATCTGTTTTCTGGGTAGTAGTCTTTCTGAGGTGGAAGAGAGGAATGAGAAGCAGAATGACATTCCCATAATCCAACATTAACAGCATACATCCACACAAAAGTGCTTACCAAGACACTTTACATCATTTATCAACATTTCTGGGTAACCAGGGAGCTCCCAGCTGAATGTAAGTTAGCTAAAGAGACACAAACCTATGAAAAGGGCTGGAAGGAAAATGTGGGGAACTAGAGACCTGTCAGGTCTGACCTTGGTGTCATGGGGCAGATCATCTTGAGTGACATTATGCAGCATGTGCAGGGTAACCAGGTGATCAGGCCTTAGCAGCACAGGTTCTTGAAGGGTAGGTCCTGCTGGATGAACTTCGTCTCCTTCTATGACAAGATGACTTGTTTAGTGAATGAAGGAAAAATTGTGGATTTGTTTACCCTGACTTTATTAAAGCTTTTGACACTTTCTCACAAATTTCTCATGGAGAAACAGGCTACTCAGTCTTGGAAGGGTGTACACTTCCCCTACCAAGCTGACTGGGAGCATTGATCCTAAGATACAAGTGGTAGAACAAGAGGAAATATCTTCACTTTGTGCCAGGGGAGATTTAGATTAAACATTAGAAAAAATATTCTTCACTGAAATTGTTGTCAAGCATCGTTATCAAGGGTTGTCTAGGGAAGTGATGAAGCCATTATCCCTGGCAGCATTTTAAAAATGCAGGGATGTGGTGCTTGGCTTAATAGTGAACATGGTTTAGCGGTGGACTCACCAGTGGTAGGCTGATGGTTGGACTTGATGATCTTTAGTGTCTTTTCCAACCCAAATATTTCTATGTTTCTATTACTCACTGAACTATGGAGTCTTTCCCTTTCCAGTTGTGGCAGTATTAGGCTGTGCCTAGAAAATTTTCCACAGATCACAGTACCACAGTATATTAGAGATTGGAAGGGACCTAAAGAGATAATCAGGTCCAATCCGCCTGCCAAAGCAGGATCACTTTGGCTAGTCTGCATACAAATGCATCCAGGTGGGTACAGATCTTGAACAGAAAGTAGTATAATGTAAGTAAACTAACACTGGATATAAAAAGGAAAACAATTATAAGGTCTAAATAATCCCATTGTTCTGAAATCCAACATAAAGTTATCTCGTAAACTAACCCTTTTGCTTTTCAGCTTTCTTCACTCTGGCAGATATTAGCTGTTGCTTCTCCTGACTTTGCTGACATTGGCTGTGTTTCCTTGTTGTGGCTAAGTACTAATTAGCTCTCCCTCTGCTTTTCTGCTCTTCTGTCTTTTACTGTGTATAGGGGGAGGGAAGGCTGCAAGGGAGAGGGAAGCTGTTGTTAACGCTCTGGTTTTGGCCGGAGGGGGGGGTCCTGTTATGTTTGTAAATTGAAAATACATGTAAATACTGTGGGGTTTATGCATATATTTGTAAATAAAATGCCATTTGCTTTCAACTGAGATGGTTTGGCAATTTTATGTTGGGGGGAATTTCAACCCACCACACCAGTGAACTCTTCACTTTCCAAGTGCCACTTAGAGTGGGGCTACACCAAAAGCAGTCTCCAGAACAAATTCTGATTGTATGAACCCTGAGACACAGAGGTATGACGGTTCCCACTGTTTTCCCAGACTTTTAAGCAGCATAGGTGATGCATCTTGTAACTTACTTTATTGAGGACAGAACTATCATGCAACTTTCTAGTTACAGGTCTAGTTATGGACATCAGTAAGAAAGAAAAAGCAACCCAAGCCAAACAGGTCAAATTAGCAATCCTAGTAAAATCATCTAAAAAAGTGAAACAGAAATAAGAAGCTCTGGACTGCGGAGATAGCCCAAAGGACAGCAGATGAGTCAATCAGTCGTGACTTTTGTAATAATATTTTACCATGTGTTTTACTGTATTACTCATTCATTTCTTCCATCTGTAGCACAGGGAATCTAATGGTTATTTACCTGCCTAATAAGTATCTTGTGAGAATTAAGGAACTGATGTTCAGTAAAATATTTAACTAATGTAACCAAATGGAGCTAATTAAATGTTTAAGCATTGTTAGTAAATGTAAGCAGTATTATCAAGTGATCCAATGCAAGGTAGAAGTCATATCTGAAGCAAAGCTGGAACCATAAAGTTTAGAGTGAGGAGTTCAATTCTGTTTCAGTTCACTATGGTCCACAATCATGATGCCTGTATTTGAACTGGAAAAGTAGATTTCAAAGCATTTCTGTGATATAAGCTCCTCACATCTCAAGATTAGGTTAAGTACCTAGGAAGTCACAGAACCTTTCTGGTTTAATTTGTGCTAGGGATGCAGCCTAGCAGACCTCTGACCATATCAATCACTTTTTTTTTTTTTTTAATTTTTTAATCTATATTATCTATTAATTTTTTCTCTGTCTACAGAGAAATGTAGGTTGATTAGACTGTAATTTCTGATGAGAAAGTGAAAATACTCCAAAAAACTAGCTATGGACAAAAACCCTAGCTGGTGCTTTCCCCTTAGACTAGGAAAATGTAGTCAGGGTGGGTTATAAATCACCCCATTCCTTTATGCCAAGAAACACAATTCATGACTGTGCTTTGCAGCAAATAGTAATTGGACTCTTCTAAAAGAATGGTTCAGTATCTGTGGAAAATGTTCCCCTCAGAAGTCTTTTAGGAGCCCCAAAGGAGACTGCTGCATTACCCTGGCATAAGACAGCAGCTGAAAACTGGAAAACAGTCCCTGCAAACAATTTGAATTCAATGATTGCAGATTTCCAGTATTTCTTTTCATGTCATCACACTTAATGTAATAATCAGCTGCAGGATATTTTCCTGTCTAAAACTAAGTGTCTTTAAAAGCTGAAGTAATTGTATTAGGAAGAAGTTCTATACTGAGCGAGTGATTGCCCACTGGAATCAGCTACCTGTGGAAGTGGTGGAGTCACCTTCATTGGAGGTGTTCAAGAGGAGGCTTGATGGGGTGCTTGGTGCCAGGGTTTAGTTTTTCAGTTGTTTAGGTGGGTTGTATTGTACTGCATTGTACTGTATTGTACTCTTTGTACTGTATTGTACTGTATGGTACTGTATTGTGTTTTAGGTGGGTTGGATTGGTTGATGGGTTGGACGTGATGATCTTGAAGGTCTCTTCCAACCTGTTGTATTGTATTGTATTGTATTGTATTATCTAGATCTGACTTACTTTGATGTAGCAAACCTTTCAATTGTATGTTTCTCTGCTCACAGATAATGAAGAACTGCCAAACCAAGTTAGATAAAAGGTGTTTCAAACGTATTCTGTGTCTGGAAAATATTCATAGCAGACTTTCTAGAAAAAGGAACAGGTCATATAAGAAATAATTACTCCCATCCTACCCTCTTCCAGCTTCTTCCTCACAACAATTTATTGACTTTCTATATTAGAAATTGCGTTTGAACAATTATGTTTAATAGCCAACAACAAATCTATCTTTAAGTTACCTATTTACCTATTCAGTTGTGCATGGGAATACTTCTATAGTCTTCATTTTTATGTGCCCCATGAAAGTCTATTTTCTTTTATTTATTTTAATCTTGCAGCCCCTTCCTTCTTTCAAGAAGCCATGAACAGTCTCACTACCATTTATCATTCCACAGGTCTTTATTTCATATGTACATGCAATCCACTCATCCCATCTGACTGCACAAGTGGCCCTCCTTGGCTGTGTTTCTGCATCTTGTGTGAGAAACACAACCAGAAATCAAATTCACTATTCAAGAAATGGGATTTCTACAATGACTAAGATGATAATTTCTGTCCGTTTTTCAGCTCATTTTTGATTAAGTGCAAATATTCTACTTGCATTTCAGACTGACACTGACCACTAAACTGATGTCCACAGGGAGCTTTTCCAGAGACTCTGGGCCATATATTTGTTTTCAAAAGCAAATGTAACCAACACATACAGTTTACTATGATTTTTGGCTACTAGGAAGAGGTTATTCACATTTCTGTAATTCTCAAACCATCTCAAAATAAAGCATACTCACAGAGCTGTCTTGATTGCAAATTGCAAAAATTAAAAGAATGTCGAATGTCATTCCAGTGTGTACTTTATTGCCATGGTAACACAAAGGTAACCGGGTAGGTTAAGCTACAAATTATGTACTCAGCTATTTAAAGATCTCAATGAAATAAAGTCACTTAATCAAGCTTATTATTAGTTGTGTTATGTAATCAAGACAACCCTATTAAAGCCAGAGACAAATTGCTGGATTTTTCTGTGTTGTCTCTATTCAAACAGCATTCTGTATGTTGTAGCATATAAAACATGTCAATCAATGAACATTACTTGTTACAGGCTGTTTTGCAACCATGTCAAATAGAAACATATCTTCTTTTGCAAATGTTCCACCTTGTGAGTTTTCCTGCATCATTTATAATTAAAGCTTAATTATTTCAAATATCTCCTTTCATATACTAGTTGCTCTCCAATTGCATACATCTCAAGCAACATCAAAACCAGATTCACTGAAAAGTACATTCCTGGATTTTCAGCTTCTATCTCAAAATTATCTGCATGGAATATGTAAGATGTGGTGGTTGCCAAGTGAAATTTCATTATTACCAAAAGCACAGAGAGCAAGGGTAAAATTTTTAAACCTTCACAGCAGAATTCAGATGCTATGCCAAGATCACAGAAAAAAATATGTATTTGGAAAAATCAGTGAAAATATTTGCTACGATTTATTCTTCCAGTAAGGCGATAGAAATTTGCAGTGGTTAATCACATGAACATTAATAATAGCTTACGTATGTAAAATACATTCCATCATGATGTACCCTATAGTATTCTACACATTGTGGCATCAATTGCTGCTCACTCAACAGACACACTTAGCTAGTGTCTAGAGTTTTGTGGTCACAGGAACAAAAAAATGCTGTGTTTGTTAATTATCCATGCCTAGAATTTCAACAGAAATTAAAGAAAAACACCTGTATTTTAAAGTGAAAATACAAAAATAATTGTCAGTGATCTCACCAACCATAATGCAATGTTCAGGAAGAAGTCTGTGAAAACCCAGAGAAGAAATGTCTGCCTGAATTTAACCTGGAATATACTAGCGGAAACAGTTTGTTCCTGTAAGACAACCTCACAAGCTTGACAATTATGTTTACACTTCATTAGCATAAAGGGTCCACAGCACTATTATGACAGCTAATTAATGTAATAATTGCTTTAAAAACTAAGTGTCTTTACCTGTCTTTACAAAGCATGTTGCAGAAACACCAGTGATTACTATGTATGGCTAGGAATTCCATTTCCATCTTCTTTTTATGGACGAGGATTTAAACCCCAATTCAGAAAATCACCTATGTACCTATTTAAATTCAAGCGTGTGAACAAACCCATTCATTTCAGAGGGAATATTTAATGCTTGAACTTAAACATATGTTTAAGGCTGATGAGGCACTGTAGCTTACTGCAGAGAAACACGCCACCTACCATTTCATGGACATCATGTTCTATAGCAGCTGGGTTTTCTTTGGAAACTGTCCATCTTGTTAAAAACAGACTCAAACTTGATTAGCTTATAAAACCATGAGTAGCTTGCAATCTGAGGTAGCTCAGCTGCACATGAATGGGCAAAAGAAGTTTTGTGCTGGGAAAACAGACTCCCTCATTTTTCAGAATGAGCTAATTTTTTCCAGTGGCTTTTCATTCACATCAAGATAAATTATGTGAAGGAAATCAAGTTTTATTCACCTTATGAAATATTTACAGTCTTGTCACTATTTTCATCAGATTGATTTGGGCCTCAATTCTATTCCTCTTGATTTCATAGGAAATGAGATCAATCCTATAGAAAGTAAAAAATAGCTTTCAGCAATATATTTCTGTTAAAATCATTAGTAAAAAATGAAAAACATTACTTTATTTAGGTAGGAACCATAATGTTTTTTTTCATATTTGTGTATATTTGAGGTTTGACTCCACTAAACCAAATGGAGTAAACCATAGGTTGAATTTCACAGAGAGTTTGCATCAGATTCAGGTATTCTGGCTTTGCTGGTGCTGACTCATTCCAGAATAGTTCATTGTATCTTGTGCGGCACACAATGTGATAAGATCTTAACTTCATATGATTTTGGTCACTAATGCATTGAGGTGTAAGTGTACAGCAAGACAAGAAAAAGGCTTTTTTTGAAGTAATCCAGAACAGTAGCAAACTATTAATGAATAAGTTACATTTGCTGTAATTCAAGTTTTGTGTTACATAGAGACTCAGGTTTATGCACACATCTATGTCCATAGTTAACAACTTCATTTAAATATGGCTGGGATTTTCTACTGCAGTTGCTCTGGGTCAAGCTTTAAAATGGTCATAACTCCATTATTTTATAATCAAGTCTTAGAAAACACACTAAATTATGTTCTATTCACTGGGGACTAGCTACACGCTGAGTTTCTTGTATCAAGATTTTGTGATTTCTAAGTTATGTTAAGGTTAAAAAATACAGTTGCAACAGCTTTTCATTTTCTTTATTAAAAAGTTCAATGGTTTCATTCAGGAAAAAGTCCCTCTGATCTTTGGTCAGGTTTTATTGGTTCTGTTGGTACCTTGGAGGCAATAAACTCATTAATAATTGTATGGCTTGTAAGACACTGGCAGCAACAAAAGTTTAATATTATAAAAGCAAAAGCTTCTATTTCAAAGAACAAGAAGTGCTACGGTTGCTTGCATGGCCCTAATACTACAAACCAAACTTTCTGAATACTTAAGTCATCCTTTGCTTCAGTTTGTGATGAAGCTGAGGAAAGAACCATCAAAGCTAAGGAAAGGGGAAAGAGAACATGGCAGAGTGGTGGGTGGCAAATTTCAACTGCACTTAGTACATCCTAAAAAATTGCGATTCCTGGCATGATTATATTATTGCTATGAATTACACATTTTCAGAAATGCTTATCTGTAATTAATTTGCCAATTACACACCATTAATTTATCATGCAACTCTATTTGCCCCTCCTCTTCCCTTGTAACCCACTTTGGTGAATTAGCTAGATGAATCCTTTGTAATGAACTGAGAGACATGAATGTTGCTAATAGCCATAGGACATCTTCATTTTTCTTTTTTGTACGACATAAGGTATTTCAGAAGAGGTCTTTACAGTGTGCTGGTTATCGGTGTAAACAAAAATGGTATTTCAGCTTCACAATTGCACATAAGAGGCAGGTTATTTTGTAGCTAGCCACTTTGGGGGACTCAATCGAATTTCTCCCAAAGTAATCAGTGAGTTCTCTGACAAAGTCCTCAAAATGTTCCAGCGTTGCTGTGGTGAACAAAGTCAGTTTTAAATCAGTCTCTCATTTTCCTGTACATCAAGTTCAGCTCCTTTGTGCATGCTTGTATATAAGCACGACATCTTAACTACTTAATTTAAACCTGAAGTCCTCTGTAGGCTGAGTACACCAAATTGATGGTGTTCACTAACAAGAATCATGTATGTTTACAAAAGGACTTCTCCAAATACAAATCCCTCCCCAGGGACAGCTTGTCTGCTAAACAGTGTGAATACCACTTCATTTAAAAAAACCCAAAAGATTTCTTCTCTGGCTACAGCATTATCCCTGCCATTTCTGTAAACAGAGGTGGAATATAACCAAGTCCAAAAAAATTATGTACCTGCAACTGAATCTGAGCAGAAAGCTATCAATCCACTAACATATGAACACACTGAAAGATAACATGTGACAGTTTCATTCACCTTAATTAGAGCTTATTAGAACCTGCTTTGATTCTTACAATGGTGATTCCAAAGCTCTTATCTGACAGGTTAATGAAGATCTAAAATAAATCGTGTTACTAATGAGAATCTGCCAAAATTAATCATCTGTTATTATTAACAATTCCAGAAGCCAAATTTCCAAAGATTAGATTATGTAAGATAACATAAAATAGTGAAGCAGCCAAAGTGAAATATTATTAAGCAGTAGATTATTTCTAAGCCAAATGTAGGGCATCAGCTGTATTTTTG
The DNA here is from genome assembly GCA_015227895.2 of Colaptes auratus. Classification (NCBI taxonomy): domain Eukaryota; kingdom Metazoa; phylum Chordata; class Aves; order Piciformes; family Picidae; genus Colaptes; species Colaptes auratus. Next base: position 80,202,531 of record CM026897.1, on the reverse strand, counting down.
AGGGAGGAAATTGAGCTATTTATTTCAAAGACAAATTGTTTTGATGCTTTCAGAGAGTTTCTTTGCAATCAAAATTTGAGAAATGGAGATGCAGAAAATTTTCATGATAAATCAGTTAAAGTTGAATATTGAAATACCTTTGTCATAGTGGCTAGGGGAACAACAAGATATAGTTTGGACTTGGCTCTACATGCCTTGAAAAGTGAAGCTGACAAAACTGAAACCTCTAAACCAATAAAATGTCAAGTGTACTAGCCACACAGTCCTAATTTAAGAATTGTGTCTCTATCACCCTCTTTGGCCTTCTTGGGCATCACCAGTTCCTACTTTTGGAAAAAAATTGCTTCAAAAATGTGAAGTTGGCTTCTGTTGACATTCAAAATGTCATTCTCTATAAAGCAGACAACTAGGGGGAAATATCCTAAAAAATTGTTATTTATTTCAATATTGTAGCTTCAGCTGTTTAAAGGAGTTGCTTCTACTGACATCATTGCAGTACTGGAAAGAGGACACACAGGAAAAATGCAGTCATATGTTGTTTTGACAATATTCTCCTGATTCACTCAGTACATAATTCTTATCCTTTTTCTTCCTCTGTCTGAATATATGGTTTTAAATCAAGTGGGCTGAGCAATACTGGAAGGAAAAATAACTCTTCTTAGCAATTTATCTGAATTTAGAACTAATAATTTGCTCTGTATTCTGATTCATTTTCTGGTGAAGCAGAGTTGTGAGATGGCCTTTTCCATTGCTTCCATGACATAGCTCAATTACATCTTTTCTTACACCTTTTCTTCCTGAGTTAAACATTCTTTTCAAATTACTATTCAGTGAGTATTTTTTGTGTCATAAGAGTTTTCATTGCCACTTCTTAGACTTTTTAAATTTTCTCTCACTGTGTCATTTTTTTTTTGCTTCTGAGATGCACTGGGCAGAGCTGCTTATTGTATCCAAAGCATTCTGTGTACTAAAATAACATTCTACTATTTTTAGCCTTCCTTGTACTTTTCTTAAGACTACGTAACATCTTGTTTTCTGTTGTTTTTTTTTTTCCTCCCCTCATTGCTGCAGTTTTTTGGTTTGGCTTCATTTGGGTTTGGGTTTTTTTTGGTTGGTTGGTTGGTTGGATTTTTTGTTTGATTGGGGGGGTGAGGGGCTTGGGCGTTTGGGGTGGGTTGGCTTCTTTGGTGTGTGTTTTTGTTTCTCTTTTGTTTGTTTTTGTTTGGGTGATTTGATGGGGGGTGGTTGTTGTTATTGCTGTTTTATAGCATTCATAGGAGAACACCATTTTTTCCTGCATTAACAGTGCATGTTTTGTAGGATGCCAGATAATTTCTTTCCATTAAAATGTACCATATTCTGTTTCATTCAGTTGTATTTCCCTACTGATTTCTCTGAGAAAATCTTTATGGTTTCTCACAACACTAATCTTTCCAAAACTAAATAATTTTGACTCATGTGAAAAAAAGCAGTAATATTTTTCCTGGTGTATCCACCCAATAGCAGGATAGTGACTTCCTTAATAGAAGTATTGCATGAAACTTTCATCAATGAACCTATCCTTCGTGACCTCATCTAAATAGATATTTTTTCCAGTCCACTAGTGTACTGTGCCAGAGAATTTTACACTCTAACCATGCACTGTGTGAAAAGTTTATATTAAATGTGCTGCTTCATAATTCATTGAGCACCCCAGTCCCTGTATTAAGAGGAAGTGAATAAACATTCCCTGCTAATCTCCTTCATCCATCTACAGTTTCACAGGCCTTTCTTTCCCTCTTTTCCCTTCCTAGTCATCTCTTCCAAGCTGAAATTTCTTTTAGTATCGTCTTTTTTAAAGGAAACTGTCAATCCTGACAATTCTTCTAATGTTTCCTTCCATTCATATTTTAGTATGAATATTTCTCTAAGATAGAAAAACCTATTTTCTGCAATGTTCAAAAAAATGCCTATATCATAGATTTATACATTGTAGTTTTCTTTTTTATTGTCATGGCTTTGCCTGATAATTCTAAATAGTATACTCAGCTTCTTTTAATTGCCATGTAAATTACTTTTTACAGAACTACCCATAATGATCATAAGCCCTCTTTCCCAAACCAGTTAACAACCTATGCATATAACTGGACATGAATAATTACTTTTTTCTGTGTGTGCGTTACTTCACATTTGTAGGCATTGAACTTGATATGCTGTTTTGTCACCCACTCAATCAAGTTTTTTAAATTATTCTGCAACTTTCTGCAGATAAATGCAAATATAACTCCAGACTTGAGGAAAGAAATTAAAAATTATTCTTTGAAAATTTGTGTCCAGACAGAGTGAATATAAGATCATGCTCTCTGGATGAAACACATGGACATATTTCAGAACATCTCTGTAGGTCCCGGCTGTCCAGTTGCTCCCTCTTACAGTCAATCAGACTTTAAAAGCCCCATTGAAAGTTCTGAAAAACTGCTGACTTTAAAGTGCTCAAGATTTCATTCACACGATTTTGATCCAGGGAGAAGAAAGTGGCTGGAATAGGGTGGCTGGGGAGAAGAATGCATATAAGTATGAAATCAACTTTGTAGAGTTGTCTCTAAGGAAGGGGGCTCCCAAAGAAATGGAAGCAACTAAACTAAAATTAAAAGATAATGGACTGCTATAAATACTGGCTTGTTTTGTAGATAGAATAGAATCATCAAATCATTAAGGTTGTAAAATACCTTTAAGATCATTAAGTTCAACTGTCAACCCACCACCACAACAGCCACTAAGCCATATCACAAAGTGCCATGTCTACATGAGTTTTTTAATACATTCAGGGATAGTGACAACATCACTTCCCTGGGCATCCTGTTCTGATCCTGACCACTCTTTCAAATTTCAGAAAATGAGATGAGATTGAGAAGGTGTGGAGATTCCCAGTTGCCTTCAAGTACTTACATCTCACTGCCAGACCTGAATAAGGCAAACCTGTTTTATTTGAAGGTATGATCTCCACTTAGTTATCATATTTAAATGCATCACCTTCTGGTCTTAACACATTCTTCTTCATATTTCCAATTAGTATTTAATCTCTTCTGGAATATTCTTGTCTCATTCCTTATTTATTCAATAAATAAATTCTAAAGGAAGACTTAAGCACAGAGGATTCCCTTAGGTACTTGATCCAGCATCTACAACTACTTTAAGGGAGGTTGTAGACAGGCAGAGTTTGGTCTCTCCTCCCAGGCAACCAGCACTAGAACAAGAAGACACAGCCTCAGGCTGCACCAGGGGAGGTTTACGCTGGATGTTAGGAAGAAGTTGTACATAGAGAGGGTGATTGCATATTGGAATAGGCTGCCCAGGAAGGTGGTGGAGTCACCATCATTGGAGGCGTTCAGGAGGAGACTTGACAGGGTGCTTGGTTGCACGGTTTAGTTGATTAGGTGGGTTGGGTGATAGGTTGGACATGATGATCTTGAAGGTCTCTTCCAACCTGGTCTGGTCTATTCTATTCTATTCTATTCTATTCTATTCTATTCTATTCTATTCTATCCAGATGCCACTGCCACACACAGCCTGCTGAATGGGACCAGAGGCCTTCTGGTACCTAAGTTTTAAAGAGCGGATCTACAGAGCATTCAGCTATTATGTGATCCCAAGCTCAGAACAGTCCTCTACCTGTCTCATGACTTGGCCAGTGAGATGTAACATAAACGAGCTCTAACCAACCCCACAGAAGAGGCAACTGCAGGAAGTTCAACCAGTAGCTATAGTCCAGGGATCAGCGCACTTAGGTAAAGAATGTGGCACACGCTATTTCCAGTATCTTTCCTACAGCCCTGAAGATGGTAAGATGCACAGGCCAAAATTTGGTCTTGGTGATATCACCTGGACTCCCAAAATTTCTGTGGCTTTATTTGACTGTATATGGATGCAAATTCTAGCTCACAGGAGGATTTGGTCCACCCTATATAATATCATGTATTCACAACATAAACTGAGGATTATATTACCAGACAGTACAGCAAATTGGGGTTTAAGCAATAAAAAAGCATTATGAGCTCCAAAGGAGCAATTACATTTCACACTGTGAATGTATATTAAGCACAATACACAGAACTCTCAGCCCAAATTACTGTGTTGATATGGTGGCAGCTTTGAAGATGGAATTGTTCAGGAGACCTGGGCATTCTAAGCATTAAATTCTCATCAAGGTAACTAAACTGACATACAAACACCAGTGAAGACGTTGGATGCACTTCTTCCTTGATGTAAAATACTGTTAGTTACTCTTTGAGATAAAGGGAAGGAGGAGGTTATCCTTTGTTTATTTAATCAAGAAAGTTTTCCAGCCTCGTTTCTACTTTGCACCAGTGCAACAAATCCAGAGATTCATATCTACTGCATAGTGACATCTGGGGAGGCATGGTGGGCAAGGAGCCACTTCTCTTTCCTCCTAGTAGGGGACTCATTTCCACTTATTGCTTACCTTCATGGCTCTGGCTACCTCCTGGTGAGAGGGAGGATGCAGGGCACCTTTGATCCTATTTTTTTTCTAGTGGCTGTCCCTGCTCCTGTCAGAATATGGTTCTACCAGTCTATCTCTTGTTCCAACTCCTTTAAGTTCCTTAGTCAATCTACCTCCTAGCTTAGCTCTGCCATCAGGCTGAGTAGATAATCCACCTGCTCACAACTCACACTGGCATTTCCCACTGGCTGCACCCTCTGCAGCCAGAGACCTGGACAGCTGTGTGTTTTGGCGGAAGCCAAACACATCCCTTGTGTCAAAATGCAGAAAGTGTGCCCTTCCTCTGAGTGGATGCTATGGCTGTTTTCTCACACCATCTGAACTTACTGACTCAAATTTTGAGCTGGGAAATGGCCTTCAGCCTTCCCACATGCCCTGACTGTGAAAATGGCCATGTCACACCCTTCCTGACGGCCCACATCCTGTTCACCCTCTTTGTTCCCAGTGCTGTGGGTCGTTGGCTCTCCCTGGGGTCATTTAAATAGCCTGCAGTTGCTCCTGGCAATGCCCACTTGGTGCCACATCAGTCTTGCATGTGAGATGCCAGGTCTCAGCAGGACTGTGTGCTACTCCACTGGCTGCCCATTATGGGAAAGTTCCCATTTGCCTTGATCTAGTGCCCAGCACTTACTGGTACTGCCACTGTAACACCTCCAACAATTTGACAATCTTCAGTCAACTGGGACTTCCCTAGTTAGCCAAGAGCACTGATAAATGATGGAAAGTGTCTTGGTGAGCACTTACATCATCTCCCTCAGTATCCTTGAGTGTATGCCATCTGGCCTCAAAGACTTGTGTTCATCTAAATGGTGAAGCAGATTGCGAACCATTTTTGGATTATGTGAGATTCATTCTGTTCCACATCCATATCTTCCAGCTTGGGGGGCTGGGTATCCAGATAATTATGATTCTATGATTCTGTAACAACTGGTCCTACTACTAAAGACTGAGGCAAAGAAGTTGTGGAGTACTTCAGCCTTTTCCTCATTCTTGACCACTGTGTTTCCCCCCTGTATCCAACAAAGGACACACACCTTAGTCATCCTTTTGTTGCTTACATATTTGTAGAAGAATGTATTGTTTTCTTTAACAGCTGAAGCCAGAGTAATTTCCAGTTGGGCTTTGGATCTTTTAATTTCCTTTCTGCATATTTTCACAACGACTTTGTAGTCCTCCTGACCGGCCTGCTCCTTCTACCAACAACCAGAAAATCTTGTTTCCCTGGGTTGCAGCCAAACCTCTCTATTCAATCAGGCCAGCCTTCTTCCCTGCTGACTTGTCTTTCAACACATGGGAAAGTCCTGTTCCTGTGCCTTTAAAACTTCCTTCTTGAGTAATGTCCAGCCTTCCTGGACTACTTGGCCTGTCAGGATTGCCTCCCAAGGGACTCTGTCAGTTAGTCTCTGAAACAGGCTAAAATCTGCCTACTGGAAATCCAAAGGTGGCAGTTCTGGTGATCTCTCTCTTCACTTCTCCAAAACCTGGGAACTCCATCATTTCATGATGCCCAAGACAGCCCTCAGTCCTTACAACACACATAAGTTCTTCTTTGTTAGCAAATAGGGAGTACATCAAGACACCTTCCCTATTTGGCCCCCTCACCAACTGTGTCAGGAAGCTTTCATCTCTACACTCTAGGAGCTTCTGGGAACTCCCTCTTTACTGGCTTGTATTTCTAGCAGCCGTCAGGGAAGTTCAAGTATCCCATGAGTACCGGAGCCAGTGACTCTGAGACTTCTTCCAGATGCCTAAACAATTTTATTTTCTCTCTCTTTATCCTATTTCAGTAGTCTACAAAAGACTCCTACTATGATATCTGCCTTGTTGGTCTTCCCCCTGATTCTTACCCATAGACTGCACTATCATCACTGTTGTTAAGCTCCATACAATCAAAACGCTCTGTGACATAGAGACCCCACCACTCCTCCTTCCTTGCCTGCCCCTTTTAAAAAGTTTATAGCCACCAACTTCAGCACTCCAGTCACGTGAGATGTGCCACCATGTTCCTGTAATGGCCACTATATCACAGTTTTCCTGATGCACAACGACTTCCATGTCTCCCCATTTGTTTCACATGCTGCATGTGGTATGTAAACGGACTTCAGTAGGCATAATGGTCCCACCACCATTTTGAAAAGAGAAGTCCCAATTCCTGCCTGGCTGTTCTCATGTGATCCTGTGGTTACTCACCCAGCAATAGCCCTAGCATCTTTCCTGCTTCATGAGCATCCACTCCTTATTTCAGCTGATGTGACAGACCAAAAGACCTCCCTAGCACACCATACTTCAAATACTGATTTGCTGCCCTCAGACTTATTTCTAAGCAAGCCCATTTTTGTGCCTTCCCCCTTCAAATTTAGTTTAAAAGTCTTTCAATAAGCCCTGCTAGCTCCTGGCCTAGGATCTGTTTCTCCCTTTGTGGCAGCTCTATCAGTCTGTTACTAGTAGTAGTATTAATGACTCTTTAAATACTCATTCTGCAAATACACAGAGCCTCACTGAGAGGTCTGACCCTGCCCTCTGTGTATGTCCTCTTGAAGACAATTGGAGTTTAAATAAGACGAGTGCTTGATAGTGAATCATTGTCTTGACTGGGCAGATGGACTCATCTGTTCCACTGCTTGGGTGAAGGTACCACACACAAGTACACCTGCTCTTATTATACTGCTTTCTGTGTTAGACATTACTTTGAGAGTATGAAAATCTGGAAGGCATATTGCAGGAGAAGATTTAACATTACATAACTCTAAAGATAACCTTTGCAAATACTGTAATTTCATTGATGTTGTTTTGTTCAAAAGTCAGCACTTCTCTTGCAACTTACAAGTTGATTACAGGCTGTGAAGAGCTGGTTTTAGAATCTGCCTTATTTATTGTATTTACTAAAGCAAAGTCATGTAATATACTAACTATGATATGTGAAATCAGGTTCTTATACTTCAAATTTTATTAAATCAATGGCTTTCCTTTATTTAGACCTCTTCTTTACCAACAAGTAGGCCACTCTCCATCATTTTTCACCACTCCTGGCTCACTGGAGAGGTCCCTAATGACTGGAAGATGGCCAATGTGATGCCCATCCACAAAAAGGGCTGGAAGGAGGAGCCAGGGAATTACAGACCTGTCAGCCTGACCTCAGTTCCAGGCAAGATTATGGAACAGGTCATCTGGAGTGCAGTCACACAGTGCTTACATGATGGCCAAGGGATCAGGCCCAGCCAATATGGATTTATGAAGGGCAGGTCCTGCCTCTCCAACCTGATCTCCTTCTATGATCAGTGACCTGCCTGGTGGATGTGGGGAAGGCTGTGGATGTGGTCTACCTGGACTTCAGCAAGGCCTTTGACACCGTCCCCAATGGCAAACTCCTGGCCAAGCTGTCAGCCCATGGCTTGGACAGCAGCACTCTGTGCTGGGTTAGGAACTGGCTGGAGGGCTGAGCCCAGAGAGTGGTGAGAGTGGTTGGTGCCACCTCCAGTTGGCAGCCAGTCACTGGTGGTGTCCCCCAGGGATCAGTGCTGGGCCCTATCCTCTTCAATGTCTTCATTGATGATCTGGATGAGGGGATTGAGACAGTCATCAGCAAATTTGAAGATGACACCAAGTTGACGGCAGATGTTGGTCACTTAGAGGACAAAAGGGCTCTGCAGAGGGACCTTGACCAACTGGACAGATGGGCGGAGTCCAATGGGATGGCATTCAACAAGTCCAAGTGCCGGGTGCTGCACTTTGGCCACAACAACCCCATGCAGAGCTACAGGCTGGGGTCGGAGTGGCTGGAGAGCAGCCAAACAGAGAGGGACCTGGGGGTGCTGATCGACAACCACCTAAACAGGAGCCATCAGTGTGCCCAGGTGGCCAAGAAGGCCAACGGCATCCTGGCCTGCATTAGGAATACTGTGGCCAGCAGGAGCAGGGAGGTCATTGTACCCCTGTACTCTGCTTTGGTTAGGCCACACCTTGAGTGCTGTGTCCAGTTCTGGGCCCCTCAGTTTAAGAAGGACATTGAGACACTTGAATGTGTCCAGAGAAGGCCAAAAAGGCTGGTGAGAGGCCTTGAGCACAGGCGCTATGAGGAGAGGCTGAGGGAGCTGGGGTTGTTTAGCCTGGAGAAGAGGAGGCTCAGGGGTGACCTCATTGCTCTCTACAACTACCTGAAGGGTGGTTGTAGCCAGGAAGGGGTTGGCCTCTTCTTTCTAGCAACTAGCACCAGAACAAGGGGACACAGTCTCAAGCTGCACCAGGGGAAGTTTAGGCTCGAGGTGAGGAGAAAATTCTTCACCGAGAGAGTCATTCGCCATTGGAATGGGCTGCCCAGGGAGGTGGTGGAGTCACCGTCCCTGGAGGTGTTCAAGAGGGGATTGGATGTGGCACTTGGAGCCATGGTCTAGTCATGGGGTGTGTGGTGACAGGTTGGACTTGATGATCTTCGAGGTCTCTTCCAACCTTTGTGGTACTGTGATACTGTGATACTGTGAATGGTACCACATCCAGCTGGCAGCCAGTCACTTGTGGAGAGGCTGAGGGAGTTGGGGTTGTTTAGCCTGGAAAAGAGGAGGCTCAGGGGAGATCTTATTGCTGTCTACAACTACCTGAAGGGTGGTTGTAGCCAGGAGGAGATTGGCCTCTTCTCCCAGGCAACCAGCACTAGAACAAGAGGACACAATCTCAAGCTGTGCCAGGGGAAGTTTAGGCTTGAGGTGAGGAGAAAGTTCTTCACTGAGAGAGTGATTCCCCATTGGAATGGGCTGCCCGGGGAGGTGGTGGAGTCACCGTCCCTGGAGGTGTTCGAGAGGGGATTGGATGTGGCACTTGGTGCCATGGTCTAGTCATGAGCTCTGTGGTGATGGGTTGGACCTGATGATCGTTGAGGTCTCTTCCAACCTTGGTGATTCTGTGGTGGTGTCCCCCAGTGATCAGTGTTGGGCCTGATCCTGTTTAATATCTTTACTGATGATCTGGACAAGGGTATTGAGTCCATCACCAGTAAATTTTTGGATGACACCAAGCTGAGGGCAGCTGTTGATCTGTTAGAGGATAGGAGTGCTCTGCAGAGGGACCTTGACAGGCTGGACAGGTGGACAGAGTCCAACGGCATGAGATTTAACATATCTAAGTGCTGGGTGCTACACACTGGCACAGCAACCCCATGCAGTGCTACAGGTTGGGGTCAGAGAGGCTGGAGAGCTGCCAGACAGGAAAGAACCTGGGGGCACTGGTTGATAGTAGGCTGAACATGAACCAGCAGTGTGCCCAGGTGGCCAAGAAGGCCAATGGCATCCTTGCCTGTGTCAGGAACAGTGTGTCCAGCAGGAGCAGGGAGGTCATTGTGCCCCTGTACTCAGCACTGGTTAGGCCACACCTTGAGTCCTGTGTCCGGTTTCTGGGCCCCTCAGTTTAGGAAAGATATTGACTTGCTGAACGTATCTAGAGAAGGGCAACAAAGCTGGTTAGGGGTCTGGAGCACAAGACCTATGAGGAGAGGCTGAGAGAGCTAGGATTGTTTAGCCTGGAGAAGAGGAGACTCAGGGGAGACCTTATTGCTGTCTATAACTTCCTGAAAGGAAGATTGTAGCCAGATGGGGGTTGGTCTCTTCTCCCAGACAGCCTGTGACAGAATGAAAGGACTCAGTCTCAAGCTGCGCCAGAGGAGGTTTAGGCTGGATGTTAGGAACAAATTCTTCATAGAGAGAGTGATTGGCCATTGGAATGGACTGCCCAGGGAGGTGGTGGAGTCATGGTCCCTAGAAGTGCTTAAAATAAGACTGGATGAGGCACTTAGTGCCATGATTTAGTTGATAAGATGGCGTAGGGTAATAGGTTGGACTTGATCCTAGCCTACCTCTTCTGCTCCTTTTCTCTTTTATGCCACATTTTTAGATTAATGATACTTACAAAAATATTTTTAAAAAATAAAATTTAAAAATTGCAAATTACCCCTCAAGGAAGCAGTAGAAAAACAGAATTTTTCAATGTGAAGCAGCTTTACCAGCTACCATAGCTAAACGTTGATTCAAAGTTAATTCCGTATTCTCTGTAAATTATTTGTGTTAAATTATGTGCTACTGTATAGGTAATACATGCTTAAACAGGCTATTGTAAGCACAAGATAATTAATAATAAACAGAAAGCATTATTCTACAATAGAATGCTTTGCCCAAGTCAAATTTATTTTTCTCACTAATAACATTAAAAACATTTGTACTTTATATATGTAAGTCACAACAGTTCTGCTCATAAGCACAGTGTGTCTGGATTTTTACATTCAAGCCACTTGCAAAATTTCCTTGATCTATACAACAAAAACCAGGGCTTGGATTTATAAACCTCAAAATCATTTAAACTAGTTTTACTGTAAAAGAAATGAAGGCCTAAACTGGGAATAATTTCAGAGCAAATTCTAGTTTCTTATATTGAGATTCTAAGATTTCATTCCATCTGAACATAAAGTGTCTTTTAGATTTTTGACATCTTTTTTAGAATAGAATAGAGTAGAGTAGAGTAGAATAGAATAGAATAGAATAGAATAGAATAGAATAGAATAGAATAGAATAGAATAGAATAGAATAGACCAGACCAGGTTGGAAGAGACCTTCAAGATCATCATGTCCAACCTATCATCCAACACCACCTAATCAACTAAACCATGCAACCAAGCACTGTATCAAGTCTCCTCCTGAACACCTCCAGTGACGGTGACTCCACCACCTCCCTGGGCAGACCATTCCAATGGGCAATCACTCTCTCTGTGTAAAACTCCCTCCTAACCTCCAATCTAAACCTCCCCTGGAACAGCCTGAGACACTGTCCTCTAGTTCTGGTGCTGGCTGCCTGGGAAAAGAGACCAACCTCTACCTGTCTACAACCTTCCTTCAGGGAGTTGTAGAGAGTAATAAGGTCACCCCTGAGCCTCCTCTTCTCCAGGCTAAGCAACCCCAGCTCCCTCAGCCTCTCCTCATAGGGCTTGTGTTCCAAGCCCCTCACCAACTTTGTTGCCCTTCTCTGGACATGTTCCAGCAAGTCAACATCCTTCCTAAACTGAGGGGCCCAGAACCGGACACAGTACTTGAGGTGTGGCCTAACCAGTGCAGTGTACAGGGGCAGAAGGATCTCCCTGCTCCTGCTGGCCATATTGTTCCTGATGCAGACCAGGATGTTTTGTTTTGTTTTGTTTCTGATCGGGGTCACGGTACTGATATGAATTTAATACTTTACACACAGCCTGCATTAAATATAATCCAAAGAAGAGTTTCTACCTAAATGTAGACACCTGATTAATTGTTAGGTTTTGTTATTTTGTTTGTTGGGGTTTTCTAACTCATATCTAGTAGTAGCAAACACTGAGCAGCTTTTGCTTTTGTAGTGTAGGTGTTGTTAATCCACTTTTTACACCTATTTAAATTCAAATCCTCATGCAAATAGTCACTTGAAGGATGAAAAAAAAAGGAATATGTTCAGATGAAGACAAAGCTGGAAGAATAATAGAAAACATGAGCAGAGTGTCAGTGGAGGGTTTTACAATAAAAACCCCTTTCAGAATGCCAATGAAAACACATTAATGATTGCACTGAAAATTTCTCAATAGAATATGACAATCAAATAGTGAGTATACATGATTTCCATACAGTGAAATGAATTAGTTTAAATTATATGTATGTTAGGTACCCGTTTGCAAACATGTAGCGCTGTATATGAATTTATGTCAGAACCATGAACAGAGCTTCAAGTATTTGCTACACACAAATATTTGCTATTTGAATCTAAAACTGCAGAGGAAGACTCATTAAACAGACTACTATATAACCAAATAATGCTTTAGGGTGGCATTTGAGCAGAAAACAGGAAATTAACTGGGACTTAATAAACATAATTAAACTAGAGAACAGCAATTTTGCACCTACTGACTCTGGGGGAAGCATGATCTTGGTAAAAGCTGCAGTTTACAAATTTCTCAAGGCCACTTAGGTAGCTAAAAACCACAAACCCCTAGACTGTGCTAGAACACAGAAATAAGCTTCCTGTCCACTATCACCTTTTTTGTATTTCCAGCATCCCTCTCGTAGTCAGTTGGCTTATCTGACATGCAACAAATTACCATGGATAGAAAGATTACTACAGTTTTAATGCACTGTAAGCTTCCTCACTTACCACTGACTCATTTGATAACAGCACCATGATGAAAAAGCCTGGAAATACTGTTTAGCCCATGACCTGACAGTAATTAATTTGTATAGTTTCAAACACTGCCCAGAGCTCAAGCCCATGGTATTGCACAGGGTTGTTGTGGCCCAAGTGCAGGACTCCACACTTGACCATGTGGAAAACTACATGATCAGCCTCAACCCATCAATCCAGCCTGTCCAGGTCTCTCTTCAAACTGTTCCTACCCTCTAGGAGATCAACACTTCCATCCAACTTGGTGTCATTTGCAGACTTACTAAGGGTGCTCATCAAGATATAAAAGAGGAGTGGTCCTAATAATGAGCCTTGGGGAACACCACTTGTGACTGGTTGCCAACTGGATTTAATTCCATTCACTACCACCCTCAAACAGCTACAGAGATTTGTTTTCCACCTTCCTGAGCAGTAGTATAGAAGGAATCCTCTGTCTCATGTTTGTGGCCTGGGATGTGTGGAAGGGAAAGGACAAAACACTGATAACACTTAAGATTTTCATATAGAGCAAGGGAGGAGGACGAAGTACAATGAAAACTTCCAGCCTAAGGCAAGCTTTGGAAAATAACTGGCAAGCATGGCCCTCTAAAGTGAAAGAACTTTTTCTATTACTGACCAGAGCAGAATCTCTTACCTATTTGAGGTAGCTTGTGGTCCCTTTCTGCAGTGTGCAAAGAGGCGCATTGTGACCTTCGGATGATAGACTTGTATTGTTAACAAAGTATGTAGCAATAAAATTGTTTTTACCCAATTCTTTGTGTAACACTTTGGGGTTTTGCTGTTCTTTCTGATAAGTACTGATTAGTACAACTACCATTAAGTAAATAATTTGTAAGGAATAATTTAGCAGAAAAAATTAACCTCTTTTCCTGAGTATGGAGTATTGCTGAGCAGATCATGATGTCCTTTAACTATATTAATTATTCTAATTGATTCTGAAAATATACCCTGTGGAAGCTTCTGTTTATGTGGCACTCACTATTTCCCTTATGTGTGTTGCATGGCTATGACTGATCAAATAAATCACAGTGTTGATTGCTATCTGACTGGGTAAACATTGGAATATAGTACATCAAATTAATATATACTGATTTATGTTTAATTTGGTTACTACTTAGAAATTAATTTTCTGTTAAAAATCTATGATAGCAAAAATCATCCTTCAATAGACTGACAGGATTTTTGGTTCTGAGTGTGTTGTGTGTGGGTTTATCACCAGCCCAGACAAAGGGAAGTGTTGAAAATTCTGCAAGTCTGGAACATTTCCTCTTTCCATAATCTCTTCAGCTAAATGCGTCCTGATTGTGTGATGCACTAGCAACATTCATATAATGATTTTGACCAGTCTTTCTAACTGTGCCAGGTTAAGCCCAACCCAGGAGGGGCTGGGCTGAAAAGAACCCAGCCTCTCCCATTCTCCTCCCAAATCCAGAATTTTCTACAAAGTACAAAGGTCAGCTTTTGACCTTGTCATTTGCAGACAGCTGAGCTCTGTGCTATGCACATGAGACACAGACAGTTCCTCCAAGAACAACTCAAACTATTGTATGGGTTTGACCCCAAGTTGTTACTCTATCTTCTGCAGCAGCATGAACAACTATGCTGGGCTTTTTCAGATCTTGGGCTTGGGGAAGTTTGTAGAAACATCTTAAATGTTACAGGTCAAAGGCTACATCATAAAGAAGGTTCATCACAGAATAATAAGAGTGTTTGTTTTGGAAACTGAATTTTCTCATACTTTGTGAAGCAGTGTTTTGATGTGTTGGAGATGTGACGGTCTGTTCCAAAACAAAGACATCAACTTCTTGTGCTGCACCTATCTCAAAATGACTGTACATCAGTACAGCTTATTCCTTTCTACAGTTTATAGGAGCAAGTTATCAGTTGCCTTATCCTCTACTCCTGCTCAGTTTGTATTCCTACAATGTTTGGGAAATGCAACACTAATTCAGACAAGCTCTCTGGTACTCTGTGTCCTAGTTCACAGCAAAATGCTCAGTTCCAACAATGAGACTTAATGAGCCATTTAGGTAAGATTGTATTAGCTTAACCAAGTACGGTGTTAAGGAGCTTCAAAAAGCCACATCCCAACATATAGCAGATTCTGTAAATCTTGTGCTGGATTCTCAATGTTCTCTGACTGCTCAAAACTCAACATTACAAAAAGTAAAGACACCTTTGATATAAAAATGCATTGTTCTTACTCTTTCAATAGAATTTATATTACAGTTCAAAGGAATTTATATTACAGTTCAAAGGAATTTGTAATATATATGGTGGCAATACAGATCTCTTACTTGGTATCCACCATGATGGTTGCCTACTGCAAATCCTAACACATCATCAACTATACATTCAGGACATGAAATACCATTTTATATCTGACTTCAGCCTTACTTACTGGCAGTACATTTGTTGCAAATATTTATGCCTATAAGGTTTTTCTGCCACTGAAGCAAAGGAGAGTTTTGTTACTAGCCTTTGAGAGAAACTGAATTAATAGGCAAGGAAATTACGTAATAGTACTGAGTTTGCTAATGGCAGCATAATTATGCATAGGTCAGGCTTGTGGCATTTCAGAACAGTACTTGACTTCTATGTATATACATATTAAGGTGCTAGTGTGCCAGCAATTTTTCTGGGTTTCAGAAGTGATGTCAGTCCAATTGACTAGCTGAAAGTCTGTTTACTTTTGGCATTATCAGGGTTTTTAATTCTATTAATCAGTTACTTAACAGCAGTCTTAATTTTTGATAGATTTTTTTTTAAAGAAAATTTCTTCTGTTAAAATACATTCAGAGAACATAAACATAGCAGTTGTATTTGTTTTCAATTGCAAGCACATGTACTCTTCATCAGAGCTCAGCCAGAAGTGCCAATAAAATTTCACAATCCCAAGTGTTTGGATTAGCAAATTGTGATTCACCCTGTGTTACAGTTTTCTTTTAATATTCCACCTTCTTTTTTTCCCTGCCTTTTCCTTCTCTATTTTAAAATGCTGATCCATTCTGTATTGAACAGATGGCAGTTAGAAGACTGCGTGAGTGCGAAAGAATATAGCTGTGGGATGTCTGCCTGCTGATATTAGCTGGGCTAACAGTCCTCAAGCTCCATTATATGTGCATGTGTTGGGAGTGTTGGTTTATGAAGATTCTCCAGTTAAGTAGCTCATTGAGATATAAGTATATGAAACAAATTCCTCACTGTCAAAAGGATGATAAAATTAAAAAGCATCTGGTTTAGTTCAAACATAACTTTGCTGTCATTTAGGGATCTCAAATACTTTGAAGGTCAACACAGGAAAGACACACACACATTCGAAGAAAGATTTCAAAAGGAGGTCTTACAGCTTTCAGTAAAGATTTTTTATTTGGGGTGGGGGAAGGATAACAACTAAGTCTTCTCCCATGCTCTAGGCATCTGGTGACCTCTTTGCTAACATGGCCACAAAGACCAGATTAATCAGAACTACATCAGACTTCAGATGTTGTCCCTTACTCTACAGCAGTTGCTGCAACTATTTTTTCCATTAAAAGCCCAAAGAAACTGTTATAAACACCGTCATCTCCAAATGCACAAAAGCATTAGTATCTGAGATACAAAAAGAACATAGAACACAATTATTTTAGGTAAATCTATGTAAAACTATATAATTTTATCTTGTATCTTGCCTTAATGCTGTTATAGCATGTATTTGTGATCAGAATTTAGAAAGGTCTTAGAGAGAGACTATAGAAATTATCCAAATACAAAGTCCCTCTTTAAAAACATGCAATTGTGATACAAGTTAAGAAGACTGTGAAGATGTATTAAAACATGTCCATCGTGTCCAGGGATATAATTAAGTTAATGGTTCAGTTATCAGGTAATTATAAAGTAACGTTGGCATGCATTGTCATATAATTGCCATGCCCTATTTTACATTAGCCCACGGCACTATTTTGTTCTATTATTTACATGGAGAAACTTCATAAATTAAGTGTGTGGCCCTGAGCAAGCTTTGAGCTGTGATGGAGAGCTTACTCTTCTTATGTTCTGTTGGTACAAATAGGATTTAACTTCCATTTGCTATTGTCCTGCTGTTATCTACCACAGTCAGGATAGCAGTGCAAGCTTACAAAATTCTTGTAAAATATAAGTAAAACCCCAACATGGTAATGGAGACAACATTATATTGTGAGTGTCCCAATCAGACAGCACAGTCAGACTTCATGTCATTATGGACCCCTTTTAACAGGGCTAATGTTAGGATAGTGCACTCAAAGGACAGATTAACATACTTGCAACATGTGAGTGCATGTACTAGATTTTTGGCATCGTCTTCCATTAAAAGTTTATTCAGATTTTTTTTTAATCCAAGTGCACAGTCACATCCTAACACCAAATCATTTGGCTCAGACTCTAAGAATTTGCTTCAACTTGCATTATACACACTATATGCTAGAGATAAGAGAAAAAAAAAACCCAAACATTTCATTTAGGGTGTTGTGTAATGCTGCACAAGAACCGAATGCAAAGAACTGAAATAAAATTCCACTCTAGCAGAACTGCACCCTAACACTGTTTCCACAGCAAATGAATTAACTATATGCATGATATCACACTGAAGTTTATATTTCAGGTAAACAAGGTAAAGAGCTGTGGTGCAGCAGACATGCTGGAGGGAAGGGATGCCATCCAGAGGGACCTTGACAGGTTGGACAGGTGGGCACAAGCCAACCTCATGAGCTTCAACAAGACCAAGGCAGGGTCCTGCATCTGGGTCGAGGCAATCCCAGGCTCAAATCCAGGCTGGGCAGTGACTGGCTGGAGAGCAGCCCTGAGGAGAGAGACTTGGGGGTGCTGGTGGACAAGAAGCTCAACATGAGCTCTCAATGTGGACTTGCAGCCCAGAAGGTCAATCAGATCCTAGGCTGCATTAGGAGAAGTGTGGCCAGCAGGTCAAGGGAGGTGATTCTCCCCCTCTACTGGTGAGACCCCACCTGGAGTACTGCATCCAGTTCTGGAGCCCCCTATTACAAGAGGGATATGGAGGTGCTGGAACGTGTCCAGAGAAGGGCCACGAGGATGATCAGAGGGCTGGAGCACCTCTCCTATGAGGACAGACTGAAGGAGTTGGGGCTGTTCAGCCTGGAGAAGAGAAGGCCCCGAGGTGACCTCATTGTGGCCTTCCAGTATCTGAAGGGGGCCTACAAGAAGGCTGGGGAGGGACTTCTCAGGCTATCAGGGAGTGATAGGACTAGGGGGAATGGAATGAAGCTGGAGGTGGGGAGATTCAGGCTAGATGTGAGGAGGAAGTTCTACACCATGAGAGTGGTGAAGCCCTGGAATGGGTTATCCAGGGAGGTGGTTGAGGCCCCATCCCTGGAGGTGTTTAAGACCAGGCTGGCTGAGGCTCTGTCCAGCCTGATCTAGTGTGGGGTGTCCCCTGCCCATGGCAGGGGGGTTGGAACTAGATGATCCTTGTGGTCCCTTCCAACCCTGACTGATACTATGATACTATGATAATGGAAACAATCAAGGAATATCGAAATGTTAGTCCTTCACATGTTAATCCTCCTTTCTTGCCAGTACCCAACCAGTCCTTGCATGTCCGATTGCCACAATGTTTCTTAAATATGGTATTTCTTCAAACTGTTTAACAAGAGAGAAATTATTACCAGTTTTGCTTGTTCTTCTATCTGTCTGACAGGCCTTCTGTGTTCATTCTTACATGTTGCTGAAATATTTTCCTCTTTCTCCTTTTGGTAATTCTAGAGAGAAGGGTTATTAAATTCTGACAAATCTCCACACTTGTCATCTATCTTTTCCATTGAAAAGTTTGTACTTTTCTAAACCATTTGTGTTCAGATATGGTTAACATATGCATATACAACTTCTAACATATCACATGGTAGTAAACAACTCTTGATTTTCTAAATTCCATTTCAACATAGTCGTTTCATTTTTCCACCCTTTGTTTTTTTAAGTTTCCTCCTTTTTTTTCTTCTTCTTTCATATTTTTTCCTATTTTTTCTTTTGGTTTTGTTTTGTTTTAGATTTCACGATATTCTCATCCCACTCAAATGGTCTGCACAATCTATCTACAAGATAGGTACATAGTCATTGTTTTTTGATGAGGGCTATGATGCTCCTAGCATGTTTAATTGGGCTGCAATATCACTTAAAATACAAACTCGTATGTGTGATGCATTCAGAAAGCAAAATTTCTCTTGCAGGTGTAGTTGGGATTACAAAATGTGATTTTAAAAGGTAGGCATGAACAACCTTGGTTTTTTAAAGCTACATCTATAAGTTTGTTATATATTATATACACACATATTTAAGTAATGCTAAAAAGGATTAACATACGAGTCTTTCTTGAAGATGTGATGTGTTTCGTGACACTAACAAAGAGTGTCAAATATTATTATTGTATTTGCACATTTTTCACTAGAAGCTTTAAGCATCTTTGTATGAGAAACAGTGCAAACATAACAAGAAATAAGCCACATTATGCCCTAAGAACTACTTTAGAAAAGAGCTCTCAGAATCAAAGATGTGTCTTTCATATAATAAGTAGTAAAGTATCCTTGCATTTTCAGTTTGGGTGAGTCAGGGATCCCTCATTTTCAGCTCACTGATCTCTTGGACTTGCATGTCTGCACAGCTAAAACAAAAATGTTTTCTAAGAGAAGAGAAATGCGGATGGATTTGTGTTTTTAACAACCATCGTGGAAAAAAATACTCATATATGAGAAGTGAAAGGATCTCATAAGAATGTGAAAGTGTAAAAGCCAGTGTTCAGAAGGAGATACAAAAAGAAACTGTACTAAAAAGTCATATAGTTGTTGTCAGCTTGCTGATCCAGGTACATGGACATAACCACCAATTATGTATACATATGTCAATGAATCCTTCTTCCAGAAGCATATCCAGTTGCTTCATGTTCAAATGGCAGACATTAATATTTTTGTTATATAAAATAATTAATACTGGTAAATCCCACAATTCTTTACATGTGTTTTCTGCTTTAAGACTTCTGACTGATAGTTTTCTTTGTGTGGCAGCTAGTTCTCATATTGTGTTAAATGTGAGTCATCACTTCCTACCCATGATCTCTGTGTCATTCAGCATTTCAGAAGCTTCTGTCACATTTTGCAGTCAGTCATTATCCTTTTGTGGTAATAAATTCTAGCTCTTATCAATGTGCTCTGGGTGTATTCATACAATAGTTGCTCTCTTTTCTGACTATCTCTTTTATACTTTTTATAGCACCCAGTCATGTAGCTCAATATTTTCACATTTCAGACAGCTTTAAATGCTTATCTTTACTGCTCTACAAACTCATGCAGTTTCTTATATTCAGCTTACCTGGAAACATAAAGCAATGGGATAAAATGTTGGAGAAAAAACAATATAGTGACTTTTTCTTGGAGGAGTGATTTGGAAAGCAAAGTGGCCTGTCACGTCTAATATTTTTACCCAGATTTTTCTCTATAAAAATAATGAGGTGTAAATTCTTTAAAATAATTATTTTAATCAAGATATTTCCAAACACTAGGGAAAAGCTAGTCAGACTACACTCACTGGGTGTTCAGATACATACATTGCAACTACTTTCTGTAGCAAATTGATCTCAATATCTATGATCTGTTCACCCACAGAAATTTGTAGCTGGTATCCCCAAACAACCAGTACTACTGAATGTAAAACACTAGAAGTGGTTAAACAATGGGCAACTTTAGTGATGTTATTTTGTATCATTGACACTTACTGTTCAATCATAGAGTTGCCACCTATAGAGCACTTTCTGCTCTCATCACCTTCTCCCAGACAATAATATAAATGTCTTCACCATGCCTCTGGCATTTGAAAAAATCATTCTCCATGTTTTCTAAACAAAAGTATTTAGGCATCACATTATTGTGTCTCTTAAACCATTATGTACACTGTCTGTGACCAGCAGCTGTGAGTAGAAATACAACCATCGAAGTGTGCCAAGTAGATGAAGCCAAATGGTTCTTCTTCCTTTTTAGACATTGTCTTTTACTTGAGACAAAACATGCCCTGTGTTTTGAACTCTTTCTTGAAAAACTTCATTTTTCATGTCACTTGAAGGCTTTCCAAAAGCTACTGTCTTGCTTTTGAAGATTTTAAGCTTGAGCCTAACTTTGGGGTAGCCTTTCTTGTTATTGCTGCATCGTTCATTAGGCAGATGGGGAAAAGCAAACAAACAAAAAAGCCCACCTCTTCACCTGTCAAGGTAAACAAGTATTTAAATGTGGAGTTAAGGATAGCCATAGACAAGCAAAGAACTGAATGAGGTCAGCTCTAAGTACTCCTTATTTGCCAGTGACTTAATGGCATTTCAGAAGGCAATTTAGGATGCACTTGTACTTACCTAGAGTCAATGAGATGTAAATCAGTGATATATAACTTTATGACAGAAAATTGTAGAGCAAAATAACTATAATGCACATCCTTTTATCCTTTTTTTTTTCCTTTCCCTTTTTTCTTTTTCCTTTTCTTTCCCTTTTTTACTCCTCAGACTGTTGTGTCAAACTAATCTGATGACAAATAATTATTTAATTTTTTTTTTAATTTGTTTTGCAGTAGACGAATGTATATAGCTGATGCAATAGATGAATGTATATATCTGATTCAAAAGACAGGCTGAGATCAACAGTTTTTATTTTGTAGTATTTCCCCTACCAAAGAAACAGAACAAAGACATATAACGTTGTTTTACATCATTTGATACCTTCACTTTGAAACTCAGGTTCAGTCCTAAACAGATTTTGAAGCACCATGTAATACAAGGAGAGATGCCTATGGGCTTTATGCAAATGTAATTAGTTTGCAAGTATTAGATTATATTGATTATTAATAAAAAATTATCACATGAATTTCTAATGATTTAGAAAGGAATGCAAACACACTTATTTCTAGAGTTTCCAAAGCCATATCCTGAGAGGTGTTCTTAGTTTTATCTACTGTTTACAACAATAACCAGAATTATATTACATTAATTATCCAAATTGTATGATCTAATGCATCTCTTAAAGTGGACTACACTTCTTAGGGGACTGTATCTTTGGGGGGGATGAAAGAAAAGCAAAAATCATTTTGGAACATAAAATTCCAGCTATTGTTGGACATCAGCTCTGCATATCTTGCACACAAAACACTTATCATCCTACACCATATGTTCTGCAAGAGAATAAATGCAGGAAAGTGTATAATTCTGCAACTGTAGAATAACACCAACCAGACTGCAACATCATTAACCAACATAATTGCTTAAGATGCTCTTTCACAAAACAAAGATGTGTTGTTTACAAATGTAAAACAAAAGTGCTTTCCTGTAAATATGTGGCAAGTAAGATATAACATGTGTTGAAGGCTAGAAATTAAATAGCTGCAAACTAAAAGTGGTGGTAATTTAGAATAAAAATACCTTTCTCCACTTAAATTCATAGAGCCATAGAATGGTTTGGGTTAAAAGGGACCTCCAAAGGTCATCTACTCCAAACCCCCTGCAGTAAGCAGAGACACCCTCCAGCAGACCAGGTTGCCTACAGCCCTGTTGAGCCTGACCTTGAATGACTCTGAGGATGGGGCCTCAACTGCCCTGAGCAAACTGTTCCAGTGTTCTACTACCCTCATGGCAAAGAAATTCCTCCTAATGTCCAACTTGAATCTACTCTTCAGTAATTTAAAATCATTACCCCTGGTCATGTCACTACAGGCTGTTGTATGCAGTCCGTTTCCAGCCTTCTTGTAGACCCCTTCAGGTACTAGAAAGCTGATATTAGGTTTTCCCAGAGTCTTCTCTTCTTCAGCCTGAACAACCCTGTCCTCTTAGGAGAGGTGCTCCAGCTTCCTGATCATTTTCAGGGCCCTCCTTTGGACTCATGCCATCAGGCCCATGTGTTTCTTGTGCTGAGGGCACCAGAACTGAGGGCGCAGTACTCCAGGCGAGGTCTTAGCAGAGTAAAGTGGCAGAATCACCTCTCCTCAGCTGCTGGCCATGATTTTTCTGATGCAGGCAATGATGCAATTTGCCTTCTGGGCTGCAAGCACACACTGCCTGCTCATGTCCGGTTTATCCACTAGAACTCCCATTTCATTTCTGCAGGCCTGATTCCTATCACCTCATCTCCTAGCCTGTATTGGTAATGAGAATTGTTTTGTCCCAGGTGCAGGACACTACACTTCAACCTATTGAAACTCATGAAATTCACCTGGGCCCACCACTCCAGCCTATCTGGATTGGTCACTAGATTTACTTAATTTTAAAACTGGACAAGAAGGGGGTGAGGGGGAAGAAAGAAAATCTCAACAGACTGTTGGTAAAAACAATGTAAAACTCAACAACTCAGCCCTGGCAAATGCTTTCCAGTTATCTTTCTTATCTAAAGCCAGATCTGTGTGCTATTTGGTTACATGTAAGGGAGGCGCATAGCTGGCACTTGGGAACAAAGGAGAGATTTCACTTTGCCACTTTATAGAGCCACTTTATCTCCTTGTTGACCTTGGGCAGCATATTTCTTCTCCAAGAGACATGAAAGCTAGGATGTCTCTCATTTGTGATTCATCCTTTTATGTTTTTCCTGCCAAGAAGAAAACATTAAAACTGTAGAACTCTCACAGAATCTGTTAAGTCTAATGTAGCTGTTCCTCCTCTACTAACACCTTAATTATACCTTTCAGAGACTGAGTTCCTTCTGAAAAATTTGTTATAATGTAATAGTTTTGCTTTAAAGGAAACTAGTTTGTTGGACAAAGGGGCTTTCTCTTTTCTATTCATTTGTGATAGGGCAATTAGACTTTGCCAGAAACTTGCTTAATAATTACACAGAGCAAAAGAGAAAAATTTAATTGAATTTTTATGATGAGTGTGATTATGCTGATTAGGATAATAGTGGTCATTATTCTATCACAAGACCTCTTGTTTATATTGTCTGTTGTTAGTACCATAAAGTTATCTCAAAGTTTGTATCTATCTTCATTTGGTAGTCTCTCCTGCTATTATTTGCATATTCCATTTACATTCTCTACATTTCATTGTTACACTAATATCATTAGATATTTCTCAGGTAGACACATTTATATGAACACCAACAATCTTTAATATACCTACATATTTTTCTCATGTAGATTCCAGGAACTTGGAGACCTAAAGTAGATTGGACCTTAGATTTCAGGCTCTTTTCAGTGATGTCCAAGGACAGGACATGGGGAAACAGGTGCAAGTTGGAGTATAGGAGGTTCCATGTAAACATAAGGAAACACTTTTTCATTGTGATGGTGACAAAATGTCTCTTCTCCCAGGCAACCAGCACCAGAACAAGCAGACAGAGTCTCAAGCTGTGCCAGGAGAGGTTCAGACTGGATGTTAGGAAGAAATTCTTTACAAAGAGAGTGACTGCCCATTGGAATGCACTGCCCAGGGAGGTGATGGAGTCACCATCTTTGGAGGTGTTTAGGAGGAGACTTGATAGGGTGCTTGGGTGCATGGTTTAGTTGATTAGGTAGTGTTGGATCATGGGTTGAATGCTATGACCTTGAAGGTCTCTTCCTACCTGGTCTATTCTATTCTATTCTATTCTATTCTATTCTATTCTATTCTATTCTATTCTATTCTATAACACTGGAATAGGATGTCCAGAGAAGTTCTGAAGTCGTCTTTTCAGGAGACAGACAGATACCACCTGGATGTGTTCCTGTGTGATCTACTCTATGTGATCCTGCTTTGGCAGGGGGGTTGGACTACATGATCTTTCGAGGTCACTTCCAACTCCTAACATTCTGTGATTCTGTCATTTGAGCAAGTACCCAAAACATTGACATGGACTTTGTCTAAAAGTTCATTTTTCTCTCTTTAGTTAAAATGACCAGATATCTTCTGAGGTGGGCTGCAGGACTTGTGTTGATCTCTTTTTCTGTGACAATCTTATGAAAATATTTGAGGCTGGCAGAAATAAATGGAGCATGGGGCCATTTGTTGAATGACATTTAGACACTTAAAAGGTGTGTCCCAGCCCCCTAATCTGTACTGCAGCACATCATCCGGTGTGTTGCCATTTCAAATAACTAGGCACCTAAGCCATATGGCTTATCCATGAGGTGGGTAAGTTGAGAGATGCTGAAAATCCAGATACAGTCACCATGTTGCAAGGCTTTGTCCACTGTGTTGAGGAGCTGATAGCCAGAACACTTTATACACTGATTTAAATCATGACCAGATTTCCACGTTGTCCGCTCAGGTGTGAAAAATGCATGGAGTTAGAATTTAAGCATTTAAATGTAAGAGAACAATGTACATTGCTTATTTTTATATCTCACCAGGAAAACAAAATAAAGGGTACTCTAGGAGTGTTGCAGGTGGCTACAGGTAGGAAGTATGGAGACATCAAGTGCTGTATCAAGAGGTTTGGCACTGAGTCTTAACTTAATGTACCCAGTGATCTCTTTTGCATCAATATAAAGGTGAGACTATCTCTTCCACCTCCTTTTTCCTTTGTGCACTTCCCATCTGCAGTGGCTGGTATCCTGGGCAGTGCTTCCTTTATACCTCAAGCGCATGATCACTCCCAAACTTATTGTTGTTTTATCTTCATCCACATAGTGGACAATGACACAAGTTATGGTATCACAGCACCCACTCAGAAGAAATATTCAACTCCTTATCCTGTCATGTCATTAGTATATCATCAGTCTCAATTGCCTCCATCTTCTCTGTAATTACCTCTGTGATGGGCACCCTACAGAGTGCTGCTTTCTGGTTCACATGCAAGGTTCATCACACTTGAGGTTATTGCTTTCTGGCTCACATACAAGTTTCATCCCACTTGACAATAAGGGCATATCATTTTATAATGATATAAGTGTAAATTACAAAATCAGTCTGAGACTTAATTGGCTGACTAACATCATATTCATGTTCTAAGGTGGCTGAAGGTAAATAGGTTTCCAGTGTCAATGAATAGCTGCAGCTCTCAGTCCACATGTAGGATACAATCACTCAAAAGAAGAAAGCATGGGTTAGCAGGAACTGAAACCAATGGTTAGGGATGAACAAAGGTCTCAACCTTTGTAATTTAATATTTCAGATTTCAGTGACAAAGGTATGGAGCACCATGTGGGGTCTTTATTAAAGGCCGTCTAAAGAAATAATGAATTGAGAAGAAATGACATGATCAATAGGTAAGCTTCAGCTTACTTTTGTACTAATTCTCACCTAATTGCTTGCTTGGGTCTGCCCATGGCCTTAATTGCATACAAGTATGTCACCTTTGAACTCTGCTCTGTTAATTTTAACTGTAAACAATAGACAGTCTTTGAAATACTTATTCCAGTTTTCTTTCTTTGCTGTCACAACTGAACCTACACCTCCCTGCTGTATTATTGAAAGGAAATGTTTTCTCCTTTTTGTCCCTCAACAGAGACCCAAAGTTAAAATTCAGAAGTTTCTAATATCCTAGGCTTAATACTGACCCAAGAAACACCACCACTAATGACAATAAGCAGAAAAAGTGACTCACCAAGTATGGAACCTTTTTAACATGTTTGTATACCCACATGTGAGCACATGCACACCATGGTCACAATAATTCAAAATGTTATGACAGACAGTAGTTCTCTCAGCTATAGAGCAAATTTTGCAGAATTTGTGGATTAGATTTTTTTTAAACTTTGCCTTAAGATCTTAAAGAATAATGTTGCACCAGTAAGGTCCTTCAATTTGTTCTAATATGAGTCAGGAGCAAATCTTTCTATCCACTGGGTAACATTTACATTTATTCCTTTGTATGTCAAACAGAGCCATTAATCATTCCAGCAGCCTCTCTACCTCATAGGAGATGTAGGGCAATGATAATGTTTTATGTGTGTAATTAATCCTGTGGCAGATGTGTAGTTTCCAAGACTACTGCCATTAGAGTATTGACAGGATTGAGAACAAATATTCAGGCACTGGGTTAGTAATGGGTTTAATATAATAATATCTAGTTACTCGTAGACACAGAATATTCAGCCCTTAAGTTTTACATGAGTGTTATTATTTGTAAAGGCTTTCAGAGAACTAGCAAGGAGTGGCTTATATTCCTAATGCTGGTGTTGAACAAACAGCTCTCAATTAACATAGCATCTGGGTGTGCATAATTCCTCAATTCCCCTCCACTCTATAATAGTCACCATTTGTGAAGTCAGAGGAGTAATTTATAGTGAAAATAAAGGTTATCCAGGGAAAGCAAACTATGCCAAGCAAGCTGTGTATATCTTTAGAAGTTTGCTTTTAAAATTATGCTTCCTTTCATTCCTGATAAAAACACTTCCTTAGCTGGATTCTTGGCAAAGGGACAAAGTCAGTTACACATCATGGTAAAATTGAGGAAGCAAAAATCCCCTACTTTTCTTCCACAAAGCAACCCCTTTGCAGTGGATATGGGTCTTCAGCTGAGGATGGCTACTTTTCCATGTTTTGATACATTTTCCTATATTGACTTTTCATTATTTGTTACAGTATTATTATTCCTTATTCTTATATTAGTAGTATTATTATTCCTTGTTCTGGTGGGAGGTGGATGTGCTGGCAAGCTCCACAAATTTGAAAGCTACGCTTTAAATGGACATGATTTCTCACACTATATGCTTCCTAAAATGCATAAAAGTGTGGACCGTTGGCAATGCCTCCTAATTTCAAATCGTATAGGAAATAGGCAGCTGATAAATATCCTTATGGAGTGGATGCATATATTTCCTATTTAGTTTGGACCATCCTGATTCTCCATTTTAGTGGGAATCATGAATTTATTCATCCAACAGTCCCCAGATTAGTGGCTCTTTATCAGACTTGCCTCCCAGAAATAAATGTGGACCGAGATAAGAAAGACAGAACTTACCTGCAGCAGTTTCACAGTTTGGTTATTAAAACTGATAAATAGAAAAAAATCCTATGCTCTCTATTTCAGATAGAGGCTTCGTGGAAATTGCTGTAGTTGGGAAGAAACAGGTCTGCAGTGTTTGTTTTCTGTAAAACAGATTAACCAAATATAGATGAGGAGAACCATGTTCAGAAGAGGACTTGGGGAATGGAACTATTCGCTGGAGAACTCTTCATGAAGCTTTTGTGCACCATGAACTGCCTACCCTCAGCTCATATCTGTGCATCATTGTGCCACTTTTTCAAACTTGAAACTGAAAACACCCGGACATCTGTAGGACCAGCTGTCACATGTCATGTGCAGCAAAGATGAGTGGAAAGGAATTCTAGCCCTGCTGTGAGCTACCACTACATCTGCTATCTGCAGTACAGCATGATTCAACTCAAACTTCCCACTCCTCAGCTCCTTCATTGCCCTGAAAAACATTGCCCATAGTTTTCTGTTCATTTTGGAACATTTTCATTTCTTGCTCTGCCTCTACATCATTAGAATCATAGAATCAATAAGGTTGGACTCACTTTCAGAGACGGGGAGTACATGCCTCTGTGGAGAGACGCTAGCCTCAATTGTATGCATACTGACACCCTCCAAAAAAAATCCATTTGACTTTGGTGACTGAATGCTTTGGATCTGCTTAGGAAATTTGAATTAGATAGGGTTTCTATTAATTTTAATTGTCTTCTCTTACTGTTCTGTGTGAGGACATTTGGACCAATTTCTTTGTAATAGTTTCTAAGATATTTTGCAAATAAGGAATTGGATTGTCCACATAATTCATAGACCCAGTTCAGGATGAAGGCAGTCTCAGCAGCACCCCAAAAAGCAGGATTGTTTTGGTTTGACACACTCTACCCTAAATGATACCACCAAACTGTTATGGTTAGACCAAATCTCTGAACCAATCCTGCAACCCCTTCTCTTCCCTCTCCTACTAGGTGGGGCAAGGAGAAGGAGGATCCTGGAGGCAGATAAGAGAACAGAAAGCCTTGTAAGTTGAAATAAGGGAAAAACCCAACAAATTTAAAGAAAAAAAATTGCCATGAAAAATGTAGCAGGCAGGGGAACAGACAAAACATGAGCTGCACACCATAAGCAAAACAGGGGGAAAAAGGAAGCACCCCAGTCCTGAAGTGGGAAAAGGCAAACAAACACCCAAACAGGACATTTTACAAGCTATAGGATGAACTCTAAGTCCCATAAATCCCTTTTGCCCCCAGCCAGCTCTTTCCATTTGCAGTGAGCATGACATCAGCATGGTATCAAATCAGTCATTAACATGCTGCCACCCCTACAGCTTGCTCCAAATAGGACCAGTCCTGGTTTCCACTGCATGGCCAGGGGGAATTTAGGCTCAAGGTGAGGAGAAAGTTCTTCACAGAAAGAGTAACTGGCCAGTGGCATGGAC
The DNA here is from genome assembly GCA_015227895.2 of Colaptes auratus. Classification (NCBI taxonomy): domain Eukaryota; kingdom Metazoa; phylum Chordata; class Aves; order Piciformes; family Picidae; genus Colaptes; species Colaptes auratus. The sequence continues at coordinate 80,173,520 of CM026897.1, read as the reverse complement.
TGCCCAGGGGGGTGGTGGAGTCACCATCCCTGGAGGTGTTCAAAAAAAGATTGGATGTGGCACCTGGAGCCATGGTTTAGTTGTCAGGCGGTGCTAGATATTAGGTAATAGGTTGGACTTGATGATCTCTGAGGTCTTTTCCAACCTGATTGATTCTGTGATTCTGTGACTATAGAGGGTAGTCCTCCATCCCCTGTCCCTACTGATGAGACCAACCAGCTAAAACCAATACGATGTGCTTATCTGCTGCCTGATAATTGCCTCGCTCAATCCACATATTGAAGGGGGATTTTTCTCACATCTCCTTCTGCAGACCCAGCATTTTAGATTTGCTATGTGATTTTCTATAATGCTAAAATAAATAAAAGTTCACATCACCTAAATTAATGTTTTTAGGAGAACTTAGGTTAGCAGAAAGTATACACCTTGAAATGCATGTACATTTTATTATTGATTATCTTTCATTTATAGAAAACATGTTTGATTCTATATTTCCTTTTTTTTTCTTCCTTTTTTTTACCCAGTCTGTCACAATATATGAGTTCACTCTGTAATGCTGAAGTGCTATTAATAGCATAAGTAACTGTAGGGGAGGGTGGCTAATATTAAAATGGTGAAAGAAAAGATTATAAACATGTCAGAAATCTTTGGAATGCATGAATCCTATGAACAATATCTGTGAATCTGGAAGCAGCTGGTTGCCAATTTGTTCCTATTAAGTTGTGGAAAAGAAGGTTATACATAACATGATTATTATGTACACTGCTCCTTTGCCTTTTTTTTTTTTCAGATTAGAATGAAATTAATTTCTTCATTAAAGAAACAGTATGTAGCAATGTTTGAAGGTAGTGTCATATTTTACCCTATGTAAGTCATTGTGTTAAAAAAAACCCACAAAACAACAACCACAAAAAACCCAAACTAACCAAAACAAATTAGCTCCATGTTCATATTTACTTATATATAGAAATAAGGAGGACTGTAACAGGTTAAATTAAGCATCTCACTTTGAATCTACTTATACTCAAAACATTCAGTTTTCTGTAGCAATTAGCAGTACAATGTACATTATATGTGCTGTGCAGGGAGAAAGTTATTTTTGGGTTGTTGTGGGGTTGCTTTTTTTTGGGGGGGAGGGAGGGTGTTTGGTTGGGGGTTTTGTTTGGGTTTTTTTTTGTCGGTTTTGGTTTTGTAGGGCTTTTTGGTTGTTTGGTTTTCTTTTGGGTTGACTTCGGTTGGGATTTTTTTGCTTTTATAAGTTATTGCCTGGGACTTTCATTAAATGCTCTCCCTTCCTGAAGAAAGAGTAGGGAAACATTTCCTTTTCGCCCTTATAGGTGTCCATCCGTCATGTTTTTCCAGAGCTGGTCTCTTATCCTATACAGCCTTCTCACCCTTCCAGTACTGCATATTGTTTTATGGATGCCTGCCCACCACTTTTCTTTGGAGCTGTCTCTTCTCCTACAGAACCTTACATGCCATTTCAGTTTCTTTGTTTAAATATCATTCCATACATCTGAGCATCCCTGGTGTCTCTTTCTGTATTTCCCTGCAACACCTGCTCAAATAACGTGACCAGATCTGCATTTAAGAATAAAGGTTAGTAAATTTAGGTGTGTAGTCAAGGATTTACACAGTAGTATATGATACCCTTTGATTTACTCTTGGTTTATCATCTGCCCTTGTCCAGGTTGATGATTCAACACATTAATTCCTGGCTTCTTTTGGAAGTTTCAGATAATGCTGGCAACAAGTTTACTGCAAAGGAAAAAGATTGCAAATTCACCTTGCTGACACTTCAGAGATACTAATGGAACATCTGAACACCTGTGCTCCATCAGCTACTGGGAGTACCCCCCAAATTACAGTGTCGATATAAAGTCTTTTTTAGAAGAAAACTGAAAAGAGGTTGCAAGTCTGTAATCATGGGATAAGTGGAAGCAGGTGGAAAGAGACAGAAGAGGAGTGAAAACAAGGTGCAGAAACCAAACACCATCCTGGATAAAGACTGTTTCAAGGTGGTTCCATTTAGCAATTTATTTCTTTTTTCCCTATTGATTTGCTAAAAGCAGGTTTTATTATTTATTTATTCAACCCAAACAGTTCTGTAGATTTCTGTCATGCAGAATGGACCCAGACATTTAACCATCAGGATTTTCTCCTCAGTTAGGTTATGGCTGGACTTGAAGATCTTAAGGTCTTTTCCAATCAGGTGATTCTATGAAAGAATGCAAATAATCTGGTTTCTTTTCTGCTGTTTTTTCTATCTATCTTTTACACCTCAATCACATACTAGTTCCTCTGGACCTCTAACCACAGTCTGGTTCTGAGGCACTTAAATATACTTGATCACATAAACCTTTCCCTCTTTTAACAATTTGCTCTTCAAAATCTTTTGTCACTGCTTTTGCTTGTTTCAAATTTGACTTGTCAGAGTTGTTATTTTTTATATATATATACACCTCTTCTATATTCTTTTCATCAAGGATATCTTTCTAACTGCCTCCTTTACAACTTCAGTACATTAGGCATGAAAAATATTTTTTAAAGTATCATTTCTTTGGGGGAAGGGGAGGATGGGTTTTGGTGTTTGCAGTATAAATGTTACAATTTTCAATTTTTTTTTCATAAGCTTGGAAATAGGGATACTGCAACTCTTCTTTCCAGATCAGAGTTCTCTTAAGGCTATTGTTCCTCTTTGTTTCAGGACTCCTTCACTCTTTCTTGAAGACTGACCTAAAAGCATAAAATTAGCTAACTAAAGAAAACCTAGGGCCAAGTGAAAATTGTGTGCAGTTAGGTCTCTCTGACAAACAATGTAGACAAGAAAGGAAATAAATATAGTTTCATAGTTTCATAGTAATCATTAGTGTAAGTTTACTAGTAATTTTGTGCTTCATTTTAGCACAGAGGGAATTTTTAAAGGAAAATACATCTTTCTAAACCATGTAAAAAAAAAAATTAAAATTATAATGTCAAATGTAATACGATACTTGTTCGTCAGTTAAGGCTAAAAAGTACTTGACATATAGATCTCCTGTTTTCATCCAATAAATCTGGATATGCTTTTAAGTAGTTTACTATCAGACACTGACAACTGGGTTGTAACTAATTGCATGACATGGTTTATATCAAATCTGTCCTCAAATTTTTGCCATACACATTTGTCAGTCCTATCAATCATTTCCAACATGAAAGACACATTGTTTAGCTGTTGCATGGATTTTCATGTTACTAATTTGAATTATATACAGTGTATGAGCTTACCCTAAGAACCATGGCAATGCAGTGTATTGTTTCCTCTTGGCAGTGTTTATAACCATAAGAGGAACTAGTGCAATTTTTGCAAATTGACATAATATCTGTTTATGATCTCTCATTAGCACATGCTGAACCCATTTGTACTATCACCTGATTTTTAAACTAGACATCATAAGCTCTGCAGAAATGTTGGCTACTGCAATATGGGAAGATATAATACCGCTTCATGCATCTTCTTTTCCAGGAGTTATGAGACAGAGAGAAATGCCTAAGAAATTCCAGGCTCCAAAGCAGATTTCAAATTTGTTCTGTGAAAATCCCTGTCAAGCAATAAACAGTGCATTGAATAAACTGTGAGTAAAAATAGCATTGTTATGCTTTTAAGCTTCTGGAATATCTTACCAAAATATGTGGAGGTAGGGCCAAAGGGCTCTCCAAGGTTAGGGAGATCTCCTACTGCTGACCAAGTAGCAATGGCAGAAGTAGTGCTGTCTCACAGACTGCGTTTTTACCACTGTATCATCCACTGCTACTCAGAGCAGATGCTCCTTGATTTATGCCCAAATGCACTAAATTCAAGCCAGTGACATCCATATGAAACAGTTTATCCCACAGTTAATCTAGCATACTATATGGTGCTTTCAAGACTGTCATTGCATACAAGAGTAAAATATTAGGTTATGCTCCTTCAACAACTATAATTAAAATCCTATCAGAATTATAATCTACAAAAAAATAAATTGTGGAGGGGATGGAATGGAAGGACAGGGTTTGGATTTTGGTTTTGGTTTGTTGTTTTGGTTTTTTTTTTCATGGCAAAAACTGCTGTGGTATTAATGCCAGTGACATTCATAGCATTAATAACATAAAGAGTTATCTTTGCACAGTTACTACGTACCAATTTATATTAATGCAAATTAATTGACAGGAATTTATTGCCTCTCAACTTGAACAAGGCTTATGGAAAATACATGTGAATAGTTTATTTTTATTCAGCATTACTGTTTCAGCAAACGTGATTTCTTTTTGTTCAGAAAATAATTTTGCTTAGCAAACAAAAAATCACTTTGTAACACAAATGCTTAAAATAAGTCATTTGGGTGTTGATCCAAAGTCTTTTGAAGTCATTGAGAGATTGCTATTGACATCAGTACCTTTTGAATCAGATCCTCTAAGGGACAGATGTAATGAAAGCTGATGACAGAGAAGAAGGTTAAAGCTAAAAGGGAGATAAAAGGAGATGAAAGGAGGAAAAATTGCCACATCCACCCAGTTTCACACCACTTGCAGTGAATTCATCAGGATATTTAAAGACTGAAACTAAGTAAGAGTTTCTTTTTATCGTCACAGAATCACAGAATCAAACAGCTTGGAAGAGACCTCCAAGATCCCTAACTAATCAACCAGACCATGGCACTAAGTGCCTCATCCAGTCTTAAACACCTCCAGGGACATCAACCCCACCCCCATCCTGGACAGCCCATTCCAATGGGCAATCTCTCTTTCTGTGAAGAACTTCTTTCTAAGATCAAGCCTACCCTTCAGGCAGTTGTGAAGAGCAATAAGATCTCCCCTGAGCCTCCTCTTCTCCAGGCTAAGCAACCCCAGCTCCCTCAGCCTCTGCTTGTAGGGCTTGTGCTTCAAACTCCTCACCAGCTTTCTTACCCTTCTCTGGACATGTTCCAGCAAGTCACCATCTTTCCTAAACTGAGGGGCCCAGACCTGGACACCAGACTCAAGGTGTGGACTAACCAGCACTGAGTAAAGGGGCAGAATGACTTCCCTGCTCCTGCTGTCCACACTATTCCTGATACAGGCCAGGATGCCACTGGTCTGGGCACACTGCTGGCTCGTGTTCAGCCTAATATCAACCAGTACCTTCCAGGTCCCTCTCTGCCTGGCCACTCTCCAGCCACTCTGACCCCAGCCTGCAGCACTACGTGGGGTTGTTGCAGCCAATGTATAGAACCTGACACTTAGATGTGTTAAATCTCATGATGTTGGACTCTGCCCATCTATCCAGCCTGTCAAGGTCCCTCTGCACAGCTCTCCTACCTCTAGCAGATCAACACCTGCTCCCAGCTTAGTGTCATCTGCAAACTTACTGATGATGGACTCAATGCCCTCCTCCAGATCATCAATAAAGATACTAAAGAGCATGGGGCCCAGCACTGATCCCTGGGGGACACCACCACTGGGGGACATCACTGGCTGCCAACTGGATGTGGCACCATTCACCACCACTCTGTGGGCTTGGCCCTCCAGCCAGTTCCTGGCCCAGTGCAGAGTGCTGCTGTCCAAGCCATGGGCTGCCATCTTGGCCAAGAGTTTGCTGTGGGGGACAGTGTCAAAGGCCTTGCTGAAGTCCAGGTAGACTACATCCACAGCCTTCCCCACATCCACCAGGCGGGTCACCTGATCATAGAAGGAGATCAGGTTGGAGAGGCAGGACCTAAATCCATGCTGTCTGGGCCTGATCCCTTGGCCATCCTGGAAGCGCTGTGTGATTGCACTCAAGATGACCTGTTCCATAATCTTGCCTGGCACTGAGGTCAGGCTGACAGGTCTGTAATTCCCTGGTTGCTTCTTCCAGCCCTTCTTGTGGATGGGCATCGTGTTGTCCATCTTCCAGTCATCTGGGACCTTGGCAGCTCTCCAGTGAGCCAGGACTGTTGAAAAATGATGGAGAGTGGCATGGCTCAGCTCATAGCAGGATACGTTGCCTTCCAGAAAACTAGCCTTCTGAGCTGGCAGATGGAACCAGGGAGCAGTGATAGGCCCCCTGTGATCCAGGAGGAAATAGTCAGGGACCTCCTTAGCTGCTTGGATCCCCACAAGGCCATGGGACTGGATGGGATCCATCCTAGGGTGCTGAGAGAGCTGGCAGATGAGCTGGCCAAGCCGCTCTCCATCATTTTTCAGCAGTCCTGGCTCACTGGAGAGGTCCCAGAAGACTGGAAGCTGGCCAACGTGGTGCCCATCCACAAGAAGGGCCGGTTGGATGAGCCAGGGAATTATAGGCCTGTCAGCCTGACCTCAGTGCCAGGCAAGATTATGGAAGAGGTCATCTTGAGTGCGATCACGCAGCACTTACAGGATGGCCAAGGTATCAGGCCTAGCCAGCATGGCTTTAGGAAGGGCAGGTCCTGCTTGACCAACCTGATCTCCTTCTATGATCAGGTGACCCGCCTGGTTGATGTGGGGAGGCCTGTGGATGTGGTCTACCTGGACCTCAGCAAGGCCTTTGACACCGTCCCCCACAGCAAACTCCTGGCCAAGCTGGCAGCCCATGGCTTGGATGGGAGCACACTGCGTTGGGTTAGGAACTGGCTGGAGGGCCGAGCCCAGAGAGTGGTGGTGAATGGTGCCACATCCAGCTGGCGGCCAGTCACTAGTGGTGTGCCCCAAGGATCAGTGCTGGGCCCCATGCTCTTCAACATCTTTATTGATGATCTGGATGAGGGCATCGAGTCCATCATCAGTAAATTTGCGGACGACACCAAGCTGGGGGCAGGAGTTGATCTGCTGGAGGGTAGAGAGGCTTTGCAGAGGGACCTCCACAGGCTGGACAGATGGGCAGAATCCAACGGCATGAGATTGAACACATCCAAGTGCCGGGTTCTGCACATTGGCCACAACAACCCCATGCAGTGCTACAGGCTGGGGTCAGAGTGGTTGGAGAGCGGCCAGGCAGAGAGGGACCTGGGGGTGCTGGTTGATTGTAGGCTGAACATGAGCCTGCAGTGTGCCCAGGCAGCCAAGAAGGCCAATGGCATCCTAGCCTGCATCAGGAACAGAGTGGCCAGCAGGAGCAGGGAGGTCATTCTGCCCCTGTACACTGCACTGGTTAGGCCACACCTTGAGTACTGTGTCCAGTTCTGGGCCCCTCAGTTTAGGAAAGATGTTGTCTTACTGGAGCGTGTCCAGAGAAGGGCAACAAAGTTGGTGAGGGGTTTGGAAGACAAGCCCTATGAGGAGAGGCTGAGGGAGCTGGGGTTGCTTAGCCTGGAGAAGAGGAGACTCAGGGGTGACCTTATTGCTCTCTACAACTACCTGAAGGGAGGTTGTAGCCAGGCAGAGGTTGGTCTCTTCTCCCAGGCAGCCAGTACCAGAACAAGAGGACACAGTCTCAGGCTGCGCCAGGGCAGGTTTAGACTGGATCTTAGGAAGAAGTTCTATACCGAGAGAGTGATTGCCCACTGGAATCAGCTGCCTTTGGAAGTGGTGGAGTCACCTTTATTGGAGGTGTTCAAGAAGAGGCTTGATGGGGTGCTTGGTGCCAGGGTTTAGTTTTTTAGTTGTTTAGGTGGGTTGTATTGTACTGTATTGTACTGTATTGTATTCAGGTGGGTTGGATTGGTTGATGGGTTGGACACGATGATCTTGAAGGTCTCTTCCAACCTGGTGTATTGTATTGTATTATTGTAAGTCCATGGGACCAGACGGGATCCATCGTAGGGTACTGAGGGAGCTGGCAGATGAGCTGGCCATGCCACTCTCCATCATTTTTCAACAGTCCTGGATCACTGGAGAGGTCCCGAGGTCCCGAGGTCCCAAGGTCCCAGATGACTGGAAGATGGACAACATGATGCCCATCCACAAGAAGGGCCGGAAGGAGGAGCCAGGGAATCCTGCCTCTTATGGCTGCCCACTATGGAGAGGTCATCCAACAGTTTGGGCATGGTAGACAGCTGTTCTTTACCTGCAGTCTCTACAGCTGCTACCCCAAACACCCACTTGTGCCCCTTAGGGTCCTTGAAGCATCCTCCTGCAGAAAGTCAATGCCAAGAATGCAAGGTGCATCTGGACCACTCACTATGTTGTGCTTTCCCCACTCTTTCCTGGTCAGGCTTATCTCAGCCTGCAGTACAATCAAATCTTGTGAGCCCCCTGTGATTCCCTGAATGCTTAGGGACTCAACCCCTCTGTACCTCGATGGTATCGGTGCATTGGGCCCCTGTGTCCACCAGAGCTCGGTACTTCGGGGCTGAAGTGTCAGGCCATTTCATATAGACATCCCAGTACACTCTGTTGTCCCTGGCCTCCACCTGGCTGGAGGTAGGGCACCTCTAATGCTGGTGGCCATGCCCACACTTGTCACAGGTTCCTGTGTTACTAGGGGAAGAGTGTCTTGAGTGAGAGGGTCTGCTCCAGGAAACTGGGGCAGCCCTTCTCCTGCACGAGTTATCCACATTGTGCCCACCTTGCAGTTCCTACACTCTGTTCCAGAGGGCAGAGGTGGGTTGGCCATGCCAGGTGTCCATGTCCTCTCCGTGGTCACACAGGAACCTCCACAGAGACCCCCTTGACATTCCCCGATTGTCTTGGGGTGATCTCCTAGGGGAAGGTTGCCTATTCCTGATTGCTGAAACATGGACCCATTCTGAAGGGGAAGGGGAAAGGAAGTATCACTCCCCTTTTTCAGTTCAGACATGGAGGTCTTAATCTCTTTGACAATGTCTTTAGCCATAGTTTCTATGGCTGAGATTATGGGTTTCTGATTTACACTGTCTTCATATTCCTTTAAATCATTAGCAAATTCACAGACAGGACTTCCAACCTGTCCAGTCAGGAGTATCCCTCCCAATGTGTGTGCAGGTTTTTGAGAGGCACCCTGGGTGAATTTCTTTATGAAGGTCTGTCTCATGGGCATCAGGGGTTAAGTGTGGAACTGCTAGTGGTGGGGCAAACCCTTGTGCCTGGGGCTCAGGATGAGATCTGACACTCACTACAACCTGACCCCTCCCTCTTTGTGTTTACACAGTGCTTACAATGCTCACATCAGACAGCCCCCAGTCGTTAAGGCTTACAAAAGACTGCCTTATCACTCTGCAAAGAGCTCTTAATGGGTTAGCTTTTCCCCGACCCAAAATGGTCGCAGCAAATGCCCCTATGAGGATTATATTTAAGCATATAGAGCACATTGTAATGTAAGGCAATTTTCCATCACAGACATTTTTACCTACATTGTTACTTTGTAGCTTGCTTCAGGAAAATTTCCCATGTTAGAGAAGTTAACACTGCCAGTAAAATTCAAAGAATTCAGGAGATACATGCCTAACGGCATTGGTAAAGTTTTTATCCACTGGAGCAGCATCTCTATCATTAACCACACCACATGATAAGTTATTAATTTGCAGATATGGGTCCAAAAGATCCAGCCAAACACCCATGCAAAAGCTTGGAACAGCAGATTCTTCAAAATTGACATCTCTACTTCCAATCCCTTTCTTTCAAACAAAGTATTACTTTCCAAATAGAATATTGATTTCCAAACCCCATATTGGAGCACCAAAATATTGGGGTAGTTTGAGCCTTAACTGGGATTTAAGAGCTTAGTGGGGGCAAGACTGAGAATCCCTCCCCCACTCCCCCTTCCTCTTTCCCTATCGAGAGGAGGGGAAAAAAAGAGAAGGAGCCAATCTACTGAGAAACAATTTGGAGTCGGCTTGGAAGTAGAGAGGTAAAAAAATTTTCTTAAAACAATATATATGTATGTATGTATGTATGTATGCATGTGTGTATATATATATGTATGCATATGTGTGTGTATATATACGTGTATGTATATAACAATAACAGGAAGGGTTCACAAGGGTAAGGAACAAGGATGGATGAGCAAAGTACGTATACAAAAACAGTCCTTTAGAGTCCTTTGAAGAAGTGTGGATGTAGCAGGGAGGACCACGTGGCAGAGAAGCAGGAAGCCAGCAGCAACTCTCTTTCACCCCCAGGAGGCAGAAGTAAAAGCGCAAATGGCTTCACTGTCTTCCTTTTTATAGGCTTGCTGGATAGGAAGGGGGAGTGGAACAGACTAACTCAGTTCCCCAGAGGGGAAAACCCCCCTTCTCGGGAGAGCAGGCCTCTCACAACTCTTCCTCCCTGCTTTCAGGATGGGTGTAACCCATCACACTCCGTAATGTTCAGGGCCACCCCTCACCTGTCTCTTCTGAAGTGTCTGTAGCCATCAGTTACAGCACTCCAGTCATGTGAATCATCCCACCATGTTTCTGTGATGACAACTACATCATAGCTTTCCTGCTTCACCAAGGTTTCCAGCTCCTCTTGTTTGTTACACATACTGCCTGCATTAGTGTACATGCACTTCCGCTGGGCTGCTGGTTTCACCCCTGACTCTCACTTACCACCCTCAGTCTCCTGTCCATAGACACTGGTTTCATCCCCTTCCCCCTTCAAATCGAGTTTAAAGCCCTGTCAATGAGCCCTGACAACTCCCTTCCTAAAACTCTTTTCCCCTTGTGTGATAGGCTATTCCTATTTGTTGCCAACAGACCTGGCCTCTTGTAAATCAAACCGTGATCATAAACCCAAAAGTCCTGTAGGAGGCACCTGCCTGCCAATTGATCCCTGAGTCCTCCTCTGTCTTTCTGGGCTGCTCCCTGCAATTGGGAGGATAGAAGAGAACACTACCTGTGCTCCCACTCCCTTGACCAGTTGATCCAAGGTCCTGAAGTCTCTTTTTTATATCCTTCAGCTTCCTTTTTTCAAGGTTGTTACCTATCTGGAAGGTTAATAATAGGTGGTAATCTGTTGGCTGTACCAGGGTAGGAAGCCTTCTTACCACATCTTTAACCTGGGCTCCAGGGAGACAGCAGAATTCCATTTGAAGTGGGTCAGGTCTGCATATTGGGCCTTCTGTTCCCATCAGAGGGTGCCATTGGTTTCAGAGACAGGCTTCACTAAAACACATATGAGATGTTTAGTGTCTTTCATGGATGAGTCTTTTCTTGATAATCTCTAGCCAAAAAATGTGATGCCAAAGAGTTGTAACATGTCACAACTGAAAAGACAATTTAAATGGCCTTTCAAATAGTATTTTCTTTTTATGGATAGGTCTTTTCTTCTTGAAAGAGCTTCCTTCCAAATATTATTCAACCATATTTTGTTGGGGTTTTGTTTCTTTGTTTGCTTTTAGCAGAAACATTTTTTTATTCATTTCCACCCTTCTGTATCACCCATTCTTCAGCCCTGTATTTTAAATCTACTTTTTTCAGCTGGAATAAGATGAAATTTAAACAGATAGAAAATAATTATTTTTTTCAAACATAGCTGGCATTTTTAAATATTAATATGCATTTATGGAAATCCATGCCAGTGGAAGGAATCTCATTAATATCAGGGCAATCTTTGTCAAGGTAATTTTGAAACACTGTCTTCCATGCTGTGTGACTATAACAGCATACACAGTTTCTGAAATTCTTGCCTACATTTTCCTGAAATGCATATATACTCCATCTGGGAAGTTATACGACCCCCTCCAGCTTTAGGCCAGGTCAGACACCAGGTCTGCATGCACCTTTAAGTTTACACAAAAAATTTCCACAAAGCTATCATTAGTATGGTCAGACGCATGCAGCTAACCTTGAATACCTGATTAATTTAAATGTTCTTAATTTTCATTTTTTGTATCAAGTACAAAGTTTATGTTCAGTTCCTAAGGAACACTCCTTTTTTCTTAAGCAATACATCTTAAACTCCTTTTGGTTGAGATCACAAATATTAAACCATTATGTCTTTCCTTAGATTTTTTTTGCTAATAGATCTTTCAGAATTTTCAGATTTGACTATAAATAGCATGGTGTAACCTGAGTAATTTGAGGTCAGGCTTATTTTGGAATTTCACAATCTAGGTTTTACTTCCATGATTCATTATGTCAAAGATGAAATAAAAATGACATTAAGGAGGACTAGGGCTACTGCATAGAGTCTGCTTTGAACACATGTACCTGAAATAAATGAAATGACAATTTTTTTCCCCAAGCAGTACTAAGTACTGGTGAAGATTTAGAGAACAGGAGCCTTTCCCTATTTAGGACTGTGTGCTGGGGAACTGGGCAGGCTTGCCAGCTTTACATCCTTAAATGAAAAGAAAGTATCTGACAGTGTAGTACTGAAGTACTTCATACCTTGAAAGATTTAGTTTCTTTTTTTTTTTCCTAGCCTTATTAACAATTAAGGCACTATAAGCCAAAGGGAAGAGGTACAGTTCAAACAAGCCTTTATTTTTGGGGATCAAATTCCAGATGAATTAGATTATATTTAACAAAATTATCAGTAACGACCAAATGAAGCTGAGTGATTAATTTGGCACAAGTGTAGGATCATAATGTTTTGCATGTACAATAACCACAGAGTCTCTGTGTTTTGCAGGAAGACTTAGTTGATTTATAAAGGGAACTCACACAGGTAAAGAGGAATAATATATTAATGAGATTAAATACTGCTAATGAAGAAGCCTGGGCATTTTTCCAACAATTTAATGAACATTTGGAAGATTTTTCTCCATTCTGAAGTACAAGAGCAAGTAGGCCCTTTTGTTTGTTTGTTTGTTTGGGGTTTTTTTGGTTGGTTGTTTTTTTCCACTCTGAGTTTTGTTTTTTTTCAAAGGACTTTTAACATGAATGATAAAACTGATTAATTGGATACTATTTTTTTAATTCCTTACAATTTTTCCCTAGATTCAGTTATCAAAGCTAAAAATTACAATTCAAATTCATATTTCCTGAATGCTAAACATTCAGACAAATTAACACTGATAAATATTAAATACTATATTGATTCATTAAAAATTAATAAGTAGGGGTTTTTTTGTTGTACTCCTATACCTGCTCTCCAAAAATATACATTCTCAGCAGTATGTATAGAAGATATACCAAATCATATTTGGTCATTTTTTTTCTCTTTGTGGTATTACCTGCAAGGGCATCAACAGATTAAAACTTCTTACTATGTTAAAAGACCACTTGGACCAATATCACAAACTGAGCAGTGTGCACGTCAAGAAATAGGATCTTTCGAGACATGTTTAGTAATTTTTGGAACTTTTCAAGTATTGTCATTTTGTTATAATGATTTCTTCTCTGTTGTTGTGTTGTTGGTTTGGTTTGGTTTCAGGTTTGTGTTTGTTTTTTTTATCACATGTATAGTTCAGTACATGATGTAAGCTTACCATATTGGAGTTGTGCAGTTTATTGGCTGCATTTTTTATTTTTTTATGCTGCATGTGACTTCCTTTATGGAAGAGACATATAGAATTGCTATTATATCCTAGTACCATTCCAAAACCTTAAAATATAGCTAGAGTTAGCTTGGACTTTTCAAAAGAGCAATAGCAATAGCAGTTGAGATAAAAATATTATAAAGTATTTTAATAATTCATGTGACAGCTGTTAAATAAGCAATAGTCCAAGTGACAGCAGCACACACCCACAGCTGGTGAATGTTTAGCAGCTTAACTGCTAAGGAATTAGATAGACGCTTCTTAAAAGCTTTCCTTACTATTACATTCAAAACCAAGATCTTACAGTGACAAAATGTGAGTAAAAGACAGCTTTTCAGATGGTCAGGTTCTATGTGCTGAGCAACCACAGTGTCAGGACAGCCAAGTATTTCCTGTGCTGGAGGTCAAACAGCAGAGGTTCTGGGAATGCAGAGGCCACATGACAGCAGTGAGGAGAGCTCAGCAGAACATATGTGTGGCTCTGAATCTTTGCTTATGAACCAAAACCACCTGCTTGCATTTCTGATGGCATATGCAATGGAGAGTAGGCCCAGTCTGAAGGTGCTATGGCTCTTGTATTGAGGCTTAGGAACCATGAACTTGTACAGCAGGGAAGTCATCTGGGCCCAATTGCTGCTCAGAGGTGCTCCTCTTGTATCAGATTGCTCAGGGTTGCAACCAGCTAAGTTTTAATTCAGTTTCTCAGCCTCTCTAGGCATGCCAAGTGCCCCAGCCCCCCGACAAATTTCAGTGTTTATCCATTCTTTCTTTGTCTGATGGCTGCTCTATTTCTCTCTCTCATCAACATCAAAATGTTATGACTTGGAGCCCTGGGTTACAATGTGCCAAACAGCTGTATTTAGTGTAGAATATGTGTGCAGGGTATATTGAGTTTTTCTTCACATATTTCTGAGGTACAAAACTGCCAGGTGGGAAGTGAGAAAGGAAAGTTGCAGTTAGAGTAATAAGGAGGAAAAGACATTTAATGTAATGCTGTAATTCTGCCAATTCAACTGAACTTAAAAGCAGACTACAAATCTAGCATAATAAAGTTGCTAGAACTTGTGTGAAAATTGGCAGCTGGGCAGAGGACAGAAATGATTCACAGTACTCCTGCAAAGGGGAAAAGTGGTCACACCCCTTCGTAACACCTCTGTCCAGTGGCTGCATGATGGGCTCCTAAACACCCTGCTCTTGCCCACACTGGGATCAGGAGGAGCACAGAGATGCAACACTGAGAAGATGTATGTTGCTGTGCAGGATAAAGCATGCTGCTCTATAGAAAATCCAATATCATTAATTATCCTGTTCAGTTAAAACCATTTTTTAAAACAGCAGCAGCAACCTACCAGTAAGCTCATGGCACTAAAAATAATGTGGGACTTAAAAAACTCTATTTGTCTAAATGCCTTCACCTCTAACCCTTCTTTTTCCTGCCAGTTTAAATTGATGTTTTTAAGGGCAAATATTCCTATTAATTGCAAAGACCCTACCATATGACACAAAAATTATGTCTATTGTTTAGTACAGTGTGAGTGATATGGAGCCCAAAATAATCCAGATGAATAGGAAAGATGGATTTGCTCGTTCACTGGAGCTCTCAAAACTGGTTTTACACAACAGATATGTAGAGCACTGTGGTAGTTTTAGGTTATGCATTTAAAATTTTTCACAGATCTTGAACAGAAAGTAGTAAAATGTAAATCAATTACTATTGGGTGTAAAAAGGAAAACAATGCTAGTTCTAAACAATCCCATTGGAGAGGTAAGGGACTTAAGCTAGCAATGTAAACAGTTTCTCTCTTCTCTCGCTTATTCGTTCTGGGAGAGATACTAACTTGCTTCTGCTTGACCTTGGCTTCATTGTTTTGGCTAAGTCTAACAAATACCTCTCTGCTCCTTTCTCTTGTCCCTTTTATATACAGGGGAGTAAGGCAGGGCAGGGAGGGAAAAGCTATTAGCTTCCACTGATCATTAACCAGGAGGGTCCTTGTGCTGTTCATTAGTTGTAAATACCTGTAAATGTTGTAAATACTATATATTTTGTACATATTCATTGCACTCCGTTGTAGATTGTAGTTTTGATTGTAAATACAGCTTTTCATTTGCTTCCAACTGAGCTGGTCTGGCAAATTTAATGTTGGGAATTTTCATCCCACCACAAGCATCAAACTGAACATATGTAGAACATCAATCTGAATAGCCAGTGACATGTGAAAACAATATGGGATCAACACAGAGGCTGACAGTCGATGTTAGAGCCCATAATTGTCTACCTATGATTAAAATGGGATATTTGATGGTACAAGTAACACCATTTAGAGATCAGACAAGTAGGGTTTTTTGATGAAAGGGAGGACAGGGCTTGTGCCACAGGTCTGAAAACAAGTGGAGACTGTAGTTCAATGTTTTGTGGAAGGGGCCATCTGATTTTTTTTTTTTTTCCTGCAGGATCGGCTCCTCAGTCCACGGTCACTTTGAACAGTTGTGGTCTCCTGTGCTGGCACTGAAATGAATGATGAAAGGGGAAGACTCAACTTTCTGTGCCTTCATTGCTATTGAAGACATTGTTATGAGATTGCAGCTTTAGTTTTTCCTATTTGACCATTTGGGATAACCCAGAGATTATAATCTTTATGGAAGGTTTTCTAACCAGCAGGAATGGCCTAAGGGCTATATCAAGAGTTGTCACCCAATCCCTCAAAAGTTCAAGCACAATCTTCTGAACCCCATGTATCTTAGGGCTAAGGAGACTTCATCCTTGCCACTTCTTGCACTTGGTTGCATGGTTTAGTTGACTAGATGGTGTTGGATGATGGGTTGCACGCGATGATCTATAAGGTCTCTTCCAACCTGTTCTGTTCTATTCTATTCTATTCTATTCTATTCTATTCTATTCTATTCTATTCTATTCTATTCTATTCTATTCTATTCTCTGTTCCCTGACCTGGCTTCAGAAAAGTCTTTGCATGGCACATACAATAGAGATATCATGCCATGCTTGTTTGGCTTTCTGACAACACCAGAACAGTCCTAGACACTTCTGTTTTCCTGATCAATGGTACTGTATGTCCAAACAAGATGTATTAACTATGAGCTGGTCTCTCTCTGCCATAGAAACACACACATGATGTATATAAATAAATACATACAAATTCAGCACAGAGGGTGAAATAATTCTGCACAACATATATTTTTGTGCTGTGAAGGCACACTGTTGCTTTGCAAGCAAAACAGTAGATCTTTTATTTGCCAGTGACATTGTGCAAAGTGCTTAAAATTCAGTGTTAGCTTATCAGCTGTCCAATCTCCCACTCCAGGGAATGTGTCAACCATCAAAAGGAGTGGAGGAGGTGTGCTGAATCTTAATGGCTTCTGTTTCATCAGACTTACTTTCTTAAGGGCATTTAATCAATGAGGACAAGTGGTAGGCAGATTTTTAAATAAATGTGTCACTTTAGGTTAATCCACAGTACAGCTGAATGTATTTGTTTATGCGATTCCCTGAATATGTTCCTCTGCTGCTCAGCTAAATTGATAATCTGTAAATCAAAACACGTTACAAGTAGTTTTAAACTAGCCTTGAGCAATAGCTTCATTTGACCTACTGGTATCTAAAGCTTCCAGAGGTTTCAGATCCAAGGATGTTTAATGTCAGTGTTTCATATTCAGTAGAGTTGCAGCCAAACCCTTGGCTCAGGGAATCAAATTGGGTTGTGGTCATTGCAGGTGTATAGGAATATTTTTGTGGATTCTTTTTCTTATTTTTCCTTTCCTTTTTTCTTTTATTTTTTTTCCTGGCTTTTATTTGGTTTACTTAGTTTTGGTTTTTTTTGGGGTGAGGGGAGATTAAAAACAAAGGAGAAAATGGGGAAAAAACCACAAGCATTTGAAATATTTAAGCATGGCATCTTAGTACTGCTTATTACTAATCATTTATCAATTAATGCAACCATAAGGAAAAATATATGTTCATCAATGACCTGGATGAAGGAACAGAGAACACTGTCAGCAAGTTTGTTGATGACACAAAACTGGGTGGAGTGGATGCCACACCAAAAGATTGTGCTGCCATTCAGCAAGACTTAGACAGGCTGGAGAGTTGGGTAAGTCTTGCACCTGGGAAAGAACAACCCCAGGAATCAATATAGGTTGGAGACTGACCTATTGGAGAGCAGTGGAGGGGAAAAGGACCTGGCGGTCCTAGTGGATGGAGGTTGACCATGAGCCAGCAATTTATTCTTGTGACCAAGAAAGACAATGCCATTCTGGGGTGTATTAGAAGGGGTGTGGCTAGTAGGTCAAAAGAGGTTTTTCATCCCCTCTACTCTGCCTTGGTGAGGCCACATCTGGAATACTGTGTTCAGTTCTGGGACCCTCAGTACAGGAAGGACAGGGAACTGCTTGAAAGAGTCCTGTGCAGAGCCATGAAAATAATTAGGAGAGTGGAACATCTGCCTTATGAGGAGAGACTGAGGGAGCTCGACCTCTTTAGCTTGGGGAAGAGGAGACTGAAGGGGTGACCTCCATTTATAAATATGTTTATAAATATGTAAAGGGTGAGTGCCGAGAGGATGGAGCCAGACTCTTCTCAGTGATGCTCAGTGGCAGGACAAGAAGGCAATGGGTGGAAGTTGGGGGATAGAAAGTTCAATGGTAACATAAGGAAAAAAAAATTCACTGTGAGGATGACAGAACACTGGAACAGGCTTGTGGAGTCTCCCTCTCTGGAGATACAAAAAAACCTGCCTGAATGTTTTCCTGTGTGATCTGGTATAGGTGATCCTGCTCTGGCAGTGGGGTTGGACTAGATGATCTTTTGAGGTCCCTTCCAGCCCCCTAACATTCTGTAATTCTGTGATAATATCTCTAACTCAAAAAATACTATTTATTCTTAAAACTGTAACAATATGCAAGCAGATAAATGCATTCTGTGGATATGTTATTTATTTGGTTTTGCTTGTGTAGGTGATAAGTAGCTACCTGTGAGTTCTGATTTACTGTATTAATTCTCTGCTAATTAAAACACTGAAAAATGTTTATTCTTCCTGCCCTGTATGAAACAAAGATTACTGAAAAATGAATGGGAGAAAAAGGGTCATGCATTAGTGTACAATAATCATGTTTAGTCCATTGTAAAAGGAATCTAAATTAGCCACTATTACAATGATAACAACATATATTGGTGTTCATAGAGAAGGAAACTGAAATACTAGTGGGAAAAAAAGGCTACTCCATCTGTATTGAGTCTTGCACTGATGTGAACTATTGGCAAATTTGCTTTGATTTACACTGATATGAACAAGATAATAAACAAGCCTAACAGTTAGACTGAATGTTATTTGTGTTACTCAGCTGTGAGAACACATAAGTCTTGACTATGTAGTTAAAACCTCCTTGGAGACCTGTGCTAGCTTTACCTGCATAATGACCACAGAGTCGTACTGTAATAGTGTAGAAATTATTCTGTGCTATAATAGAAAACTTCTACCTACAGCCATTTATTGAGGTCTTTAGTGGAAATATTCTGCAAATCAAAGCTCGTGACATTGCAAAGGGTGTCTGTGATTACTTGTGTTATGTAATATAAATCATTTGAGTATGACTATCCAACCAGGATAACTTTCCAGTTCATGTGAAGAGTAATTAGATCAGTGAAAGCACACCATGTGCATTGTAGTGAGATAAAATGCATCAACAGATCACATAGATAAAATAGAATTAAAGGCTGAAGAGGTGCTGCAGGTGCTCTCAGCAATGTTCTTACCATTTTAAAGGTGACTCACACGACCTTAACCTGACATAACTGCAGTGATTCTAAGCTACACAGTATTAGCATTATAAGTACTCTTATCAACATACAAATAATGGATACTTTCAAAGGTACATTCATGTGCCAGTTTGTATGACAATTTTGTTCTTCTCAGTTCAAGACAAATTAAACACATTCCTGTATATCCTGATGGTAATGTACAATTAGCTTCCTTAAACTGTAATCTATTTCCAGGGGACTTTGAAAAACACCAGGTTAAAAACACCTCATCACTCTAAGAAGGATGTTTAATGCGGATCTGAATGCATCAAACCATTCTGTAAACTGCCTCAACCTCTTTAAACATATCTCCGTGTTAGCTTTAACATCATTATGTCCCATTGTGATGAAAATGGACTTTCTGTATCCTGTGATAATGAAAATAGCCACTTTATGCAGTTTCTGTCTGCAATTATCCAGGCTTTTCTCAGACTCTAGAGAAATCTAAGCTAATTGCTTTGGGACTTTTGCTACATTTCCATAAATTCTTTGTTAATTTTTCATGAGAAACTGTTATTGCATTTGGCCTTAAAGTTCCCATTGTATTCAATAATGTAAAGAAGTCATTATGAAAACATAACCAATTCACTAGTGTCTCCATCAAAGCTACACTCTTTTATCTACATGTATTCTCAGGTGAGACTAAGTGACTCATCCAAACCCCTCAGTGACTCTCTCTCGCTCTTTTTTTTTTTTCTGTTTTGACACATGCTTTTCTTCATCTGAGCTTACTCAAAGCAAATCTAAAAGTGGTTCTATGTGGTGCATGACCTTGTCATTATAGGACATGAATTGAGTTTGCTTTATCTGACAGTTGGCTGTGGAATTGCTTTTATACTTACTCATCAAGCCAAAGACAAAGAATTCTGTTTTAAGCAACATTGTAGTAATAAAATTGAAGCCATATTTCCAATGCTTCACAACTTCCAATGTTGTAGGTGATCTATTGATTAATTTGAACTCAAAATCATTATTTCTGTTGACTAGAAACAACAATAAAATATTAATCTGAATCCACTGTAGCATACTTTGTGCAGGTACTCAGTAATGCAAACACAGGCTCTACCCTGATGATTCCTGAGCATTTCTTAGCAGGATCCCTTTTCTTCTTTCCTTACCTAGCTGGACTTCAGTACACTGATGCACATTTCCATCTCCAACACTGTATTGGGTTTGGCTGAGCTGGAATTAATTCTCCTCAAAGCATTCTTTTGGTGCTGTGTTTTGCAGCAGGAGTTGATAACACACCAGTTTCCTGACTGCGTTTTTCCAACATTTCCCTGCCCCGAGAGTCTGAGGGGTAGGCAAGCTCTTGGGAGGGGATACCGCTAAACCAGCTGACCCAAACTGGCCAAAGGGGTATT
Organism: Colaptes auratus; assembly: GCA_015227895.2. Classification (NCBI taxonomy): domain Eukaryota; kingdom Metazoa; phylum Chordata; class Aves; order Piciformes; family Picidae; genus Colaptes; species Colaptes auratus. The sequence continues at coordinate 80,153,062 of CM026897.1, read as the reverse complement.
CCATGCCATATGGCATCAGTTCAGATATAAGAACGAAGTGAAAGAAGGAAGTGGTGTGGTTATTTCCATGGCACTTGTCCTCCAGAGGAACCATTATGCGTGGAGAGCCATCCTTTCTGGGAGTAACTGACCACCATGTGCTGATGGGAAGTAGGGATTAACATGTCTCTTTGCTTTCGCTTCTGCATGCTCTATCTCTTTACTTATCATTATTATTAAATTGCTTTTATCTTATTACTGGCTTTTGTTATATTTTCACCTCTTCCCTGTCCATCTAAGAAGGGGAGTGAAAGAGTGGCTTCAGTGTTACTAATTAGATGATAACCTACACAACAGTGAGAAAGCTGATTTTTGAATGTGGGGTTCTGGGGTAACTGCAATTATTTGAGGATCCTGTAATGACAGCATCTCTGTGCAGCTGGGTACAGCTGGTCAAGCATTTTGTGAAAAGTACACTACACAAATTGGAAACCAAAACTGTCAAAGGTGTGGCCAAAGTTGTGTTATTGACTGTGAAACCGTATGCCACTATCTTTCTTCTGCAAGCTGCAGTGTAAAAGCTTTGACTGCATTCTGAGCACAAGCATCTCAATACAAAATAGGCAGATTTGCATTCTTTTTGGTGGCACTGTGCCAGTTTACACTCTCTACTTGACCAGCCTCTGTGAGGTCTGTACTTAGTAACATTAGTGCAGTCCACTGAGATCCCACTTTATAAGCGCCTTAACCATATGAAATCTGCTTGGTTCCCTCAGACTCCTGAAAACCAATGAAAGCACCCACCCTATTTTCAGAGCTTATTGCTTATTACAGATTTTCCTCATTTAGCTCTGTTATGATCATAAAATGTTGACATCTTTGTAAACAGATACATGCCATTGCCAGCTCTGAAGCAGATATTGTAATTTGCAGTGTAAGACAGACTTCCTCAATGCCTTTCCCTTGAATATTGCAATAGAAAAGACCATTAACTATTAGAAATAGAAGAAAACAAAAAGGATCGGAGTGAAAAAGTCACCCACAAAAACCAGGATAAGCCAGTATTTTTCTGTTAGAGAATATTGCTTAGCAATATGATTTACAGAAAGCACAGGTTTTGCTGATATCAGTAGTAACCATTATAGATTAGAACTGGATCATTTAATGACCTATCTCTCTCTAAGGTCTTTTAACATGTGATTACTGAAAAAAAGCAAAGGATTGTAAGCAAACCTCAAAAATCTCTAAGGTTTGACTCAGAAACATGTTCCAAAATCCCACTGCTTATCCTAAGCTTTTTCAAATCCTCTTCCATGAAGTAATGAAGCTGGGGATCATTGTATGATTGGATCTCTTACTCTCTTGTAGGTAGGAAGTCTAAAATAAAAGAAAACTAGTACTGCTTGTGATATTTGTGTTAATAAAAAATAAGTAAAATGCAAAAACCTGCAATGACTAAAAAGTTAGCTGTACTTCTTGCTTTCTTACCATATTAAAAAATGAAAGGGGGAAAAAAGGGGGGAAAAAAGGAGCAAAAATAAAATTGTCTCCCTGTGCTGGAGACTATTGATTCAATACCTTTTCCTTTCCCGTACTTCCCAAGGAGTATATGCTTTATTTTCCAAGGAAGTGACCAACGTGAATAGGAATATTGGCAGCATATGGCACCACTCAGCCTGTCTGAAGTGGATGGTGTATTGTACTGGAGGGAGATTTACTCTATTTGGTTCTCGTGCATGAGCAGCACAGTTTTGCAGCCTCTCTGAGATGGCAGTTTTACTACTGCTGCTTTTCACAGATTTGCTGCTGATGTTGCTAATGGTGAGAAAGTCAAAGAAGCAGTACAGTAAGTAGTAGTAGTCTGAGATTTTGACTACTCAGATTCTTAACTATTGGATTTTTCCTTATTGCAGTGACAGCAAAAATGATGATTGGTATTAGGAAGTTAAGCCTTCTGAGTATATGATTTCAAAAGTGCTTGAACACAGTATATTTTTATTTTATCCAGAGCACTGGATATGTAATTTTTTCCCCAAAAGGCAGAGCCACTCTCTCCAGATTGGCTTTCTTCCACATAAAATTAGGTTTGCTTTGAAAGAGAAAAATGATTGAAAGTCCTGACCTCATCTCAAAAGTTTACACCTGTGGGAAGACTAATGGTCTTAACACCTGGCCTGCCTTTATTTTCAGCATCTTCCTCAAACATCTGTTTCATGCAGCAAATCCAGCCCTGTGCAATCAGAGTGACTCAGGGAGGAAAGATGTATCCACTGGCAAGGGTGCAGTGTTTCTCTATTCATAAGGGATGTGAAAGGCAGAGAAATGCTTTTGGTGAGTGGATCTGATGTTATTTTGGATTGGGCTAAACTCAGAGGGGTAGAATAAAGATTAGAGGAAGAGATGTGAGACATGAAATACTGGAAACTAAGAGATACAAATAGGAAAGGAGATAGAAACACCTGTGCTTGCATGAACATGGGGACATCTGTCTGCTATGTAGGATTGTGGCAGGAGCCAAAGGAGAGAAAGGAAAGAGGAGAGGAAAGGTGCAAATGCAGAGAGCACTTCCAAATGTTTGCTTAAGAGAACAGCAACAGACAAAGTTTCTTGTACAAACACTGCTGTAGCAATGCAGGACAACAGACGTTGAACTTCTGGGGACTAATTGAATGGTTTGGCTGTGCTTCCCTCAGCAAACCATTCTGCTGTGTTTATACATGGTAATTGCAGCAGGCTTTACAACTAGTAGTCGCTTTACTGATAAAGAAAATGTCATTTGAGTAAATTCAGTCCATCAGGCTGGGTTTACTGTATCTTAGATGTATTCACAAGTTTGTACACAGGCTAGGTAATTCCTTACTTTGTGGATGTGTCACAGTGGTGTTTTCTTGTACATGGCAGTTAATTTCTATCTTTTTGTCATTTTGTTGATCTCCTTATGCTAGCAAGTGAAGTGATTAAAAAAATTACTGAACTCAACTTGCTTCTTTTGCTTTTGCTTCAAGAGCTGCTAGATAAGTAAACAAAAGACAGCTGTCTGAAGTATTTGGGAAAAAACATGAACAATAGCAAACACATACAGTAAAATAGCCTTGGATTTTTTTCAGAGCCTTTGCCATTGAGTTTAAGTCTACCAGACAATAAAGAAGATTATTTAGGCAATATATACACAAGGCACACTAAAATTTTCTCTGAATTGTTAGCTGGCTGCAAGACTGATCACTGAAAAAAAAAAACATAAAAAAGCCCTTTCATTCGTACAACAATCATTCTTTTTCTGTTAGCTGAGTGTATGGAAAAATCTCTCGACATGCATACATACATGCAGTCTGATTTCCCTACAATTAAATGCTGTCCAGCATTATCACATTGCAGCTAGCTCTGCTGTAAAGACAACAGGGCACTGAAAGCTGCTGGGAAGATAAAGTTCACATGTTTAAAAAAGCAAACAAAAAACAACCATGCAAACTTTTGACTGTTCAACTCCATTACGAACTATGCTGTTCTTTACTTCAATGAAGGATCTCACAGAAATGCTGCTGCAATAACAATAAAACCCATATTGTTTTACATGATGCTTCACTTGCAAATTCCCTGTGGCTAGTGCATTTCTTTCCCAAACTGAAAGAAACTGTGTCACGTGTATCCCCTTGTTCCTCATTGCTCACATTCCTCTTTGTGTTGATGAGAATTTTTCAGTACAAGAATGGTGCTTTACTTAAAGATACTGCACTATGTTAAGCAGACAGTATTGTCATTATTTAGTAGCTATAGTAGGCTGTGGATACAGTCCTGTTGATTTTATTAAAGAGGCTGTCAGGATCTATAATTCACACATCATTAGCTGCTTCATTAAGACTAAAGCAGCTCTGTGAGCCCTAACCTTGTAGCAGTTTCAAGAGAATACAAGTAAATGCTCACTGGCTGAGACATACAGGCATCTCCAGTGACCTGTTCACTGGATAGTTAAAAGCCAGTATTTTTTTTAGGAAATGTTTTTTTTTTTCAAACTATAAGCATAAATGCATAAAATGTGTTCACTTAGAATATATTTGATTTCAGTTAAAAGCATTACTTTGCAATGAGGTGTGCACTCTCACATCATCAATCAAAAAAAAAAAAGAAGAAGAAAAAGGCAGTAACATACCAAAATGTACAGTCATTTAAGTATTTTCATATGGTTTAGGTTTTCTTTATTGGAATATGAAGCAGCCTGTGTACTGAAAAGTACGGAGCAGAATTCTGACAGACATGAGCAATGTGAATCATATTTATTTAGGAATTCAGAATTAATGAAGCATTAAATATAGAGAGAAAATTTTAACTTTCCTATGATTTTCCCCAAGCCCTTCTATGTTTCCTATATTTCTATTCTACTATACCCAGGTCCTTGCTAATGCTAGCCCTTTCTCTCTTTCAGAAGACAGTTCCTTCCCTCTCTCCCTGCCTCTTTGGTTAGTTACCAGCTCACACATAAACACATTGCATGGATTTTGAACTGCACTTTGTAGCCTGATAGACTTGAGTGGATTTAAAAACAAGTGTAAAGATTTGTATTTCCACTGATTACACAGAGCTGACTGTGGAAGCCTTCTGGGTAGGATGTACACACAGTCTTTGCAGCACCAACCAGCTCTTACCCTCTCCTTTTGCTGACCTTTTTGCCTTCTTCCATTGTGCCCCACCATGGCATGGCAACCATTTGTGCAACCTCCTGGTGTGCAGAAACAGGGAACAGATGCAGTGGCCAGGCACTGTTGTCTTTGGCTTAATCACCTCCCCCATGCTTTCTCCCTCAGCAGAACTCTTTGATAACAAGTCACTGAGCTG